>JAWWLV010000024.1:16843294-16971274 GCA_035041135.1 Platyrinchus mystaceus
TGTCCCGGGAAGATACCTGGGTCTCCTGGATTGGCTACTGTTAACCCTTTCCTATTGGCTGGTAACCCTACCTGGTTAGTCTGTTATTGGTGAATCTGTGATCCTTCCAAACCCTATATATGTAACCCCCCAACAATAAAGACACTCTCTCTCTCTCTCTGTTCTCCCCTGTAAGCCCCGTGTGCCGTCTCCGTCTCTGTCGCGGCCATGGGACCACGTGGGTGGGGGGAGGGGAAGCAACTCTCCCCTCCGCGTGGCAGGGACTAAATTCCGGTTGCCTAGCCAGGACGGAACATCCCGCTGCATGGAGTCCCCCTTCCCCATCCCTTCAACCGTCAGAAATGACTCCAATCATGGGATCAGATCCAGAACTACTGGTGCGCCCCCAAACCGTGGGGCAGAGATCCAGACTTTTCTAGATGTTGTCAGGAGGTAACTAATTCTTCAGTTTTTCTCAAATAAAAATTTAAGTGCTTTGTTTCTCTGTTTAAACCTACACGACCTTCTGCAAGAGTACATAGGTTGAACAGTCTGGCAGGTGAAGCTGTTACTTTACACTACAGTAGTATTTCAGTATCCTTAAAATAGCCCAAGGAGAGAAATCCTTTAATTCCTTTGACCTGCAACATTTTAGTGGTGTTTTCTGTTTTGCAGAAGCACTGATCTGTTCCTTCCTAGCTGTGTGTGGCAATTTGTGTATGCAAGAGTGAAAAGGATGAGCTGTGATGAGTCCATAAAACTGAAGGGAGTGGAGAGAGGAGCCTGAACAACTCAAAGTGCTTTTATTAAGCCCCCTTTCCATAATTCCTTAGAGGGAGGGAAAATCATCTCTTTCAAGCTTGGCTAGACTTAGAATTAGATGCTGCCTTCCTTTCATTGTCTGCACACCTTCGTGGTACTGCTGTTGGCTTCTTGGGAGCTTCAGCTCGTGAACAGCCAGTCTGTTCCTGTGTGCAGAGGGCCATAATTTCATCTCACCTTTACAGATATATTGCTTTGACTTTGAGAGCTGAGAGGAAGGTCTCAGTGTTGGCTTTAATTAATAATTTTTTGTTGTTGTTGTTTTCCCTAGTAAAACCTGTTTCAATTTTAATGTGAACTGCAATTTGCTTTGAATACCTCTGTGTCATTGCTTAAGAGATGAAAATTGTGTGTAGGTTTTTTTGTCATTTATTATTTTTAGAGGGATTTTTTTTTTTGTATGAAGAGAGTCTCTTTATGGCTTATTCTCAAGGTATTTGAGAAAACCTTAAAAGCTTTTGGTAGACCTGACTCCTCCTTTCTAAATGTAGCAAGGATGTAGCTTGGTAGGCTGAAGGTTTTTTCTAAATATTTTTGAAAGTCTTTCTTGATTTTACTTAAAAAATAACAGTAAAATTAACTTATTTATGTTGGCAAATGAAGCATTTGCCCACCTTTACTTATCAGTAATGCTAGGGAAGACTTCAGTACACTTGACTTGAGTGGCTCTGAAGGAGGTGGGGTACATTCAAAAATATTCTTGAGGCATGTGTTGTAACTATCCTTTCCCAACTATTTCACAGCTATCAGTATTTTCAGTTTAAGGACAATGACTTTAATATTTGGATCTCGTTTGAAAAGGGGAAGGGACCTTTTTAAGGTCCACAGACTGTTGCTAACCTACACCTGTGTATGTTCCCTTTCTCCCAAAGCAAAACTGCTTCATAAAATGCAGAGTTTTGGTGTCAGAGCTGTTCAGATACCAGCTCACTTAGGCTCTCCTGTATGCAGATGATGGTTATTCCCTGGGTTCTGTGTGAGGGCTCCTTTTTGCCAAAAGACACTAAATGTACAGGCTTTTCCATCCTCCTGCCCCCTGAGCACACGGGCATCAGTGTTTTGCTGGCAGTAGCTTTGTGCAGAGGATAAACGCTGTATGCATGAGGTGTTTACTGGCCTGGAGGAAAAGGGTCCATCACCCTTGAAAAAGGCTGTGCAATACACTGGTAGTGTTGCCATGTTTATTCTTCTCTTGTTAGGTGCTACCAAGAGAAGCAGAGTGGCATGTCAGGCTCAGATCTGAACCAAGTAGTTTAAATTTGTTAATTAGAGGTGCTGTGACACATTACAGCTGTTACAGTCAGCTTTTGCAGTTGTCTATTTTGCATTGTTAAGAAAAGTTTTTTGCCCTTTCATGCAGGTTTGGCTATTGCTTTCACATACAAAACACTTAGCTACTTCAACAGGAAAACTGCTTTTCTTAAATTATCATTTCTGCTGTTATGACGGATCTTGAACTGTATCAGGCTCAGTACCAAATATAACTTCATGTTTGCTTTAAAGTCAAGAAAGATCTAAAGGAATAATGTTAGATGTTATATTTAAATTGATTAAGGTTATTCATCTCTACTGAGAACATCACACTGATCCCTTCTGCTTACTTTTACCTTTTTAATGGCTTCTATTTTAATATTGCCATTCTGCAACTTTGAAAAGCTAGAGGGCTTAAAATGTCATACACTCAAACAAGATTCTTAAAAATAATTTTCAGTTGTAATTTATTAGGGTACTTGAACACCTCAGTCACTCTAAGGAGAGAAGTGGGGAAAACTTTTTTCTATGTCTGAACAAAGCAGAAGGATTATTCCATGGTATTTAAGTGTCTTCTCCTCCTGATTGAGGTAGATGCATGTAGATTTTTCATGTGTAGGTATGATACTCTGTCTGCATACAATATAAATGTTATTCATCCACCTGTGTTTATTTGCCAAGTGATACCTGACTCATCACAGTAATTTATAGAAATAGGGTTATTTTGAAAAACAAACCACTTTGTTTTAAATGGGCTTTTTTTTTCCCCCCCTTCTGTTAATGATTGACACATTCATACTTCACATGGTATTGAAGGGCATTAGTTCCATTTTCACTAGGTAAAGTTGACAAATAATTCCTTCATCACTGAGGTACATTTCAGGGAGGTACTTCAGAAAAACTTCACTGGCACTAGGAAAACCTGCAGTAACATCTACTTGGCAATGCCAGTGGGAAGATAAATTGGAAAAGAAGAGAAGAAAGTATCAGATTATAAGGACAGAATACGATACCATCTTTGTGTTGTAGAAATAAAACATATTCATCAGAACATGAGATTTTTTCAGTTGTCTCAGATGTCTTTTGCTGTTGCCACCAGTGGGAGCTGTGCTGCTGGGTCCACAAAGTTCAGATTCATGTCTGCTTTGGTTTTTGTTTTGGTGATTTTTTTTGGCTTTTTTTTTTCCCCTTACACATTATGAGATAAAGATGTCACTGAAAAGAGACATATTTATGATGCTCACTAGAGAAGAGCTGAGGTCCAGCAGGTTTGCTACACTGGGGTTTCACAGGTGCAGAACACACAGTCCAGAGCCAAAGCACCTCATGAACCCTAATGTAGTCAGAGAGAGTCTGGCCCTGTACTGTCTTGTCCAAGAATCATTGCTCACAGCTGGGTAAATAGACTTTTCTTCAGGCTTGGCCAGATCAAAATGGTTCACTTCCATTTTGAATGCAAGAATTCGACTCCTTGAAGTTGGCAAATATTTCTGCACTTTACTACAAAGCTGTAAAGATGCAAGGAAGGCATTTTATTGTTTTGGTTTGATAATATGCACTCTGTTCCTTGTGTAGGAAGGAAGAGCTGCTGGAGGTCAGAGGCAACTGAATTAGCAGGAGATGCTAAGATGGCATTGAAAATGAGGAATGGAAGTATGCTTTCATTTGGCATAATGTCAGTCCAGATTTTACATGATATAAGAAAAAGCTATTAGAGATCAAAAATTTGTTTGTTTCTTCTTTTTTTCTTAAGGTTTTCCAGAAATATTAATAGAAACCTTATAGTGCTGACATGGTTTTGAAAAAAAATTATCTGAACACAGAGAAAATACACCAGCATCTTCCAGCATGCCCCTACAAACTTTTGCACAATTATAATAAGGTAAAATCCTCAAGTCAAGAATAGCTTTGCAAAGCATTAAGCTAAACACATGTGTATTTGCTTGTTTTTGACTGGAGGATTAGTGATTTGTTTCTTTGTGAAAGTCTATGCTGAGCTCTTAATTAAGCTTACCAGGCACAAGTGCACTTCAGGTGATCCAGACGACCTTTAAAGGGCCTGCAGCAGATGGTGCTAAGTCTGTATTCCATGCAGTATTCTGCTGTTTTGTCTGTTAAATAAGTATCTAATTACTCCCAGTCTTATCTTATTTCAACACGGTGTCACTAAATTACTTACATGGCTGTAAGTAAGGTAATCCGTTGCCAATCCGATAAGCTTTTAGCTTGACTTTTCAGGAAGTAAACTTGCAACTGATGAGAATTTTCTTTTAAGCAGACAAGAGCATCTTCCAGTACTTTTCCAGAGGCTCTTAACAAGATCATTCACTTTCTTTTCCACATAGCTTTTCTCAGCTGTTCTAAATAAATTACCTGTGACAAATTTGAAGGTTGTTGGTTTTTTTTCTGAAGTTTCTTTCTTGAGGGCAAAATGACTCTTACTTGTGATGTTTTGCATTGTGATAGACAAGAGGAGGCAAACACTTCTGAAATCAAAGCATTGACTCTTTATTTGTAGACACCAAACCATCAGTCTTGTTTTTTGAACTGCACATAGGCAAGTGGTTGAGTCACCTTCAGCCAATTTCTTCTTCAATATTGTCTTGGAGAGGCTTAAGGTGTGAAAATAGGAAGTTTATTATTGGAGGCAGTATCTAGATTTTTCCTCACTTAGGACTTTCTTTCAGTCTCACTAATTCTGAGATAGTATGTGAAAAGCTGAACAACACTGGGGAGGTTTTCCCTCTTCTCAGCCTTCCTTTAATCATCCCCTCTGCCTGGCAGCACTCCTGCAGGGGAGGGATGTTTTCCACTGAAGAAAAAAAAGTAAAATGCATTGCTCACATGAGATGTCCTGTGACTGAAAAAAGTCATAACCTCTGGTCTCCAAATACTGAGCCTTTGTTATCTATTTCTATCTTAAATGTATTCTGGCTGTTACTCTCTTGCATCCCTGTGCAAGCTGCATGTCCTGCAGAAGTTGGTAGAGTTCTGCAGGTGAGTATTATGCCTTTAGGGTAGGATGAGGCTCCATAAAATTGCTTATACCCCTTTACCTCAGTGGCTTTTCTACAATAACAGCATTGAGGTGAAAAAATATTTGGGAGAAGCAAATCAGTCTCAGTACTCAATTGGTGGTCTATGGTTCATATGCTTCATATTTGCAAGATACGAGCTGGTCTGAGTGTTTGATATAGATTAATCAGCAGGTCTTAAGGCCAGTAAATATTGATTTTTTAAAAAATATTGTTTATTTGTTTATTTTTAGCCTTTTTCTCCTTTTTTTTTTTGAATGAACTTGTTTCAAGAGAAACAGTCGTTCAACAAAAATTATGTCAAAAGCACTTGATTCAGTCAAAACTCAAGATGAGTTCTGGCAGACATGGCTGATGTCTGATTTGGATTGTGGAGGAAGGAAGTTGAGCTTCTGTCTTGTTCTTTTAATCTCTGACTGCTTACACCAGGGGTCGTCAAACTACGGCCCACGGGCCGGATGCGGCCCGGGAGCCCCCCCAATCCGGCCCGCGAGCCCCCTCCCGCTGCCGCCGAAAGCGCCGCGTCCCTCCCCCTCTGCTGAGGCTGCCGCTGCGGCCCGTGAGAGCCTCTGAGGATAGGAATTTGGCCCGCGGTTTCAAAAGTTTGGTGACCCCTGCCCTAACAGAATTCAGTTCTGTAATCAGATGCTTGTAATTTTTTATCACTATTATCACTCTCTTGAGTTGTATTAAGTCTTGTACATTCATTCTTTTATGTTGCTGCTGCTTGGAGTGTTCTCTGCAAACCTCTAGCAGAAATACTCAGAAGGGAACGTGCATTTATCTGAAGGGCACCAGCTTATCCCCTCTGCAGCTTTGATAGCTGTTGGTCTTTCTGTTGGCAGAGTTTTCACAAGTTTATCTCTTGCATCTTCTCTTTGCACACTCCTTTAGCTAACCCCCCTTTTCTTGCTTTGCAGGCTAACATTGAAATGGCAGGGGTTTGTCCTTTGTAAGTTTGAAATTGAATATGAATGCTTAAACAGCACTGAAGTGAGTTTCTTACCTGCTCCCATTTTGATTACTGCTAACATGCCCCGGGCCAACTCAAAACCATTGTAAAGATGAAATAAGGAGGGAGGTGTGTTTGTGTTTTTCAAGGAGCAGTAAAAAGTATACCTTTTGTACACTATCTGGCTAAAGCTTACAGCTGCCACAAATGAGGCAGCCAGCAGCCAGCCAGAAAAGGCTTTTCACAGGGAGAAGCTGGAAAAAATTTGAGAGACTGAAAACCTAACAAAGGCTGAAACAAATACATGGTCTTTCAATGAGACTTCTGCTGGATCCACAAGAGAGAATGCTTATGGTGTGGGGGGGGGAAAATCAATTTACTTCACCAGTCTTTCTCTGCTTGCCTTATTATTGTTAAAGATTTATGGCTGAAAAATACTTCTGTCTACAATTGAGATTTTCCTCTTTGTTAATCCCACAGTCATGTTAAAATCTCACTAAGAGGATCTAGTACCACAGCTGTAGTTATAAGCTCATTATGTAAAAGCATAAACGTTTACTTTTATAATTCTTTTTAATATACATGTAGAATATCTAAAAAGAGAGATGGAAATTAAATTCTCAGTCCATTTTTGAAAATTACTTGGTTTCATATTTTTATATTTATTTTTATATTAATTTTTATCTCTAATGAAATTTTTTGCTCATTGAACGTTACTCTGTGTTAATCTTACCATTCCTCTGAAAACTTCATGTGTTTCTCTTTCGTATTATCTTTTTCAGTTTTATTTTTGTCCTATTTTCCTTCTATCCTTTTTTTCCTCCTTCTCCAGCACTAGCTCTTAAAATTCTTTCCCCTTAATGCCTGAATGCCTTTCCCTTTTGGTATTCCATAGCTGCTATTTGCCCAGCTGGGCAAGAGGGTCCATCCCATTGCTGTCCCCAGCTGGGGGATGGCAAACATTCCAAGTGGTAAATCTGCTGTGGAACCAGCCAACCTCAAAAGGGGATGGCTCGGGGGAAAATTCTGATTTGAAGGAGGAATATATTCTGTTATCTGTTTGGTATTTGGACAAGTAGAATCTGAACACAGTAAAACACATCCCAAGCAAATGTTTTCAGGCCTACATGTCAAATCTGGGAGAAGATCCTCCTTCTTTGTGTCCAGGAAATGCAAAGTGCAGCTCACCTTGGTACTTGGTACAGCACTGGCCTTAGCAATCTTTACGGTTTGTTGATTTGGTATAACTTTGTCTCGGGTTAATTGGCAAACATAAGTCACTGGAGGCTGAAATCTATTTTAACTTGCACTCCAGAGTCTGGTACAGCAACTAAAAAATTAGAGAGGGAGGAAGGTATAGAATTTGTCCTATAGGTTATCCCTCTACTTTTAGGAGAATATTATTTGCAGTTGGATAAATGACTTTTAATTCTGTGGCCATGTGAAGATAATTATTATTTTTTCTTGATGAGTAAGCTGAATTAGCACAGAACACCACAATTACTGACGGGGGGTTTGTACTGGCTATTAATGCCTCAGCTCTGTTGTGTTTTGGTTTTGAGATTGTTTTGGGGAGTGCAAATATGGTCAGTTTGCCATCCTGTGAAGTTCTGGAAGGTCACTTCAGTGCTGACCTGTCTTAGGTGACTGTGGATAGCTGATCTCTCCTCCCAAAAGGGATATTATAGTTATATAGAAAGGGGGGAGTCAAGCAAGGGAGATGTTTAATGACACAGGGACATTTCTTTATCAGAAATGAAGAATGTGGGGAGCTTCAGCTTGAAGAGGAGAATAGTGATGGTGGGAAGAGATACGACCCAAGGTGGTGTGTGCAGGTCCAAAGGGGATTAGACAAGTTTATGAACAAGAGATGCATAAACAGAGGAGCGGAGCAGACAGGGATGTACCCTCGAACACCCCAGACACCACCTCGGGGCAGGGTACCTGAGCCTGGCTGCTCATCTCACCTGCCAGAGGATCCTGTCCTATGGCCAGTGTGGGAAGCTTTTTGTGTGTTCTGGAGCTCCTGACAGTCAGCTGAGGTGTCTGATACCTAAACCCAGTGCAGGGGAAGGGAGGGATGGTGGGACAGGTGGAGCTAAGGTTTCAGGTGGGATGATCCCAATCTAACTGCACCAGATAACCCCAGAGTAGAGCCTGATCAGTGTTTTAACTAAATGAATACTTTTGGGTAGCCCAATGGAAGAAAGTAACTCCTAATGATTTTTCTCCATATTTTCCTCTTTTGCTGTCTGCACTTTGTGTTTCATTTATTCCAAGTTTTCTCTGTTCCTTTTGCTGTTACAGTAACATTTGGGGGGATGTCAGTAAGTGCCATAACAGGTTTTGTGGGTTGTCTCATTATTCTTGGCAGTAGGTGGTAATGCAGAGGCTGTAGGAAATTACCAGCTACTATTTGTTCTAGATAGCCCTAATTCCTTTTGCCATGCTATTCTTCAGTTACATAATGCAGCAAACAAAAAAAATCCCTGATGTCTTCAGTGTAACTGATTTGTATCTTACCCTGCTTGTGCTGATGTGTTGTACTCCTGGGGTGGAAGCAAACAAAAGGGAAAAAATGTTCATATCCTTGGGAGAAGTTTTGCAAAGTGACTTATTTTTCAAGCCTCATAGGAGCTGAAAGCTTAGAGCATTAGCTTCCCTTTTTTTTTAACCTTTAAGAGTCAGTAGGACAGAAGTTTAATTAAATTGTTTAATTCGATTGCTTTTCAAGAGAAATAAGATTCACTATTGCTGCTGAGTTAAAAATTGCTGATTTCACGGGGAATCATTAAATCTTGCAGTTGTGATTTAAATAGAGCACAGTTGAATTTAAAATGCAGTTAGACTTGATCAACATACTGGTTTTCCTTTCTTTTTTGGCCAGTAGCACTGTTTGTGGTAAAGTTTCCATTTTTTTCACAAGAGAGGAGACTATATGGCTCATCTTTCATGTAAAAGCTTAATAAAGAGGGACACTTCAGTTCTTTGCCTTTCTGCCCCAGTCTAATGTCCCCCTCTCATACAATGGGACAGTAAGCTATGGACTCAGAACGTGGGCCTTGTTCCCTTGATTCCTTTGGCCCCTGGATTTTGGGGAGATTGCATCATGTTCCAAGGCATTCTGTAAAATATGTAGGTGAGCAAAAGACTCGTAAATTCCTGAGATACTAAAAAAATTAAGGGTTCGTTTAGTCTTTCAAATTTCATTTTTATTTCTTGATTTGAACTTTTTTAATAAATTAAAAACAAAAAGATAATATATGGCAATAGTTCATTTTGGCTTAAAATTTATCTGCTACATACACAGGATTCAAATAGGACAACCAGAGCTGTCTTGGGTTTGTCGTAATCTGAAGAGTTGGAACAGTGGCTTTGATGACAGAAAAAGTCACTGCTGTCTCCAAAGTGTCCATAAAAATGACATAACTATTAGGGAATATTTTTCCTTCCACTTTTAAAAACAGGAGTTATGTGGGATTTCTCTCATTCATCCAAACCTTTCATATTACCCCTACAGCAGAGTTGACTCTCCTGTTCTAAGATGGTTCAGCAGAAAGCATTTAACTTGAATTAATGTTCTTTTATTTTAGGTGTAACAACGAAAATGAGTGGTGCCAGATCCATGAGAATATCATCCGCAAGTCCAGCACCAAATACACAGCACCCAGCTCCAACTATGGTAAATATTTACTGGTGCTTGTTTGTCTTAATAAGAGCTGAAGATTTCCTTTAGGAAACTGCTGATTATTTATAGCAGAGAAATTCACTGAGATGTGAGGTTTTACTTTCCCAGCTAATGACAGATAAATATGGAAAGTAAATCTTATCTTTTTACCTCATTTAATGATGTCTGGAGTTGCTAATTCAGAGATATCATTGCTATGCCATTCCAAATGAACCAGCTGATAGGATGCAGTTGTGCTTCATTAAAGCGAGTTTTGCATTCATTACCAAGTGCCTCATTCATGGGCATTCTGATGACCAAATACTGAATTTGTCTTAATTTCACTTGTTTGCATATTGAGATACTGTAGTGGAATATGCAGTTCACACTCCCACAGAAGATATTAAGTACAAGAATAAGCAAATAAAACATTTTTCAGGTTTGGGATTTTACTGTGTGTCAAGCCGATCTCCTTCCCTGCTGCTCCTCCTGTTACAGTTTAAGTTATCCACTAGTTATCATTAGAATATTTTGCTGAGTTGTTTATAACTTTTTTACCTTTGCCTTGGGCTTTTTAAAATAATGATTTCAGAAGTTTCATTATGTAGTTTGTCTCTGGATTAGGAGGTTGAAGCTTGGCAGAGGAATTGTGCTGTGGGAAGGGCAGGGTTGCAGGCTGATTGAAGCATGAGTAATATGATTTGGGCCTCTCAGAACCCACTGTTACAGGGAGAAAATTCTCAAACCACAAGTGTGATATTTCCCTGGAGAAAAGCTCACTGGGTCTTCCTCTCACCACCTTCCCAGGTCTTGTGTAAAGTTGGTCCTTCAGATCTGCTGCAAGGAATAGAAACAAACTGGAAGGATATGCTGGGTAGAAAAGAGGAGTGGGGAGTACAGAACCTTTGTGGAGAAGGGGGCACAAGTTTATTGGGGTGGATTATGTGGGAAAGTTATCACATAAGTTATACATGTAATAATACCATGCTGGAAAAATTATATGTTCTGTTAGCTATAGTGACTGATTCGAACAGATGATTCTGGTGCTTTTAAAGTACTGGGAGGTCTGAACTTCCAAATTTGCTCTAGTGCTTTTACACTGGAATTTTTAAAATTTATTTTCATTAGTTTGTTTTTAATAGCAGAAGGAGACTTAAAATGACCAAGCTTTTCTGTAAGTGGCAAAAATAGTCAAGACTGATTTGTCATGAGCGTGTGTCTCTTGCGTGCTGTGGAACGTTCTGTAGCACACAGACACACACACACATCCACTTGCACATGGTATCCAAAAGGGTTGGATTTTTTCCACGGTTTTCAAGCCTCTGTTTTCCCTGCAGAGCTTTGCAGTGCTCTTCTGCCTACTTAGCTGGACAGTTGCAAGTGCATGTTTTGGCAGCTTTTGAATACATCCATGCTGACTGTCCAGCTGGCTGGTTGGCCTCCCTTTTCCTTCGTTTTAAGGCTTTATCCTCTTTTTTTTTTTTTTATCCCAACTCCCAGTATTCATAAAATTTATACAGTGTTCATGTAATCTAGATATCCAGTTATCTGCCAAATTTGGCTGAAGCCAAACAGCAGGATTGAAAATTATTTCAGGGGAAGAAAGCGGGAATTGGGTGGGAGGTACATGATCCTCCTGGTTTCGTTCCCCTGGTAACTTCTCTGACAAAATGGTGACTAAATACTGTTCACAAAGCCCATGTATTAAGCTTAGGAAATAGCAGAACTTCAGATGGCTCATGCAAGAACAGGGTTTGGTTTGGTGTGTGGTGTTCTGGGAAGTGCACAGGGAGGATACAAAGAACTCTTGACTGACGGACATGGAAGGAGATAAAGGATGTGGGAAATGACTGTGAAGGTAATTCCCGTGGATATCAAGGCTGGTAACGTGTGCACAGCAGGTGAGACTGAGCTTGCAGGGCTGAGCTTCATCCTGGTATTTGGTATCGTAATGCTGGACTTGTTAATTTTACCAATAAATTATCCTTGCTTTAGGGGTGTAGTGTGTGAGAAATTAAAAGCAACTGGAGAGAAGCTGGACTGAGATTACCTGTGTAATTATTCCTGGTCAGACTGTTTTTCAGTTGATACACTGAACAACAGAGCTGGTTGCCGAAGTCAGTTTGCTCAGTTGGTATTCCTGAAACGTGTTGAGGTACTGATGGGAATGTCATTAAAATCAGCACCCCTCTATGAAGCGGTTAAAGAAACAAGTGGAACTGATATGCTGTGAGATTTAATTTTTTTCCATGGTATTAAGCAGGATTAAAGGTACTTTAGAGATGTTCTACAGCACTGTGTGGTTGTTCAGCTAGAGGTGGCATTGTTCATACATGTGTTGTAACCTGCTGTGTGTGAGGAATAGAAGTAATGGGAGTACTAGCTGTAGCTTGTGATCTGTCTGTAAAATGAAATATTCTGATTTTTTGAAGTTGTATGTTAATATAATGCTGTGCTTGTAACTAATCCCTTGTAACAGTTTTGTTTCTTCCATTTCAGCTTTAAATTACTCCAAGGGAAAAAAGAACTCTGTTTATATGCTTCTGTTAAATTAACTGTGGAGCCAAACATTAGTTTACCTGCATGCCTTGTATACACAGGCATCTAATTCTTAAGTCAGAAACAACAAACATATTTGTGGTTTTTTTCCAGGACTTATCATTTCTCTTCAGCTTCTTCGTGGTGACATGGAGCAGATTCGAAGGGAAAACCCCATGATCTTCAACAGAGGTGTTTCTGTTACCAGGAAGCTGGGTTTTCCTGATGTTATAATGCCAGGTAAACACAACAGCTCCAATCTGAAAATATTGATGGGAGTTTTCCTCATACTGTCCCACACAAGGGCACTGGGATGGGGGATTTACTTGAACAAGATTAAGGGTTGCCTTACTTATCAGTAAATGCCAATTCCAGGTTTGGGAAGGTGTGCTAAATCATTTTAATCAGTGAACATTATAGTCACAGAAGGTGTTAAATGAACCAGGTGATCTGGAAGGATGCTCCCCCACCACCCCTGACACTTGGATATCCCTCATGTGTGGAGATTGTCCCTCAAGCCTAGAGATGTTTCTTTTTAAATGCATGATGTTTCTTCTTCCCAGTAATCCAAGGCCTGCAAAAAGTGTTTTTTGAGTTGGTGTGATCCTTTTGTAATGGTTGACAACACACAGGGTACAGATCTGGTTGTATTTTCCAGCTGGCCTTGCAGAGCACCTGATCCATGCAACATGTGTCTTGGCTGGAGCATTGCTGTGCTTCCTTTGCTCCTTAATTCTGGAGCAGCAGCTGGAGATGCTTCTTGTTTAGACAGCAGCTGAGGTAGCCCCAGCACAGCCAAGAGTTCAGTTAGGGAAGAACCCAGAATGTAGCCAGTGCAGCCATATAACAGCTGGTGTTGCACTGTCCTGACTTGTGCAGTGTAGGAAGGAATGGGCTTGGTACTTACCCTGCATGTGTAGCATCTGAACTCTTCCCTCATTGCTATGCATGGCAGGCAAGACCAGGGATGACTTTGCAGACATGGGGAATTTTATGAAACCATAATGGGGAAAAAATCAGATCTTATTACTTGAGAGGCTGCAGTACACCTCAGGATCAGGAGTAGCTGTTGTAGCTTCATTGTGGAGGCTCTTCAGAAACCACAATAAAACAGGGAGTAGGTGGGAAGAATTTCTAGAAACTAAAGTCAAAGGATTTGGAACATCTGTTTTATTTACTAATGAGCTTGAAAATAGTAGTAATAGAGCAGCAGAGGATGTGGGCTAAAGGCCATTTATAAATTTTAGGTTTTAGTGACCTTATAGCAGTTCCAGTCATAACCCAAAGCAGTCAAATAGAGAAAAGAAGAATTTATTACAGGTTCATCTGCAGAAACAGCTGCTGCAAGGTGATCTGCTGTAATTGAGATCCCAGCTGGATATGTCAGCTGGAATAGCTGGATCACAGCTAGAGAAGCCAACGTCAAAAATAACATTTACATACCTATGTGAGTGAGTTGATTCTCCTGCAAGAATTGCTTTATCCTCCATTTTTGTGTATAGATGAGTCCCTCAGGTGCTTAAGGAACAGCTTTGTGTCCTCAGTGTTTCCCTGTATTCTGCTTGATTGGGCAGGGCTTTGGTCCAGAGCTGGAGCAAGCAAGGCAGCAGTTTCCATGCAAAAAATGCTCCTGCCCTAAGCTTTTAAAATTCTCTATTCATTGCAGCTAATTCAAATTTCCAGATTTTCTTTGGACCACAGTTCTTGTTGGAGAAAACATTGGGGTTTTAGGATGATAATCTTTTTGGAATTGGACTTGCAGATATATATATATATATACATATGCTTAAAATACTAATTGATAGTAACAAATGCGTCAAAGAACCACCATTCTGCTGTTAAATGTTTCCTGCCCCTCTAGAGACATTGAACACACAGAACTTCTCCTTGGTTCAAAGGGGGCTACAAGAGGTTTTCATGTGTAGAGTTGAGATGCAGAGCTTTAGGCATTTGTATTTTGAAAGGAATTTGTGGAGAAAAGCAGTTTGTACATGTCTGTAAACACCAGGTGAGGAAAGAAAGGCAGCAAGGGAAGTGGGAATGGACTTTCACTGTAAAGGAGGACACTGCCAGAGTAGAGATGAGATGGGAAGAGACACATGTGATCATGAATGGGGCTCTGACCAAAGCCTTTCACTCTGTTGGGTATTTTCCAGGATAAGGAAGTCTCAGGAAAATTAGGGGATTGAAATGTAAGGGAACTTCACTGATGCAGCAAACAAGTGTTCATTCTAATTACTTACCAATTTTTTTTTTTAAATGAAAGTATGTTTTAGATATTCAAGTGACTGCACATATTTGCCTGTTCTTTACTTTTAAAACAATGGATCAAACTGGGGTTTGAGTTTACCTGACATTCCAGGATAGAATGTTTGGGTTAAGTCACCTTTCGGGTGGATTAGCCAAGCTGCATGAACAAGGGATGTGTATCAATTTACTTTGTGCTTGTGTTGTTACAAGATCATTCTTCCTTAGCTTTCTGAGTATTGTCTAAATTTGAAGAATAATTAACTGGGGGGATACAAAGCCAAAACAAAGAAAAAAAAACCCCAAACCAAACAAAAAACGAAGCCTGTCATGCACATGAGCAGTTGTCAGCCATGTCTGCTGCATTAATTGTCTTTGTCAAACTACCTTTTCCTTCCTTTGCTTCAGAACTGTTTCTTTGTCATTAAACACAGGGTTTTTTCTTCCAGAAAAGAGCACAGAAAGTTCATGACTTGTATTTTGCAAGTGGATGCAGGTTTTTCAAGGCAGTGTGGTTTAAAAATGTTTTTTAATGAATAAATTAATAAAAATACATCACCTAGTACTGTTAAAATATGCAGTGATCATTCTGCTGAGCTGAGTAATCTGTTTTTAAAAAAGTAAATAACTGTAGCATTTCAAATAATTCTTCTTTGTCATAGGTTTGAATATTTTCATTTTCTTTTTTATTAGGAAATCCTTTCACATGTGCACATCTTATCCATTAAAATTCTGTAGATGTGTCTACCACACTGTGTTCCTATCCTGTTTTGTTTTCTAAACTGGAGTATGAGTTCACTCTTTTCTGTCCCTCAGATATGAGCAACATCGATGGTAGCTGGTCATCATTAAGAAACAAAGTGAAACTGGTCTTTATGGGCTTATATCTTCCATGGCTGTGCAGAACAAGCTTAATATTGTACAAAATAACCATGCCTGTCTTGGTTTGTAAAGATAAAATGGTCTTTGTTTCCTACTGTGTTGTGATCTGAGAAGAGCCTCATAAAGGCTTCCATTGTCTTTTTTGTCCAGATCAAAAGGGATTCAGTCAAAGCAGCCTCAGGAAGAAGTATGGTGGGGTTTTGTTCATTTGTGGTTTGTTTTTTTTCCTTTTCTAAGTTGCTCCTGGGTTTAAGGCCATGAGTCTGATCCTGACAATTTTACCTTTCCCCAGAGCTAAGAGCAATGAGGCATGTGCTGCTTTGGGATTGCAGCTGTGTTTGTGTACAGAACTTGCTGATCAGAATCTGTTGCATAGGCTTGGCGTTTGTCAGTCCCCCAAGGACATCCCTCCCCTTCCCCATGTGCTGATAAGTATTCTGTCTTTTACTTTGATCCTCTGATGAAAAGTGCATGCTTCATCTTCTACTCGTGAGTGATGTTTCTTTCTCTTTTTTCTCTCTCCTTGTCTTAATTTCCTGGCTTCTCTCCCATTCCTTTCCCTTTATTCTCTCCCCTTTCTTTCTGATGCAGAGATGAAGATTGTTGGGTGTAAGTTTCTGCTTTTCTGTGTAATGTCTGCTTATTGCTTGCCTTTTTTTTCCATTTTCATATCTTCCATGGAATGTTGGGGATTGGTAAAGACAGCAAATCATAACATCACAGGGAAATTTTGGTAACAGAGAGGTGGAGACTTTGTCTCTCTCCACACCGCAGGGTTTCAGGCAAATTTAGTAGCTGTGACAGGTGAGTTGGTAGCAAAGGTGAGAAACATCTCAGCATCTGTTCTGTCAGTGAGCACAAAGTCATGGCAAGAATCTGTTAAGAAAAGGACGTGGCAAAATCCATCAGCCAATCTTAGAATATTCATGGCAAGAAAATAAGACCAAAAGACATAATTAGGTAAAAAAGTGTTTACAGGGAGTATAAAAAGCCTTACTGTCATAAGTGAACTTGTGGAAATGAAAAGTTGGAGGAGATAAAAAATGAAAAGCATTAAAGAACAACTTCCTGCTACTGAAAGGCAACTATTCCAGGGAAATAATAATTGAATTTTAAAAGAGCATTGTATAAATTCTTTACTATACATAGAAGTCAAACAATGGATAGTAAATAACCTAGTAAGTATTGCTTGTCCCTTTTCTTTGAAACAGTTGTGTTCTGCTTATTGAAAGCTAGAGGAGCACACAGAGTTAAACTTGCATAATGTTACGTTTAGAGGGGAAAAAAGCTAATTTAATTTACCATACAGGCAGTAGATAAAGCCTTTGTTTCCTTTTCTTGCTGTAATATTGCTCACAATTATATTAGTAGTTGCTCACTATAACTATTTCAAGAGGATTGGCCTTGAAAACCCTTAGGGCCTTGCTAGTGAAGGGGCAGAGAAATAAACTGCTGAACTGGATGGAATGTGGTTCCCAGGCTGTGACCATGCCAGGCAGGCAGGAATGCAGTGGGTGACACAGCAGAGCTTCACGCTGGTGACAGAGGTGATGTCCCTGTTACAGCCAGGGAAAACCACAGTATGAGGACAGGACTGGGAACAAGTCCCTGAGGGTCAGGCAGAACGAAGGCCAAAGGTGTTGGAGACCTTTCCCACGCAGTGCCCTTGGTCAGTTTGTCCTTTAGTCCCTTTGGTTGGTTCAGTAACAGGATGACCCCAAAGCTGCTCGTGGGCATCGTCCTGTTAACCTGGTCTGTGTTGAAATCACTGCCCTTCAGAATTAGTTGTGTGGGTTTCATTTGGAGGAAGCTGCAACTCCAAGTTTGCTGTTTGAGATCAGAATCTGATCACTGTCACCTTCCAAAGCAGCAGCTTCCAGAGCTACTGCAGGGAAGAGCCATCCATTGAGGGACTGTCCAGTTTAAGATGATATTCCATCCAGACAGCCCTTTACAGTTACCCCTGTAAAGAGCTAGAACAGATACAGCCAGAACACATGATAGCACTGTACTTGAGTAGAAGTCTACGTCTTATAGCTTCCTTCAAAGGTTTTCCTTACCCCAGTGGTTTAAACTGCTGTAACATTGCTCCAGTCAGTGGGGTGATGCTGATTGACTCTGGTTGGGGGGATGTTTTTTTACACATACAGGACATAAATGCAAGGGTTTGGTTTTTCTTCAGAAGCCATTGGGGAAGATACTCTGAGCACTCTTCTAGCCCATTCATTCTTCTGTAAAATGAAACTATTTTCAAGAAAGTACTAAACCCAGAGATGTCAGAGAGTCAGTCAGACAGTCTGTCACCGTTTGGGGCCCTAAATAGGACTGTCTCAGCTATTTAATAGATAGAGACATAAATACTGATTTTTTTTGTAGATAGATTGGGATTTTTTTAATCCTTGGCTGCTTAAATTGTAAAAGGCTAAACTTTCAGTATAAAAAAATCCAAGATTCTCTCAATAAAAACAGTTATTTTACTATGTTACATGAAACTACCTTGGCATTCTGACTGCTGGGAGCTGCCACTTTTTCCCAGCTTACAGGGGTATATTACATGTCCTTTACAGGTTCACAAAGTCAAAAACATTGACAGTTTAGAAAAAAAAGTTGTTAGAATTGAGGTGTCAGGATTTTGTGTCTTTTTCTCCTGCAGGAACTTATGTGAATTATGCAGTCTTTCTTGACATGGTATTCCCCTGTATAAAACAGGGATCATTCCTGTCCTCAGTGGCCAAAATCTTTTAGGATCCCTGAAAAAGAAGTGTTAGATTGAATGCAGACAGTTCCTGTACATTGTTACTACTGTGCAGTTCAAGTAACTGGTTACTCTTCCAGTGGAAAATCCACACATCTTGTCAGGATAAACTCCTGTTTATTCCACTGGATAATAGACAATTAGTGGCCACTGGACTACTTCGTGTTATCCAGTCTTGAAAATGCTAAATAACTATTTGGAAATCTTCCAGTACATTCCTTTTATGTTGCAAATACAAAATCAATATTTGGCTCGTGTAGTCTTTTCCACCACTCCTTTTTTTCTCCATTACCATTAAAGGAGTTTCAGGTGATATGAGAAAGGATTTCATTTCAGTATGAGGCAACCCCCCAAGCTGTAATTTATGATTATAATTTAAACAACTGTACATTTTACATTAGGCTTTGTAAATAGGTTAAAACAGACAAACAAAGCCCCGGTAAAGGTGAAGGGAGTTGATAAAGGAAGAGCCCCGTAACACATCAGAAAATAATCTTTTTATATTATTGTGCAAAATACTCTTTTTCAAGACATTTCGTAGGGAATGAATCTCAGACACTGTGTGTGTAAGAAGTGCACATATTTTATGCTAAAAAGCAGTTTACTTTTGTTTTTAAATTGAAAACAGTTGTGGAAAGATGGGCTTTGAAACAAATACCATTCTGAAAACTCTGATTAGTTTTTCAGTTCATCTTTGACAGCCGTCCAGCACAAAGAGACCTCAGCTTAAAATGACATCAGCAGGCTTTAATCTATAAATACCCATGGCCCACTGGCCTTCTAGCACTTTTTTATTCCTGTACTGGTGTTGGGAGGCCACAGCTCACCCAGTTTATGATCTGCATTTGCTGTTCAGGAAGATGTGAGGCTGCTGGGATCCAAGCTGAGGTACCATCCTGGCATTCCCTCAAAATGTAGGAATTGCTGTCCTAAACACGGGGCTGTTTGTGCAGTGGTTTGCCGTGCAGAGGGCGTGAATGGTCCGGTGTCTTAAACAAGTTCATTATTTATCTTTTTTTCTTTTTACAAATGGAATTAAGATGGGGAAAGCTCTGTCTGCCAGACGTTGTCAGTGTGGCTTAGAGCTGACAGGCACCATCTCTGGGCCCTGCTGATCACACCTTTGGTTTGTTCACGCTGTCTGTGTGTGCACAGGGTGTGACGTGGTGCTGAGTGTTCTCTCTGGCCCTGCACTTTGCATACTCACAATAAGCATTTTAATAAACTGCTCAGTATTCATGCATTTGCAGTAGTTTCTGTGCAGCCCATTTTAGTATATCAGAGCTCAAATCCCTCAAAACCACAAGCAATTGGAAGGCAAAAAAAAAAGTCTTATGAGGACTCAGCAAGCGATGTGGTTAAGTGGTATATCGAGGAAAGGAGATGGCTCCATGTAGGAAGGTTATTTTCACTGAAATAAATAGAAGTGTGGGAGTTTTTAGTTTTAACTCCAGATTTTCAAGAAACCAAAGGGCTCCATACCTGATGGTTAAATGCTTTTTGTCTTTGCTAGGCTCATTTACTTCCTTAATTTTACGGTATGCATTGACCTTTTCTATTTTTTTAAGATTCAGTAGAGTATTTTTGCAAGAGAAAGTGCACCATTATACTTTACTAAAGTACTTTTTTTCATCTTTTTTATGCAACTCCACTGGTTTTTATATCCCTCTACCCCCCACCCCAAAGGCATTTTTTTTAATTAGTGCAGTAATATCCCTCCTGTTGAACTTAATAGAAGCTAAGATGCTATATATAGCCAAATGCTGCCTTTAATTTAGGCTGGAAAATGATTTGCTATCTGATATTGGACTTTGTGTGGCCAGACTGTCTTCCAGAAAAGAGGTCATAAATAGGGAGCTCCAAAATGCTAATTATAGTGGGTACGATTAATTTTTGTTAAGATTTATAGCTTACAAATTGAAACTTTTTTTTCTCTGATTGTGCAAACCGCCAAGAAAAAGGGATGGAGTCAGTTTATCAGAAGGATTTTCAGAACAAAAGTCCCAGCTTAAACTGTCTCTTGCGATGAGTTTTGTATTTCCTTGATATCCCTGTAGTCAGCCTAGAGGTAGCTCAGCTTGATCTTGAACTGCAAGATAATTTTCTGCTGTCATGGGCCGTGGATTGTTGCATTTGGTGACGGTTCTTTGATAAGAAAAACCAGATTGAATATTTGAGGCCTTTCAGCAGGCTCTCACTGTCATCTTTTCCCCATTAATGAACCCTGGCATTCCAGCCCCCTGACTGTGAGGTGTTCCAGCTCTGTGTGAACCCACAGCGAGAGGGAGGTTGATGGAAAAAGGAGGACGTTTTGCATACAGATCCCGTTCACAGAGAGCTCCTCACAGGAAGCTCTCACTGTCAGCTACAGAGCTGTATTTTCCATGCTTAAAGACTTGTACTTATCTCCAGAAATAAAATTGAAAGTAAAGACAGGACTGAAAGCTTCTATTGTTTGTCCCCACAGTAGATTAAGGAACAAATTCTGTGGGTTTATAGACTTCAAGAAGAATTTGAAGCGCTGCTTTGATGGACACAAAAGGATATCCCTCACTGCCTGAAAGCAAATGCTGCCTATTTCATTGTGCTTCTGACTAATACATGGATTTAACTGCATCAGCTTCTCCAAGTGGAAGAAGTCAGACATTGAAGGAGTCTTTGCTATGCTGGATAACCGTTCCATTAGTTTGCTATTTAGTCTCTTGAGACTGTTCAACAAAATACTTGCCTTGAAAGGGTTTAAATATTTTTTATTATTATTATTTTTATATATTGCCCCTTAGTATGTTTGCCTTTCTGGCAAGCAGACAAAAAGAAGTGGTAAGTGTGAACCATCATGAAGTAGTGACAGTAACTAAATCTTACAGAAAAATTTTGGTGCAGGGGTTAGAATTGACCACAGCAGTTTTGGAAGCAGTTTCTCAAATCAGATTCTAAAAAAAAAGGAGAAAAAGAAAAAGTGAGCTAGAGCCTGTGAAATTTAGGATAACAAGATGCTGAGAGAAACACGAGCATTTCTATTTCTGAATATAGTAATTTGCTCTGAAAGCTCCTGAGAGTGACGTAGTGAGAAGTTGGCAAGTGTCCATCCTGCCCTCTTTCATACAGCTATGCATATGGATACCAGAGGCTAGCCAGAAATCTAGCAAAAAATATATTTGCAATTCCTCCTTAATCCATCTGAACTGAATGACAAGCAGGTTTCCAAAAAGGCTGTTTTTATTTTGCTGTTAAAAAAGGAAATTATGAAAATATAGAAATTCCTTGAAGAGCTAACTGAGGACAACTTTCTGCTGATCGTTACAAAAATACTTATTTTTCTTAAAATTACTGGAAATAGGAAGTCTGGTGCTAATGGTGTTTTGTCAGGATTAGCCTGATACTTCCAGCCCAGCTAACTAGGCAAAGTTGTAGGATTAAAAGGTTTTTCTCCCTTCCTCACTTACATAACAAAAGCCAGCGTTGATTCCGAGTTCGCATTTAATAAAGGCATTACTACTAACAATGGTCTGATTTTATGCACTGATATTAAAATGTCCATCCTTATTAACAATTAACTTGCTGCTTGGAATGATTTGGGCATCAGCCATAGTCTTGCAGAACACAGAAAACGATGTGCAGAATCAGAACTGCCCCCGTTGAGTGCTCCCTGTGCAATTGAAGGATGTGGCTCTGCTCTCTCCTGTAGGTGACATACGGAATGACTTGTACCTGACCTTGGAAAAGGGAGACTTTGAGAGAGGTGGGAAGAGTGTGCAGAAGAACATCGAGGTGACCATGTACGTGCTCTATGCGGATGGGGAAATCCTGAAGGTGAGTCTTTATTTTCTTTGTGAGCTCCAGGTGCAGCTGCTGCTTCCAGGGACGTGTAAGGGAAGAGCTACAGTAAAACCAACTCTTCCTTTTTTTGTTTTTATTGCGAAGTTTCTAAGCTGTGTATTATGATGAAGGAAGTGGTCAGTTATAAATCTGAAAGTATTTGGAGCACTTCCCCTATATGAGGATAGAAGACTTGGAGAAATTATTCATAAATTGAAAAGTTTGTGTAATGCCACAATGTGGTGCCAGTGGCTAAAGTAAAAAGAAAATTAAGGGTAGCTGTAGTCAGAAGTGAAGAGTGTATGGCTTATCTAAAATTAAATAATGTGTGTCATACAACAGGATGAAATGTGATTCCAAGAGAGACTTTTAAATGTTAGTTGTTAGAGAACTACTGAATGTAGTTCTGGAAAATAACTTGGAATAAAATTTCACCCTGGGCTGGCTCCATTCCAGCTGGCTATGGGATGGTTTATGTTTTATGTTTTTCTTCCTCTGTTCTTTTAGTTTTATTGAGGAGAAGTAGGTGGGGTGGGAGGGCATGAGGATAAAGAAGTAAACAAAGTATTTCAGCATGAGCAGGTGTCAGAAATAACTTCCCCCTAACTTTTTTACCTCCACTACTTTGTAGCCATTACCATGAAGAGTCTAAACACTAAAGTACTTGGGTACCAAACACATAATTTTAATTGAAAGGAGAACTTTAATTACTACAGCAGCTTGTGATTTCATTGAAGTGGATCTGTAGTACAGAACTGGGTTGTACTCAGAGCTGTTGCAGGAATGGTACAAAGACTGTGAAGGATAGGAGGTCCAACTAGAAGAAATTCAGGTGAACAGGTTGCCCAGAGAAGCTGTGGATGCCCCATCCCTGTAGTGTTCAAGGCCAGGCTGATGGAGCTCTGAGCAGTAGAAGGTGTCCCTGCCCATGGCACGGCAGTTGGAAAGAGATGGTCTTTGAGGTTCCTTCCAACCCAAACCATTTTGGGATTTGCCATAAAGGAGAGACTTTACATATACAGGATCTTTTGTGGGTGTTCAAAATTTAAGCCACATATGTAAAAGACAGTCAGTTTTAATGCTATTTCCCCTCTGTATAGTTGCAGTCAAAGCAACAAAGATCTTTGGTTTATGTCAGGAGATGTCTGGTGTCTAACGATGCCTATGAATATGGGCAGAACACAGAGTTTCAGTCACTGAGGCACTGCTGTTCCTGCTTGGAATATCCCCTTCTATTCCTGAGCTATGGCCTTTCTGGAGCGGAGACTGCTGAGGGAGACAGTGTGTGCAGACTTACACAGTAAAGGGGGGAAAATGCCACAAAGTTTTCATCTGATATTGGAGTAAAATCTCTAAACTTTTCTCAGCCAGCAGCATGATCCAAGTCTGAATTATGCCTTTGTGAAGACTTTAGCAGAACCATGTGCAGCAGTAATGAGAATATTCTCAGATCCTCACTGCTGTTGAGTATATCTTGATCCAGAAATAGTCCTATTGAAAGCAGTGAAATTACTTCCAGAATGCAGTGCTGTTCAAAATGAAAATGAGTATTTCCCTCTCAAAATGGTCTCACTCAATTGTTAGTATCTTTCAATATACTCTGAATAATAAAAAAAAACCCCAACATTGACACATTTCTCACTTATTATTCTTTCTGTTCCAGTGGCAGGAATATCTTATGAATTGCAAGGCACACCTTTAACAATGGAAATATTACCTGATAGTTTTTCTAGTTTAGCTTGCCTTACTTGCCTCTGCCTTCTAATTCACCTGCATATTTGGGTCTCATGGTAACTGGGTGTATGGAGACTAGTTTCATATTTGTATTTTGAAGATCACAATTTGCCACTAATCTGCTCTTACTCCAACCTGTTAGTATCTGCAACATTTAATTCTTGTTGCTGTATTGAAAACAGCACCTTTATGGCAGGATTGTGACTCATAATGTGGTTGCCAAGGTTTAATTGAGAGGACTGAGTTGTGAGTTTATGCTGCAGTCACTCAGTTTGGATCAGAGCCTTTGCAGTGAATCTTCGTCCAGGGAGGCCCTTCTTGCATTGAATCCCAAAATTCCAGGGAACATTTATTTCTTTTTGGGCTCCTTTGCATATTCTTCACTTACTCAGAGCCAGAAGAATATTGCCAGAGGTTGAACTAAGTGGGTCTGGTTAATGGGATATGCTTGACTGGGTAGTCAGATGACTGCACATAAAAAATATCAAAATTGTTGGTATTTCTTGGGATAGAATTTAGAGATGCCTTGGGGAAATGACCAGCAGTTCTTCTTGTCATCATCCCATTCCATGGGGGTGTTTTAAAATCAGAATTTATATTGCATGTGTCATTCTGGTTCTGCTTAACTTCTGTCTCTTCCTGGATTCATTATCCTTGGAGATGCTAAAGGTGGAGAATCTCCAAGCTGGCTTTTTCTGCATGGTTTTATCAGATGTCATATCTTTTGCATCTCTTTGCTAGTGCTGGGTCTAGAGCATAGGTTAGTGCTTATAAATAAAAAAATGTGCTTCCTACTCCTTGTCTTCATCACAGAGGATCTTTTATTTTCTTACTTCAGGACTTCAGTATTTCTCCCGTCTTCACTTGTGTTCTGACTAAGGATTTCTGTATTTCCCAGACAATATCAATTCATGTTTATCTTCATCTGTATTTTGATAATACATAGACTGGGCAAGAACTCTGAGCTTGTTATACCTAAAAGGAGAAATTTAAATCCCATTGTATTTTTAGGTGATGACTATTACACAGAAATTCTTTGCTTACAGTAAGGAAGTAACTTGATCAGAATTTTCTGGAATACTTGTTGAGACTGGCTGGCTGTAGTTTTGAAAGATGAACATTTGTAAGAGCTTGAAAAGTTCAAGTATCACTTCTGAACTGAGATACTGAAGCAGAAATCTGGAATGTGTGGAATACTAGAAGTCGAGCATTACAAGTGATGTTCCTATTAGGTCCTATTTTTTTGACTTATCTTGATATATTTGGACTTAGATGTTTATTGTATCTAGTCTCTGCTTCATGGAAAACTTAGCTTAAATAATAACTTAAGGTACTGGAATTCATCCAGTATGATAGGTCTCCTAGCTCATCCTTTGACCCTAGAGTTGAAAGATCTCTTCCAAAATTTCACATTTTATTGTGTCTGAGTTTCTGCTTCTGACGCTTCTTTTATGTCTACAGAAAGATATGAATTACATAAAGGTTATCACCGTGGAATCAAATGACTCATCGGTAGTGATGTGATGTCTTTTAATGTGAAATTGTTTTCTTTTGTTGCAGGACTGCATCAGCCTGGGCTCAGGAGAGCCGAGCAGGAGTGCCTACCACTCCTTTGTGCTCTACCACAACAACAGCCCCCGCTGGGGGGAGATCATCAAGTTGCCCATCCCCATCGACAGGTTCCGGGGGTCCCACCTGCGCTTCGAGTTCAGGCATTGCTCCAGTGAGTGCCAGACCTCACCAGGAGAAGTCCAGAAGACCCCTCTGCCAGCTTGTATTTGGCTGAGGCTGTTACTGGGTGGAAAGCAGGAAAGGGGCCCTGCTAAGCAAGTCTTTGCTGAATTTATTAAACAGCATTAAAAACATCATGAACAGTCAGTGCAGGGCCGAGTACTTTGTAGATGTTCTCCCCTGTTGTTCTTTTGCTGTGTTTTTCTGTAGAATGTTTTCTTTACAGGATGCCTAGTTTATATTTTGTTACGTTGTTTGATTTGAAACCTGTCAGTCCTTTGCATAGAATTAGAAAGAAGAAATTAGAATTACAGAGTTGTTTGTTCTGTAAGCTGTGTGCTTTTTTAGGCCTGTGGAGAAGTTAGTGAGTAACCTTGTGGTGTGTATGGACAGACAGAATAGGTACTAATACAATTCCTTCTTTCTTGCTACAGCAAAAGACAAGGGAGAAAAGAAGCTCTTTGGTTTTGCGTTCACCCCACTGATGAGAGACGATGGCACTACCTTGTCAGATGATATCCATGAGCTTTATGTTTATAAGGTACTGGTTCTTCTCTGCAGACTTTTCACCTCATCTCATGTCCACTTTAAATGAGTAATGGTCGTTACATCTTTTTCCCCCCTTATGAGAAGTATGTATGAGATTAATAGTTGTTTCAGAATTTTATAAATTCAAAATCACGTGGTATGGATAGAGCCTTCTATTCTAGGTACAGCTCACCTTTTCCATTCAGATGATGGTGATATATCTGCTGCTAATGCCATCCATTTTGACCTCAAACACACTGGTGTTCATGAGCATTCAGCAGTTCTACCATCTTATGGTGGTAATCTGTGCCTTTGTGTGATGACATTATGCTGTACTTCAAATGCATCGCATTACTACAGCTTGTGAGGGATTTGGGTGGGTGTTTCTTTTTGCCTGAGTTCATATCTTGTCCTGTGCCCACAGTGTGACGAGAACAGCACATTTAACAACCACGCGCTGTACCTGGGGCTGCCCTGCTGTAAGGAGGATTACAACGGCTGCCCCAACATCCCCTCCAGCCTCATCTTCCAGCGCAGCACCAAAGAGACCTTCTCAGTCTCCACACAGCTTTCTTCTACCAAATTGACCCAGAATGGTAAGTAGCTGATCCTTCAATATTGTCCAAGGCAGCAGGAATTATGAAAGAGACCAATAAGATGGGTATGTTTGTGCTTTGCTTATTTTACTAAAATACTCCTTGGTTATAATTTCATTATATATGTGCTGTTTCTGAAATGAGCAGAAACTTCTTTTGAGGAAATAAGGATATTGACAGGTGGCAGAGAAATTACAGACATTATGTAAGTGCATTACAAGGTTAAAATGTTAGACCAGAGTTAATTTTTGTTAAATGATTGCAGAACAAAAAAATACAATGTTAGCATTGCTACACAATCCAAAATTTGTTTTGTTTGGGTTATACAGAGTTACTAAGTAAATAAAAATTTGTCACAGCAGCATCCCTGAAGCACAAGAAGACAGGACCAGATTGTCCACAGTGCAGTCACGTAGGGAAAAATGCAGCCTTTACTCTTTTTAAAGCACTTTACCATTCCTCTGTTTATTTCTGTGTTAATATTATTCACTTAGGATTTTGCTTCTTGTTTTCTGCTATATATGTACGATTTCCCAAGAAGTGAGAACTGTAAGAGGTGAGGTGTAGCACGTGATGAATCTCTGACAGGTTTGGGGTCCCCATTCTTCCCTCTGCGTGTGGTTCCAGCTCTTTCTCCCTCTGTTCTGCAGTGGATCTGCTTGCCCTGCTGAAATGGAAAGCATACCCAGATCGTGTGATGGATATTCTGGGAAGACTGAGACATGTCAGTGGCGAGGAAATTGTGAAGGTACTACATGAAATAACAGTCTGTGATAGTGAACTCAGACCCGCATTCAGGCTTCTGAATGTGCCCTCTTACTGTGCTTTTTGATTCACACTGTGAATTCTTATTGTGTATGAATTGGGATTTTATTATGATGTGAAACTGAGCAGGAAAATACCTTTCAGAGATTAGTGGATAGTTAGTCCTTGGGATCCTCAGTAAAATTCCCTCAGCCACATGAGCTCGGGGAGTTGGGTCCTCAGCACCAGTTGTTCCAGTCTGCAGGCCCACACAGCTGCTGGAGCAGACACAGCCACTGGTGGAGGTGTTTTGGGCAGTCTTACCTGTTCCAATAATATTTCCTAAATGACAATGTGAGACCTGGCCCAAGTGTGGTTAGTCCTTTCTAGAGTGAAGGAACAGCTGACACTCAGACAGCTTGGCCTTCTCAAACAGGCAGTGGAGTTGATCTATGTTGATGTTTTGGAAATACCTTCCAAATGTCTACATAAAGGACCTTTAAAGTTGAGTTTTGCTCAGGGGCCAGTGAACCATCCTGCCAACCCCTTTTCCTGTCCCAACACTGTGAACTGCTGCCTAGAGCACCACTTGCTCTCTAGTGCATCCAACCACCACCACCATTTCTGTCTCCCAGCTCATAATTTCACCATGTTTTGTAACCGCTGTTGGTCTACGTGACAATTCTTGGGTGACCTGAACTTCCTTAGGTCCAAGGAATTTCAAACTGCATTTGAATATTTGTAGTCTCAGCAAAATAACCCTGCATTCCAGATATCCCTCTGATAATTTTAGGGTACTGAGAACTCTCCCTATTTCTGTAAATCAAGAAGTAAAAGATGATTTGTAACAGCAAACAACCAAGGAGAAGAAACCAAAGACAAATCCCATCAGTTAATTAGTAATTTATGATTAAAGCCACTTCACTGTAACACATTTGAATGTTGCCATATCTGGAATGTTAGTCTTCCTGATAACTTGATAACGGTAACAGAAGAGCACAAACCCCACCTATATTGTGATTCTTCAAGAATGTCATGTTTTGTGTACTTTGCAGTGCAGTACAAATATCTGGTTTTTATGGAGAAAGACAAAGAAAGATGTGGATTAAATTATTTCGTGGGGAGAAGTAATTGATTCCCTCCATAAATCAGCTGCCATTTGGCACTGGGATATGAAGAATAGAATGCAATAATTCAGAAAAAAAGAAATCTTATCATTTCAGAGACTTCATAAATTCTCATAATGTATTTCTTGTTTTCCACATCATAAATTTAAGTAGAATAGATTAAAAAAATTATGAGAGAATGTACAGTTGATGATCTCGAGCATCGTTCACAATCATCCTTTTGAAGACTGTGCTTTCAGAAGGAAAATCACTGAATTGTCAGTGCTCAGCAAGCTGAGGTGTTAAGGGGGAAAGAAACAACAGGCAGTATGTAACAGGACCCAATTAATGCTTGTTAGAAAAGCTTTACTTGCTGTCATATAACAAAAGGTTTCAGTATTAAGCATAATTTGGAGCACCAGGTAATGTTCTTCCAAGCCTTAAATTTGATGCTGAACAGTACCTGATGCATTCTAATGACTCGAGAATGAAAGTGAGTTGTTCTGCTACTGTTGTTAGGCAGCACTTTTAGTCAGCTCACAGTCAAGTTTACAAATCAGGCATGCAGTACATACTCCTTAATTTTTGTTTTTCTGTCATGTTTGTTTAGAAATACTCCTTGTAAAGAGAAAAAAATCTTCTTAGTAAAAACAAATATGGAGGAAAGTGAAGTGGTTTGTCCTTGGCAAGTTTTTCACGAAGATACCAACATGTATAAACTAATTAAAGCAGGGCAGAAAGAACCTTTTGAGTACAATTTAATTTGGAATTCTTTGTTTGTGTCATTTTAGTTCCTACAAGACATTCTGGACACGTTGTTTGTAGTTTTGGATGACAACACAGAGAAGTATGGCCTGTTGGTCTTTCAGTCTTTGGTAAGCTCCTGGATTGTTATTTATCTCATGCTCAAGGAGTTTTAAGTTTCTTGTCATCCTGTTGCTAGTATTTTACTTCCACAAAATATGAAATATTCAGCTGGATCCAGCCTTATTTTTTCTGTAATGGTCTTGGGTGAGGAAGGCGGGACAACCTTGGCAGATCTGAGAGCAGCAATATCTGCTCTCACTTGGGACAAGCAAACATTGACATCTGATAACACAGATACTGTTTAAAGGAGCTCATGTATGTATTTCATTGTTCCTTAGCTTGGGTAACTTGTTTATAGATACTTAGCAACAGCGTGCACTTTCCTGTAGTGTGGGTTCACTCCTTCATCTCCCACAGGTGTTCATCATAAACCTGCTGCGTGACAGCAAGTACTTCCATTTCCGGCCTGTGATGGACACCTACATCCAGAAGCACTTTGCAGGCGCTCTGGCTTACAAGTAGGTTTTGTTTATCCACCACTGGAATGATGTCACCATCAGAATCATAACCTTCCTGTCAGCAGTGGTTTCCAAAAGTAGAATTGCTCAGCTGGAAGTTTTCCAGCACAGCTGTAGGGAAAAGCTGCCGAGTGTCACCTGAGCGTGGCCAGACTTGGGCATTTCTCTTGCCCTTCTGAACTGGCAAATCTTACTTTCTCTTTTTTTTAACTGATGAGACATTCACTCAGCAACAGCTCATTATCAGTCTGTACTAATGAGCTACCAGGAGCATACACATTCCTTGTCTTAAGGATGTTGGGATACAAGCCTGGAGGGAAAGCTCAGAGAAGTAACTTTAACTTGCTTTTCCAGAGTAGACAGGTTTTCACACAAGATGATGTTCTGTTTGATTGCAATCTAATTTCAGCAGATCATAAATTTAAATTTCACTGTTACTTTGAAGATTCTGCCTTATTTTCTAGTATTCAAAGAGTCTTACATCAGATAATGAGATAGATTTTTTTAAAGCAGTAACAGTTCTCATTCAGGGTGTTGCTTTTCTTTTTTCTTTTAGACCATTTCCTTGGTATATTTGAGCATATTTTATCTTTGGCCAAAATAAACTATTAAAACCAGCTTATAATTGGTTTTGATTGTTTTAAGCCATTCACATTTGTGTGTAATTAAAATAAATATAAAAATATTCTGTCAATGGCAGGTAGAAACCTATAGATACTATACAACACTAGAAGGCATAGTCATGTTCAAAAGATAAAAAGATGTTCTGCTTTGTGTTGTCACCTCTTTCAGACAAAACAAATAGGTTTTGTTAGTGATTTCTGAAATAAAATATGGGTTTAATACACCTTTATAACAGTACAGATGGTGGTGTGTACTTGGGAAAATAGATGTATGTATTTTCTTTGTGATCTTGGTTTCTAAAAACTTCTTACTTAGACAAGAGCTGCAATTTCTTATTACAAAAAAGGGTATATTTTGGTCTTAGAACCATACCTTTATCAAAGCTGTCTGTTTAATAACATCTTTTTTTATGTTCTCTTAGTGTTTCTTATGATCTAAACCAATTACAGAGAAGAAATTATTTTCTGGTTTTCAAACTTAAATAAATGCAAATATTACATAATTTCAGTATCAAGGACAGCTATAACTGATGACTGAAATGAGGCTGGTTTACAGATCTCTCCCTACAGCCAAAATGTTGTTGCCTGTGTGATTTTAAACCAGTGCTGAAGGTTCCTTTTCCTGTTCAATGCAGGGAGCTGATCCGCTGTCTGAAGTGGTACATGGACCGCTCAGCTGAGCTCGTGCGCCAGGACCACATCCAGGAGGCAATGAGAGTATGTATGCAGTGAAAGTGGTGGCTGTGCCATCTGGGGCTGCAAACTGTGAATACAGTCAAGGGTAGCGTGGCACTGACTTCTTATTTGTTTAACCAGATTTTTTTCATAGATATATACCCTCAATTTTCATTTTAGGGAAAGATTCACTCTTGTGCAGAAAAAATGTGGAAGAATTATGTCTCCTTAAGTCCTTTTGCAGCCCTGTGGAGAATTTTAGTAGGACTTACATACATGGCCAGTGCATATACACTCCATTTACCTGGTCTACACCGTGCCCTTCAAGCAGCAGCATTTTTAAATTTATTAAGCACAGTTGCTGTGAATCAAAGATTTGCTTTTCATTTCTGGCTGTGGCACAGCTCCATTGTACTGTGGGTTGAAGCTCTGGAGTATTTTAAGCAGCAGATAAATGAGCCTTTAACTGGATGGAGATTTTTTGAATTAGCACTGCATGAGCCACAGTTGCATGACAAGAGTACAATCTCATAGGAGGGCACAGCTTTCCAATGGTGTGTGAAACACCAGGAACATTTTTCCTGCTATTAGAGAGAAATCAGAGAATAAATAAAGCATTAGTTTTACCTTGTGTATTTGTAACCCAGGAGGATGGTGTGTCAAGTACATAAATACAAGATCCCAAAATTTGCAGGAAGGTGTTTCTCTCTGAGTGAATGTTCTTACTCTGCTGCTGTTCCAACTCTTGGGTCTGGGCACTTGTAGAAGTGGCAGCAGTGGCAGCATTGGCACTTGGTTTTTCTCACTTGTCAGTACAAAGAGGTGAAGCATCTCCCAGGTGAAGCACAACGTCACTGCCATTAACTTGCTTTCCATCCTGTTAGGATCCTACTCAGATAATACAAGGGTGTTACACTGGTGTTTACTTGGTCCTGTGTAGATATTTACATCTTCATTGTCATATTTTTCAACCACAGATTCATAGGGAATGGTAAAAATAGGGCAAAGACATCTTTTCAAGAAATTATTCTTTTTTTCCCCCATCCTTACCCTTCCTCTTTTTTTTTTTTTTAATTGCAAAGAAATCTATTAAAATAATGAGATGAGAGGAAAGATCTCTAGCTGGAATGACTTTGAGGAGGTTTTCTTCCCTCTCAAACCACTCATCAGTGCTCTATGCAGTGCAGCAAATGGAGAGGTAGGATATTGTCCCTATGTGATCTGCATTTTTTGAGTCTCATAGCAGTCCTCTTGGGAAATAGTAACAGTGTGACTGTTGGAATGTCTCTCAGAAGCTGAGATTAGTCAATTTAGTGAATAAGGCATGTTCTGCTTGGGGATCCAAGGCAGCTCTTTGCTTACTGGGAATCTCAAGGACTTGTAGCTGTTCCCTCCATGAGTGAGGTCAGTTTGAAGACCTGACAGCCCAAGCCTTTCCAAGCACAGGAATTACAATTGCCCCCAGAGTCTGTGCAGACCTAACAGCACATCCTCCACCACCCACGCTGCTGCCATGTCTTATTCAGACAGTTGCCTTTGCAGGTGTATTTTGGAGGCCCAAATTAAGGTCTTTCTCTTCTTTCTGTTACAGCCAAGTGATTGATTTCATTTCCTTCTTTGTTTCCAGATTTTATTTCAGGCATTTGGAGCAAGTTTGTACCAAACCCATTATCATTGCTAATGTGTCATTACTAGTGCTAGATTCTACTGTTGGGAATTTCTGTGGTCTTTGATGTGTTCACTGCATTCCTTGCATTAGTAGTTCTTATACCAAGACAACAGGATAGCTCTCGATCCCTTTTTCCCTGAATTAGCTGTTAAGTGCAGTACCCTGAAGCTGGCATTGAAATATCTCTGCACTCTTTTTTGGCTCTTGACCAGTCTTGCACATTCATGGTGGATGTGCAGATGTCTCATAGGATTCTGTTTTCCAACCCTGGCATTAGCAAGTGGTGCTCTGGAGTATTTCTAAAATTTCTCACCACCCTCAAGACTGCTCTTAATTCTCAAAAAACTCCTGTGAAACCGTAGCTCCTCCCCTGAGGAGCTGTAATGAAAAGGACATCTCTGCCTGTGCTAGAGCACATTATATCATACCCCCTTATTATGTCCTGTACCAAGCTCCACATAAACTGCATCTGGGTACAGCTGCCTGTGCCTCCCTGGAGCCTTCTGTAGTGAAGTGCCCGTGAATGGCTCCACACCAGGTTTATTGGCCCTACTAATCATGGCAAAACTTAGGAAGTTTCTCTAGCCCTTCCAGCTTCAGTTATCTTCTAGTAGTGGAATCACAGGTGGGTTTTGCCCAGTTTAAGGAAACTGCTCACAGGGGAGAGGTGTGTGCTCACCAATTGCATGAACACGCACACAGACTACGCTTGTGAGGGACCTCCTTTAATTTGATACTGATTTTTTGTATCATGCCAAAGATAACAGAAGGCTGGTATTTTATTTCAGGGCACTTCTATGTCTTTAGGCACATACACACATCATAGCTGTGATTTTGTAGGTAGTAAGAGTCAAAGTTAGTCCCAAGTGCTGACTGTGCTAACGAGACTTGGTTTGTGGTTTTGGCATCCCAACCATGTGCCTGCAAACACACAGAATTTTGCACTTCACTGCCTGTGTGGGCTCATTGCTCAGGTTCTAAGGATGTGCAGAGCCCTGCCATTTCCCCTTCCACAGAGAATTATGGAAGTTCATAGAGAAATCCTCTGACTCATTGCAAAACATAATCTTCACATTGAAGTTACGAGCTTTCAGGTTAGAATTATGGTTGTCTGTCCCAGACCTATAAAACAGCTTATACGAGCACTGGCTGTGCTGGATTTGGTGTTAGCACAGAGATGTTAACCTTGAAAAGCTGACTATGAACCAACTGGCCTTTGGAAACCAGACAGAAATGTACCTGTTCTTCCCTGATGAAGCTCTTTGGTGTAAGGAAGCTTCACCAGGAGATGGTTTAATACAGAAGTTTAAATAATGTACTGCTGAATTACCAAAGTTCCGTGATTTCCAAAAAAGGGAAAAAAAGGCTGTCAGAGTCCGTTGCATTTTTAAAATCTGTGATTGCTGAATCTCCAGCCTGTTTATTTCCTGTGCTGAATTTTGAGGCTATCATCAAACCATGCATCATGTCTTGCCTTAATCCTGCTTTCATGGTGAATCATGTTAAGCACCAAGGGAAGGAGTGAAGACCAGTGTCACTGATACTTAGTGCATTTTGGTGTTGACAGTTGTGTGCACCAAGTGATCAAAAAGGCTGTGTGCAATGTCACCCTGCAGGGTTGGTGTCTGGGAGAACTGTTGATAGGTTGGTAACTTGTCACAGCTGTGCAGAACAGTGTGTTTTCTTTGTTGACATTGATAAATGCAGTTCTGTATAATGCCATTTACAAAATTTTAGAGATGGTTAGGTTGCAAATTCAGACTTACCCTGAACATGTCACAGGACAACTTACCATTCTACCACAAAAAGACCCGATTTGCTAGTCCTGCATCTCTCACACATCATGTACTGGGTTAAATTCCATCTTGGGTGTAGATTATCTCCCTCTGCTGGGTGCTCTCCAGGCTTCACGTGGGATAGGAAAAGGAAGGCAGCTTATCACAGTGTGAAGTAAAGAGATGCTCCCTGCAGTGCTGCTGCTTGTCCTGTGCTGCCAGAGGGCTTCACGTGCTGCCCTTGTCTCCTATTTCTGCGTCTGCATTTGTTTTTGTTGCACATGTGGCTGCCAGAAATAAAGGTGAACGTTGCTGTTGTGTTCAAATTGAAATTTACTTCTTTCCAGGTAACCCTTCTTCTGTTCCAATGACAGTCCACTGATTGTAATCTAGAGTAGCTAACTCAAATAATTAATGGTACAATTTGAAAGTAAACAGGAGAACAGCTTCTTCTGTCACTTCAGTCATTGTGCCAAGTAATGAGAAAACTCAAAGTTCCTTACCTTCACCAAAAATTTTCCTAAAATTATGTAATTCATATTTGTCTGTTTGACTTCAGTGCATACTTTAGTTGTTAGTGGGACATGCTAGTAACAAAGATTAATGGTTGAGAATGGGTACTTGCATCTGAGTAACTCTTCCTTAACTAAATTATATAACTTATAAAACCTGTTTTTCTTTCTCCTTTCTAAAGCTGAAGAATTTAGTAATTATGCACCTAGAAACTTTCCTGGTTCTCTTTAAAGCTCCTTTATTTTTCTTTCTCTCTTTTTCTCTGTCTTAATCTCCTTCCACTCCTGCTCCTTAAGGCCTTGGAATATCTTTTCAAGTTCATTGTCCAATCTCGGATCCTTTACTCCAGAGCTACTTGTGGAATGGAGGAGGAACAGTTCCGCTCCAGCATCCAGGAGCTTTTCCAGTCCATCAGATTTGTGCTCAGCTTGGACAGCAGGAGCTCTGAGACTCTCATCTTCACACAGGTTTGCTATTTTTTGCACTTGCACTGGCAAACCAAGAGGCAGCTGTTTTCTGCACAGGTAGTAGGTATGGGCACATGGGAATTAAATGCAGATTAGTAGAGTTTTCCCCTCCAACAAGCTGATGATTCTGGAAAACAACACAGCCAGTTGAAGGTGTTAGGCAGTATCTTTGCACAGGTGAGCTGGACTGTGGGCTCTCGAGGGGAAGTGACTTGTCACATTAGAACACAGTTTTTGCTCTTCACAAAAGTAAACTGCATTTTTAAGTCTCATTCATGTGTCTTACTGTTGGCCTCAAGAATTTTTAAATCCTTAATTATAGTAGTTCAAATCAATACTTACAGTCATAGCAGCATCAGAGTAGAGAAGTTCAATTGATGTACTCACAATCAGGTAAACTTAATTCCAGCATACACTAAAACTGGTCAGAGTCATGTGCAGCCTGACCACAAGCATATTGCGATACTCACATTTAATACATAGTTTGGAATATGGCCCAGGGGACTTCACAAAGACTTCACATGGGCTTAAGCTACTCCACAGAGTGAGTGAGGATGCTGCTAAGTTTTGATTCCTGTTTTAGAGATCACTGTAGTATATTATGTACTTCTGCATTTGAAAGTTCTAAATAGTAATGTCAAATGTGCTGTGTGTGCCTCTGCTCAGACAATGTCAGAAGGGACCACCTAGAATTGCCTGGTAACATGAAGGTGATTTGTCCTCACTAATGCAGAGTTACAGATGTTTTGAACACCTGCTGTGGTTTGCCAAAGCAGCAGCTGCTGTGAATGTCGCAGCCAGGCAGTGACTCTGCTGGTTAGGGAAGCTGCCAGTGGTGTGATCTCTTTCTTAAGGAGCTGCTCTGAAAGGTTTCGTGAACAGCTGCTCTGATCTTTTATTTAATCACCCATTAGTGGGTATGGTAAATGGGCCAGGAACATGAGAAATCAGCACACAGAATTTTGCAGACAAAGTGATGGTGAATGGAAACAGCATCTTATGATTGTTTTCCAGTTCAGTTGGTCACAAATACAGAGGGAGACTCACTTTGAGGATGGGGATATTATCCCTTTTTCTCTTTGTTTCTCTTTATTTGTCCCTCCTTTCTCTCACTATGGTACTTCTTACTTTGGACTTTTGTAATTTGTAAAGCCTGTCCTTGTTTAATCTTTGAAAAGTTTGCTTTTTGTTTCCCCCTTGCCACTGTGTTGCCCCTCGATCCCACTTGCCCCATAGGCCTCCCAGCCTGGAGGGCAGGCGAGCGGAGCCGGGACTTGTGCCCCACAAAAATGTGGGGGCACGTCAAGGCCATCATTTAATTCTGTAAGTAACAATCCCCACAACTGCACAAGTGTTCCGTCGTGGATGTTCCCAATTAATCTCTCTTCCCTACCCCAAACCCTCTTTTTCCTGCATATAAACTGGAATTTCATGTTCAAGTGGCTGGTACTTCGAAACTAGGAGATGTGGAGTATTTCAGTATTAATGGAACAGGGTATGGCATCCACACACTGAAAAGACAGTAGTGAGGGTGTTCACAAGATTATGTAAATCAAATTGTTCAGGAGAGCCAAGGATTTGTTTATATTTGATGATTAGTTCTGGAAATCTGGGCAACTGTTAAATACCTATAGAAATGCTCGAGGCCCTGGCAGACATAATTTCCCTCACACTTGTCCTGGTCTCCAGGATATTTGAGAGATCTCAGTATAGTTCTTTCCAGCAATGAGAGTAAAACTGATTTCCTTCCTTCCAGGCAATTAGTTTGACATGAGTAATGTTCCAGCCTATTTTAGGGTGTTGCACAAAAACGGGCCCTTCAAGGAACTGATGAAATGATGAAGCCTCAATAGAGCTCCAAAGCTTCCTGAAAAGATCCCATACATACCCTTGGATTGCTACTGGATATACAGAAATCCTTCTGCTTTACAAATAATAGGAGGTTTAGGAAAACTTCTGTGAGGATATCTGGGACCAGTGTTGTAATTTCAGTTGTATTATCCCAAAGATAAAGACAATGACCGGATTTGTGGCTGTTCCAGCCTTCCAAGAGTACCATGAGCTGTTGAGATGATGACTCAGACTTGTTGATTTTGTTAGTACATTGTATGTATGTAGCAACAAATAGGTGACAACACCCAGGAGGCTTTGCGGGAGTTTGTGTAATCTGAGTGGATTGTAACAAAACAAGATGTTGAGAGAGAGAGAGGTAAACTTGCATTCAGAATAATTTAATGAGCTCTACGGTGTTAGTTGTAAAAATAACTTAGATTTTAATAACACTATTAAATAGATTTTGTTGTTTGAAAGAAAAGAAACTTGGAGCACAGACTTGGCAAAGGAGGAGGCCGGGTATTATATGGATTAGGGGAGGCATGTCAGTATGAGGGAGGTACAGAAATGTTTATGCAATGGGAAAAATCTGAGAGGAAAAGGAAATACTGAGAATACTGAAGTGCTGAGACTCTGGAAGGGCAAGGCTGAACAGAGATGTGCACAAGTTCTGGTGCATCTGAACTTCTGCAGGAACTCAGGGTGATTTGTGTGGAGAACTTTGGGCAGGAGAGGTGGAAATGGCACAAAGGGAAGAGTGGAAGTGGGGCCAGTTCAACAAAGCAACCATGTAGGAATTTAAGTAATTATAATGAGGAAGCAGGTATGGACCTTGGCTGGGATGTACAGGAAGAAAGAGAAGAATTACAAAATATTAGAGATGTGTGACAGTTTTCTGGTAGGACATCGTGTCTCTGGAACTTGAGCACAGGGTGGTGTGTGGAATTTTCCACTCTTGTGAACAAATTAATTGAAAAATGGGAAATAGAAGAGGTTGTTGCTGTTGTGCTGGTACTGTTTGCCCTTGAGGAAGCACTTCCAAGGATAACTCCAGCTTACTGGAAATATCTGTTACTGCAGGAATCACATGTGCACTTGCATGATGTGATGCCTCCTTCACGTGAAATCACACCCCACCCCCTGTTGCAGAAATCCCCGATGTCACATGGCAGTACTGCTGTGGTTAAGGGTCTGCCAGCATATTCTTCAGGATATTTTCTGAAGACTTTTAACTGTCTTAGGTAGTTGCTTAGTACAAAAATATTGTATGGAACTCTAATCAGAAGCAAGTGTTGTATTTATTGAAAAAAGTAAATCAACAGAATGGACTGTTTTCTGTCCTCTGATACCTCAGTTTTTTCCTGTGTTTTAAGCTGTGTCCTAAAGTGCAGCCTTTTGAAGCTGTACCTGTGTGCTCCACTTACTGTGAGAGCATTGCAGCAGCACTTGATGTTTATATACTACGTGTAATTTGTTCACTGTGAACTTCAGGAATCCCAAAAACATGGACACCAGCCATAGCAGCCCTTCTTGCAGACCCTTAATTCAGTTTTAGTGCTGCTCCCATCTCCCCGCCCCGGCCGCAGTTACAGCGTTCCCGTCCTTCCCCAGGCCGCTCTGCTGAACTCCTTCCCCGCCATCTTTGACGAGCTGCTGCAGATGTTCACGGTGCAGGAGGTGGCCGAGTTCGTGCGGGGCACCCTGGGCAGCATGCCCAGCACTGTGCACATCGGGCAGTCCATGGACGTGGTGAAGCTCCAGTCCATCGCCCGCACCGTCGACAGCCGCCTCTTCTCCTTCTCAGGTGAGGCACTGGCACCCAGGGCCAGTCCTGCTGCTGACCCAGAGCACAAACACAGTATATAATTTTGCCAAATGTCACTTGATGCTTTGCACTGCTCTGCTACTGTTGCCACGGATAGGAAGAAAATCTCCTTTCCTTCTTACACCTGAGAAACGGGGATAGTCATGTGAGAAACCCACTACATTCCTTTAAAGTGTAATAAATCTTTATGGTATAACTTTGGTATTTCTTCAGCTCAGCCTTCTAGTAATTCTTTTAAGAACTGAATGAAAAATGGTCAAAGGCTGAGAGTTTATTTCACACATAAAAGTGACTGAAAGAGATAATTGAAGGTAATGGTGGGAGATAAAAAGCACCATTGGGTTTATCTTCCCTCAAGTTAGTGCACTCAAATTGTTCTTCTCAGTGCATGGTGAGAATGGTAAGAGCACAGAATCTTGTTTAAACCATCCATTGTAATTGTTTATTAATATTTTTTTCCTTAAATTTGAAATTATTTTCCTTCTTTCAGAGTCCCGGCGCATCCTGCTACCTGTAGTTCTTCACCACATTCACCTTCACCTACGACAGCAGAAGGAGCTACTTATCTGCTCTGGGATCCTCAGTAGTATCTTCTCCATAATCAAGACCAGTTCTTTGGTAAATCTACTGCTTGATTTTTATTTTTTTTTTAATTCCACCACTGATTTAGTAAAATGAAGACTGAGAGATTTTTATAGGTTAATACAGGTTTTTCAAAGAAATTTTTGAAAACAAAATTCTCCTAACTGTCAGCAGGAGAACATCTGAAATGAGGGTCTGGATCTGTGTGTGTGACTCAGAGCATTCTGATTACACAGTGTTCTTGCTCTTAGGAGGGGAAAAATGCGTACACATTCACCAGGTTTGACACTGTTTAATTTTCTTCATCCAAGCCCAGAACTGAGATGTCAGTGGAGTTTAAAAGCTCTGCACAGCTCGAGGACTTGCAGTTCTGCAAGAGACAGTAACTAGCACTTTATGATTCACATTAAGAGAATACTCTGAAATTATCCAATCAATGAAATCCCACTTAGTTCTGGAAATTGCTGCTGAGTTTAAACACCCAGCTTTGATGGTCATAATACTCTAATCTCAAATGGTAACCAGATCATTTAAAGCAGTGCTCACAAAGAGGGGGTGGGGAAGCTTCCCCACCTGACTCGAAAGCAGGAAGCTCATGCTGCTAAATATAATTCAATGTGTATTTCCAATTACAAGTCGTGGTTCTGTGTGGAAGGAGTGAGATGGAAGGTCTCATGGAAATAAGCTAAAATAATACTGCCATGGAATTAAGGTTCCTGAACATAATTTGATCCCATTGTGCTTCTAGACCTTTAATGGCTGTGACCATGAATGTTTCCATCAGAGTCTGTTGAGGTAACACACACACACAGAGGCAGAACAACAGGATCAGGTACCAGTGAGGACTTTGATTGCACTTTGAACCTCTGTTACAGAGCTCTCTATCTAAACGAGGTTGTGGTATGGCTGACTCAGCAGAATTGTCTTTGCCAGTTCCATTCTCTCCAGTTTCTAACTGTTTGCTCACTACTTGCTGTAGGAGGGAGATGTCGTGGAGGAGGTTGAGATGATGGTGGAGAGCCTCCTGGACGTGCTTTTACAAACTCTGCTTACAATCATGAGTAAATCGCAGTCTCAGGAGGCGGTAAGAGGGCAGCGCTGCCCGCAGTGCACAGCAGAAATCACTGTTAGTAACTAACAATCAGTTTCTATTTCCTGCTTCTCTAACCTCTGGTTCAGTCCCTCACCACCACTGGCACCTCATCATCATCTCTGCTGCATGAACACCCAGGGCTTTGGCTCTTTCCCTTGATAAGCCACAAACCCATTCCTTCCTCTGTACACTAGTGAGGGCTGCAGGAAGCAGTGAAGCTCAGGAAGCTTTTGGGTCTTTCCAGATTATTTTCTTGTTTGTCTTTGCAGCTGTGACTAAGAGTTATTAATTAAAACTTGAGGCCTTGGGGAGCTGCCTCGGGCTTCACCCCTAAGTAAGTGTCACCAAGGGCTAGATGAGTGTGAGGCCGTGATTCCCAAGACTCAGTGATTGTCCCTGTGCTAAAACACCCTGGAGAGCTTCTGTCCAGGGTCACAGAGTATTTATTTATTATACTTTTTCCAAAGAAGTTAAGAGATCCTAAGTCAAGTGAGCTGTTGAGCTTGGTAGGGAAAGAGGGAGTGTCCAGGCTGTGTCCAGGCTGCCAGCATAAGCCACAGGGAAGAAATATTTCTTTGCCATGCAAAGGAAGAGAAGAAAAGGAATAGGATTTTGCCATTCAGCTTTCTTCTTTTCTGGATTTGTGCCCTTTTCTATTCTAGCCTATTTCGATCTATTTTTGCTTGTCGGAGTCTCTAATGCAGCTTCTGCACAGTGTGGGATGTTGAACTGCTGTTCAGAACATCCTTTTTATAGACCTGCTTTTTTGTCAAGTGGCTGAAGCCTCAGTGGTGCTGCTGGGGGCAGATGTGCCCCAGGTACCCCTCTCACACAAGGTTGTATCTTCCCTTGTTAGCTCAGATAACGAGATGTTCTTTGATACAGGAGAAGAAAGGTGCTGGCTTGCACACGGCCAGTAACCTCCCAGTTTCCCTTTGCTCCTGCCATTTGACTTACTGCTGTTTACCACATGCCACCTCATAGAGAAAAGCACACCTTTCTTCCTCATGAAGTTCAGCCCTGTAAAGTTTATTGGGACAAGCTGTGTGAAAACTTCTGGGTAGATGCTTGAGCCAATTAGAAAAAAAAAAAAAAGAATGGGCAGTCCCAAGTCTGAAATCCCCTTGTATTTGTTCCTGAATTTACACATCACAGCACAGTGATATGCGGATTCTTACTAGATACTGCTCAGAATGTAGCTTGTATATTTTACATATTAGTTGCTCGTTGTTGCAGAAAAGAACAGTGCTATGCAAGGGACCGGCAGTCAAAACACCCAGTACTGATGTTCTTGGCAGTACCTTGCGTGTTCTCTTGGACACATTGCTTAACTTCTCTGTGCTTTGCTTTCAGATTTGTAAAATGGGGGAGCTCCTCTTTGGAAAACACTTTGGGATGCTGTGGTAACTGGTTAGGGGGCATCTGCTTTTCTGGGCAGAAATGTAATTGTAGCTCATGTGGGCTTATCCAAACTGTACTCAGTGTACCTGACTGCAATCCTGTCAGCACTGCAGCTATGACAGCACAGAACTTGGTGAACACTAATAAGCCATATATTTAAAAGATTCCAGACACCACCTGTAGCCCAGCATGATCCCAAGCTGTCACTGCTACGCTGGTCTGAGTGTCTGAGCCAATTAGTCCCAATAATTCCTGGTATGTCGGCATGAGCTGCAGTCACACCTCTGATAGACACTGGTTATTAAGTACCTGAGAAAGGTGATTGTCAAAACCTGCATGCTTGGAGGGTGATTTGTTCACATCTGTATTAATAATTTAAAATTATTGTTCATTAGACTGCACCATTTATTAAAAACCCTTTAAAACTGGCATCTGTGGAGGAGCCTCTGAGAGGTATATTCCTGTGTATTAACAGTAATTCAGGAACTGTTAACCTGCAGTATTTTTAATCTCTGCATGACAGCTTTCCCCTCATAGGCATTGGGGCCATTTCAGACCCTCCCTTTATACCTTCCCCCGGGTTAAGTTCTTTATTTATGAAATTTCAAGATTGTCTGAATCAAAGAGTTTCTCGTTTGGTCAACAGGGAGAATATGTCTCCTGCCTTTTATCTTTGCTTCGTCAGATGTCAGACACTCATTTCCAGCACTTACTGGACAACTTCCAAAGCAAGGATGAACTGAAGGTACACCAGGATATGATGTCTGTAGGGTGATTCCCTCAGAGTGGGAGAGCACAGGGGAATCTCTCCGGCATCACTTGCTCTGCTGATCATTCCCAGCCCCTGGCACTCTGTTCAGGGATCTTCTTTCACTTTTATAATCAGAGATGTTGTGTTGCAAAAAACATTTAAGACCACAGGGCACCGAATTAGCTTTATAACAGCAAATAAAGTCCCAAGATAATGTTGTTTGACATAAAGGATATCGTAATTGTACCATATAAAACACACTCAAAGGAACAGGGTTTTTTTAATCCTGTGAATGTGAAGTCAGTTGTTGTAAAGCATTTTACTAGATGTTCAATATGCATTGGAGCTTTGTCACAAAGAACACTGATTTTATGCCAAAAGAGAATTTCAAGCTTTGTGGGGGATACAAATGTCTCTAGCAGATGAAATCTTTTTTGGGAAAGCAGTAACCTTACCGCTCCACTTGCTGCACCCTTCTTTGTGAACATTTACTTAAATTAAGGCTGTCCAGGAACAGCAGGGGTTGGGGAGGGGTGCAAACCTCACTGGTGGCTTTTTGCCTCTGACATTTTGAAATGGCACATCTCACAAAAGCAGCAACTTTTTACCTCAACTTCCATTGGGAGGAGGAGTATCTGCAATGACAGCCTGTTTAAAAGACAGAATAATCTTATAAATAAAGACAAGCTTTTATATAAAATGCTTTTGGTTAGCATGGCACTCACTAAAATACACACAATAAGAACAATGTGATGTGGCAGGAACTTCTGTTGCCTGAAGAAATGAAATGGAGAAACAGTGAGGAGTCCTTTCTGAATAGACTTTCAGCTTCTAAATGTGTGCATATAGAGAGGCTGAATAAATCAGGGAGATGAATTTGGGTTGATAAAATTCTTACTTTTAGATTGCAGGGATCAGTGTACCTGAGGTTGATAGTTGCCTGAGATTACTACCTTTCTGGTAACTTTCAAATGGTTCACAGGACAATGATTTGGTAAATTAATTCTTATGAAATGTTGATATTTATTTTAAAAGCTATCTAAACTATAGTTCTTATGTCAGACCCATGAAAAAGGTCATTGAACTGAAATTTGTCTTTACACCCATAAGAACAAACACTGTTGTATCTCTGATAATCTGAGGATGTGTTCCAGGAGAGGAACAAAGGCTGAAGATTTTATATCAAAATTTTTTTTCAGCTCTCAGTTGACCTAATAAAATATATTGCTTTTTTCCCCCTTCAAATACTGCTATAATAATATTTTTGATACTTTTTCTGGCATGGAAAGGCATTATGGTCACTTATCACTGTTACACAAAGGGCAAAATAAGGCCAAAAGTCAAGGACCTTCTAATGCTTTACTCTGTGTTTAGTTACACCAGGATATTAATCACACACCCCCATCAAGGCATGATGGTACGATGGCTTTGAAGAAACCCTGTGCTGTTACTTTCTGTGCCATCTTGATTTTGTGTGGAAATAAAACAATTAAAATCATAATTTGCCAAAACTTGGCAAGTTTAATCCTCACTGTTGTTCTGTACAGACACAGAGGTGCAGGTAGTCAAAAACCAGAAATGTCTTCAGGTTTGGGGATTTTTTTGGAAATCAAATATTCACCTGAATGTGTTTAAGAGCTCTTTGCTGCTGCATGTTGCCAGAAATGGGGTTTTCAGTTACTATTTTAAAAAGAGTGTGTAGGAGTTTTATTGGGCTTTGGTGTGTGGTTTGTTCTCGAATTTGTGACGTAAGTGCAAAGAGATTTGGACAGATGAATTAATTAAATGAATGCATAAATAAGTGATCACGAGTCCAGTATATTTGAAAATAGCTGCAAATTGACACTGGAACTCTGGGTGATAATGTGAGAAGTCATATACAATTATGCACATAAGGAAGATTTTCATCTTACTGCAGAAGTTAAGATTTAAAAGAAGTTGCAACTTGTTCAGTACATAGTAGATGCAAACAAAAGGAGTAGAGCCATATCCAAAAATATGTTGGTTCCATTTTCCAGGTGAATGGCCTTGCAACACAAAGTTCAAGTGGAGCACGCTTAGCTAAATTGTCTTTCTTGTAGTCAAGAAAATAGATTAATCTGCGGCTGCTGGGGATGTTTACTTTTTTTTCCCTGTGTGACAGGAGTTCCTCCTGAAGATTTTCTGTGTGTTTCGGAACCTGATGAAGATGAGTGTCTTTCCTCGAGACTGGATGGTGATGAGGTTGCTCACCAGCAAGTAAGTAGAGAAGCAGGTACAAGGTGTCGACATTCTATATCAGAATTTGGGCCGTTAAAACCTGTGATGCTGTGTTTCATCAGGCTGGGATCAACACAGGAATTCTGTAGTGCTCATCCTCATTCTGCTGTTATTTTTACACTCTGGACCAAACCTCTGTATTTGTTCCGTTTGTTAAACTCTACCAGCATTCACAGACATCAAAGAGTTGGAAGTTAAAAGCCAAAGATGAGGGAGCTGCCCTGAAAGTGAAGGCACAGCAGCTCCCACACCACAGGGCAAGGACCAGGGGCTGCTAACAGGCCTCTCCCTCCCCTGCTCAGGGAGTCACTGCATTGAACCTCTGTACCTTCCCATAAACATCACCCCTTAACCGACCTGGAGGGGGGACTCAGGTGTTTTGGAAAGGGAGGAGCAGAGCCCAGCAATGGCACCAGAGCATTACATGCAGATATACTTCTCAGTGCAGTTGTTACCTGCCATTTTAATGCTTTAGTTTGTCTCAGTTTGCTTGTGCTGGGTTAAGCTCTGTGCTGTTGGATTGGCAGGGTGGCTGGAATTATTTAGTGGTTTCCTTTGCTAAACTGGCTGTGGAATTACCCCTGACTGAAAGACAACCAGGGGGTTCCTGTTACAAGGAAAACACCATAGGAGTGTTCTTAAGGGCTGCCTGCTCAGCTGAGCTGAATGCTCTGTGAGTCCACCCTGCTAATGAGAAGTGAAAGGAGTGCATTTCAGTATTTCAAGCATAAAGATTCAGTGAAGTTCTGTAGAAAAAGAAAAATCCACCTGAAAGAGCAGCTCCCTCAGATGCTGCAGGTTATCTGTTCCTTTTGGTGTTGTTTTGCCACAAACCTTTACACTCACAGGTATATTCAGAAGTGTTACTGGAGTATTGCTTGCATGTTGAATTGGATGTGCTTGCTCTTTTGATACTATTGTTGCCTTATCTACATGGTATTTTTTATTCCTGAATTTATCACGTGCCTTGATTGCCTTTCACTAAAGTGTATTTAGCCATCAACAAAAAATCAAAAACTGGCAAAACTCGAATACCTTGAGTTGAATGTGAGGCCAGATAAAGGACCATTGTATAGTGAAGAACAAAGATAGCTCAAACTTTTTGAGTTGCTCTTCTCTGGGGAAAAAAATAAATCTTTCTGCTTAAAAGAGAAAGAAAGGAGTGTCTTCTTCCATTTCATTGGAGGTCATAGGACCCAGCCATGCAAAATAGACAGGATTTTAAATGCTCAAAAGCTACAATAATGGTGAAGGTTCTTAATCTTGTATCACCTAATACAAATTGTTCATTAAAGCACAGAAAGAAAGGTGATTTCTGTGCAAATCTCTCTGTGATTATGCAAAGAACACTCATCTCTGTACCTGAAGTTAAACCAGCATCACCAACCACTATAAAACATTGTACTCCAGATTCAAATGTTCTCTTTTTGTTTTCTTCTCTTTGCTTTTGCCTGCAGTATCATAGTTACAACAGTTCAGTACCTGTCTTCTGCACTGCATAAGAATTTCACGGAAACAGACTTCGATTTTAAAGTAAGGATTGATTCTCAGAAAATGTTCTGACATCCTTTTAAACCAGCAGCAATAAAGGAGCAAGAGCTGCTCTCTGCATTAGCTGATTATATTTGCAGCATTTGTGTGGGTGTCCATGAGGAAGATACCTGATAAAGAACAGGGATGGGAATCTGCTGTGGAATGGAGGGGAAGTAGAACAGATACAGCGTGAGATCAAATCAGGGAAATGGAGCCCTTTGTAAAGGAAACAACTGTCTCCATAAGCAGTGGAGCTCATGGCATGTGCTGTCTTCCAGATTGATGGCTGATGGAATGTAAACTTGGGCAATGCTTTTCCTGAAGTTGGGGTATTAATGGTCTTCCTCTCCGAAAGGTCTCTCATTCTGGCTGCTGACAAAAGAAGGGGAGGAACAAGGGATCTTAGACAGTGTTGTCCCTGTGTCTGATGTAGTTGAAGATGGGCAGCAAGTTCAGTGTTAGTAGGGCAAAGCTGCCAGACATGTCCCTGGGGACATGTGCACACAGTAGGGCTCAAGTTTTTTAAGTTAATGGGTTTTAAATAATCCACTGGTATCCTTAAGAGTTTAGTATCTCCATTGTAAGATACATAGTGATCAAGTTGTGTTGATTACAAAAAGGAGCATATGTCTTTCTACACTTGTTTAAAGCTTAGTCCTCAGAGTGTGATGTTATAAAATTCTTTCCCTTGTCACAGGTGTGGAACTCTTATTTCAGCCTGGCAGTTTTGTTCATAAACCAGCCAAGTCTCCAACTAGAGAGTGCCACACCAGCCAAGAGGAAGAAGATTCTGGATAAGTAAGGACATGCTTTGTTGGGTCCCCACCTCAAAAAAGAGACTTCTTTTTCTGTGATTTATTATGGTACTTCGGAGTGGAAGTGCCTGGGAAATAAATAAGTAGATCTCCTAATACAGTGTTCAGTCAAGTTGTTTGGTATTCTTATGTTGACATAAATGTGAACTGAATTTTTTTTCAACAACTGGATGATTAATTTTTTTCACATCACTGCCTTGCCAGTTTTTGTTCCATGGGCAGTTGTGTCTCTCTTCTTTTTCAGATATGGTGATATGAGAGTGATGATGGCATATGAGCTCTTCAGCATGTGGCAGAACCTGGGTATGTCTCTCCCTCCTCTGTCCTGACAACCAAAGCCAAAGAAGCCCCCATTTCTGTTGGATTTTCTTTTCTTTTTGGGGCATTACAAAACACTTGGTTTCTCTGAAGAGGTGTAAAAGAAGGAAGCACTTCTCTTCTCCCACCAAAACTCTTCTGCACTGTCCATCATCCTATTTATTTGAAATAATACATTCTCAGGAATTTGAATGCTTTCTTCTCAGGTGTGACAGTTTGGTTGTTTTGACACATCAGTGACAGATTTTATGTATTTGCAATTGTAAAATCTCTTTGGCTGTGCTGCAGTCATGTTCATATGCAGATGAACTGTTAACTCTGACTTTTCTCTGACCGTGGCTGTAAAGCAGGAATTTAATTTTTCACAGCTATAACAAACTTTATAATTTTTTTGATGATTCAAAATTATGGACCCATAGAATCATTTAGGTTGGAAAAGACATTTAAGGTCATCAAGTCCAACCGTTAACCCAGCACTGCTGAGCCCACCACTAACCTGTGTGTTTGGTAATAAAGCCCAGCAGTAGCCTACGGTAAAGCTGCTTTTTTTGTGTCTTCAGGTATTTAGTATGCATAACAAATTCTGTGTTACTACTTTAAAAATTAAAAAAAGAAGATAAAAACAAAACAGAAAACCCAACCCAAAACCTACAAGAGCCCTGCCCACAATAATGCAACATTTGTGCTGAATTTTCAACTTCTGCAATTCATTTGATCTTTTCCTACATATTTGGATTAAGAAATTAAGCACGTTACAAAATGGGAAAAATTGTATCTCTCCACAGGTCTCAAAAGGTAAATGGAAGTTTTTCACCTGGGACTTGCACTTTTAGAAGTGTGCTGAGGCAGTCTTGGTTTGGGCAATTTAGGATTTAGAAGAGTCAAATAACATCTGAACTGAATGAGAGCAAGTCACGCTGGGCCAGTATCCTGTCTCTGTCAGGGACCAAAAGGAATACCTATGGAAATGTTTGAGGACAAAGGAAGCATATAGTATTCTAGAGCAAAATACCAAAATGTTTGCTGATAGAGATCACAAATATGAAGAACAGGTGAATCATTAAGAGGACAAAGGAATGATACAATTCAAAATGCATAACTTGATAATGTGGCTGCAATATATTCAAAAATCCAGAGATGAACATTTTATGTGTAGGAATGCAGGTAGGAGTGCTGTTCAAGAAAACAAAGACTACAAATGTATCATGCTGGTAATCAGCTGAAGGGGAGCTACCTGTAAAATGCCACAGGTAAAAAAGACACTGTAATCTTTGACAAAATCTGCAGGAATATTGAGTAAGAGAAGAGAAACCATATTAGTGCCACAGTTTTTTTCATAAGTATACTTGATTCTAGATGAGTTTGCCCAGTCCTGCCTTCTACAGCTTAAAGAAACAACCAAACAAAAACAAAGCCAACCCAAAAAGAAGGCAAGTTGGGCAGAGTTCAAGCAACAGCCAGGAAGAAGACTCTAGAAGCAAGAAAATGTCATATACTGTGATGATGAATAAGCCTGGTCTGTCCTGCACAACTAAGATGATACAGCCAGAGCTGGTCAGAGTTCCAAAGCATCTGTGTGGGAATAGAAGATATCAGATAACTCCAAGATAACAGAGATCCAGTAACCAAAGTGATGCTGCACAAACTCAACTGAGAACTGAGAAGATGGTTTTAGACATGTAGATACAGATGTTTGTCACTGAATGCTGTTCCAAATGTGGCTCTTTTGAGTTTCTCCCTGTGACTGTGCGGTGATGTGGCACAGAAGAGGCTGTCAGCAAAATGCCTTGGGATTCTGCTGGAGCAGCAATTCCACTTGGTCTCAAGTCTGTTGGGAAATTGGAACTGCCACAGCACCAAAGGATGAAGAGCTCTATAGTTCTTTGAAATCTAAATGTGTTCTATTAACTACTGTTGTTCTCATCAGCCCTTTCAAAATCCTCTTCATAAATCAGAAGTATCCTTGGCTTCTTTCCCCCCAGTTAGTATGTTTTAGTTTGGTTGTTTCTGACAGTTTGAATTCCTTTGCAAGTAAAATGCACTGACAATTCTTGCTGAAGGCTTTCTCAGTGAAATTAAAAATGCTCTTAGAGACTTCACAAGGTGTAGAGCAAATACAGATTTTTCATTCCTTTCAGGAAAAGAACGTTTGGTTTTGTAATGCTCATGCCTTCTACTTTGTACATATAATTATTACAGGGGATCTCTGTTTTCTTAGTGGCAGATAACAAAGGCTTTTATTTAATGACATTTGCTTTGTGTTGTACAGGTGAGCATAAGATTCACTTTATCCCGGGAATGATTGGCCCCTTTCTTGGTGTTACACTTGTTCCACAACCAGAAGTCCGGAATATTATGATCCCCATCTTCCATGACATGATGGACTGGGAGCAGAGAAAGAATGGCAACTTCAAACAGGTGAAGGCACTTCCCAGGCATTCCCAGTATTCCTCTTTTTGCTCTGTCTGTCTGCAGTGTCTAGCTGGAAGCAAGGAATTTGTATTTGTTGACCTGTTTCTGATTGTGAAGATGTTGTCAAGTAAATATATATAAAAATAGAAAATTTGAAGCATCGTTCACAAAACTATTACAAGACTCCCAAGATTGTTTAACCAGTGCACTTTAGAGCAAACTAAACTGAACATGGGGAAGAGGAAGGATGTGCTCAGCACATCAGAGATGGGGGGGGGAAATTTTTGTGAGTGCTGGGCTGTCACTGCTCCCACTGGTTTCTCTTAGATTATTAGTCAGCCATTAAATGGGCCAGACTGAGAACCACAAGTGGAGATGTAAGATTCAGCCAGTATTTTTTAAAACAGTGATCTCTGCTTCTCTGATTTCCAGCTAGGAAGTGGTGTTGTATAATTATATCATTAAACCATGCTTTGAAACAGACTTTGGAGCTGTATTTATTTTAAGACATTTCAGCAGCTCTCCTGGAAGGGTTAAGTCCAGTGACAGCTCTGCAGCTTCCACCTGCTGTGAGCTGTGATTGCAAATCAGGGAGAGAAATCTTCATCATTCTGTTTCCCAGTTGTGGTCAGAGAACTGCTTAAATTTTCCACTGCAAAACAGATCCTGAAGTGCAAAGCATTGATAATGAAGGATTGGCTTAGCCTGGATCCTCAGATGACAGTGTTTCATTGTCATTGTGCTGGGGCAAGTATCTGCAGAGAAGTGCTCTGAAGTAGTAAATCACCATTAAATTATCATGATTCATGTGATTAATTATTATTCACATAGTCATTAAAATGCCAGATCTAATCTATCATTCCAGGAGAATAGCAGACCTTTCCCATAACCTGATCTATTAAAGGCTGTGTGGAAAAGGAGCTGTTTTTATTCCTCTTCTACTCCCTTGATTGCTACTATTGTTATTATTTACTATTATTATTATTGCAGTAGCATTTGATCATGGTCCTCTTTTCACTTGTTTTAGCATAACAATAGAACAGTCTCTGCTCTGGCATTTACAGTTACAAGCACCTACAGTCATCTTCAAGTTTATGGACCTGTTTATATTTTCTGTATCAAGATGACCTCTTCATAATCTTCATTTAATTTTTATACTCACTAATGTATTCTGAACTACAGCTCCAAGAATATTTATTAAATTTCCTGTGGAGCAGATTTCCACACTATTTTATGAAGCATATTTTTCTAAGGTTAAAGATGGAATAGTCATCTGTATTACTAAGAATGAAATAAATAGTCAAATAGCACAAGGTATAATAAACCCCATTAACAATGTTTGTTGGAACCAGGGAGTTATTTGCTTTCCAGTATAATGCTGGATAGCTGGACACAGGAATTACTGATTTCTGTCAAGTCATTGTAGATCACAAGCAAAGGGAGGGGTTTTTAATTGTGAGCTTCTCTTCACCTTTTGAATACTCAGCTGGTTGTCAGAAAATATAAAAACCCTGGAAATTAATTTCAAGCCTTTTTCATTTTCTTCAGTAGCTCATGTTTTAACAAGGTTGATTTTCAGCGAGGCTGGGTAACAATGCAGTCTGATTCAGGGATGAACTCAGGTCTCCCTTTAATAATTTCAGCAGCAAGAGCACCAACTGCATTTGTGTGCCACTGGGTGAATTGCTTTTCCTTCTCATCTTTACTTCTTTTGCAATTTGGCAGCTGAAAAACATAAAGAAGCTCAGACTATGCTTGTCTTTAAATGAAAACAAGCCATATTCCTGCAAATGGTTTCAACCTTTAGGAACCTCTGTCTTCATTTGCACTGAAAGTGTTTTTTCTGCAACATTTCCCAGACTACTTGAAATTGTTTTGCTTCATGTTAGATGCACTGATTTCTGCACTTGAATCAGTTTTATGAGAACATCTGATATCAAACTTGATAATAGGATGTATTAGATTTAGGGTGAGAATTAATATGTATTCAAAACATTTCTAAAAGAAGAGAAATGTAGTAATGCTGCTGTGGCCCTTTATGTAAGTGTGGAAAGCAAATGCGTCATGTAGTCATAGAGAGGCTGACAAAACAGGATTTAATCAACAGATAATCTTAAGGATGCCTGGATGTGGGAAATCAGTTACCTCCCAGCAGAACCACCAGAGCAGCCCAGTGGTGATGGACAGTCTGTTGTGGGACAGGGTGCAGTTTTCCTGAGGTACCACTGAAGGTGTGTCTGAGTGATTGATTTGATCCCTTTTCCTCCAGGTGGAAGCCGAGTTGATCGATAAGCTGGACAGCCTGGTGTCCGAAGGAAAAGGTGATGAGAACTACAGGGAACTCTTCAGCCTGCTGTAAGCTCTGCCACTCTCTGCTCCTCTGTTTGCAGGGCCAGTGAGAGTCAAAGCACTGAGCTGTCAGCCACAGCACTGATCTCTGGAGAGGGCAGGAAAGGGCCTCCTGGCATGTTTTCATGGCATGGCTCAGGGAAGTAGAAATGCATCACTTACATTAATTACACTTCTGAAAAGAATACAAAAACCTAAATTTCTTGTGTTCTTTCTGTTACATCTAATATCAGGCTGCACAAGTAAGTAGTTATCATCCTCCTATCAAAAACTGATTTGCTAGAGGAGCAGGGGCCCTTGTTTTTCCACAGCAGTAAATGAAATCCTGGCCTCAGGATCGTTTAGAGACACAGAGCACTGCAAGTCAGGCCTTGTTGGAGCAAAGGAGATTTTCCTCATCATTTTCTTTTGCTTCTTCCAATTTTTGAAGGCCATATTTTGGTTGGTTCAAACGGGTGCAAGTTGCTCCCCCCAGAGTCCATCGTGACACTGTATGTCCACTCCCTTTCACACCAACAATTTGTACCCATAAGGATAAACTTGCAGACTTTATGTCTGACTTTACACTTTGTTATCTTTGAGTCCTGATCCGTTTCCAAATTTCATTTCCACTGATCCTGGTTTATTTCAAAAGGACTTATTTTGACAGTCAAGAGCAGTTAACCCAAATCTGTTAATATTCCAGTGAGCCAGAGGGATCATTAGCAGAATTTTAGCCATATATTCCAGAGAGTTTTCTGTGCCCCCCAATTGCACACCGGCCGTTTGAGGCATAAACTTCTGTTTTGCCAGAAGCAATACTTGTGGTTTTGAATTTGCAATTGCACATTCATTCATTTCAAGCTAGATAATCCTGCCCTTCCTGTGTGTTTATCCTCAAGGAATATGTAAATGTATTCAGTTTGGATTTGGGTATGTTCAGCCTTGGGAAGGCTGCTACCTTATGAGTACAGATAACACGAGGCTATTTCAGGGATAAAGGAAAGAAAATATCGAATTTTTTTTTTTTAATTTACCTCCAAGAGGAATAGTGTGCAGTTCCAGTTGAAGACATTTGTTACCTGAAATGTTAAGAATTCAAGGACTGCAGCTTGTTACTTATTTTTAGATGATAGTGACAGAATGTATTACCAAGAAACACAGCCTGGAATTCCAGCAACCTGTTAGGTTTATATTTGCCACTAAGTGTTCTGAGAACAAGGTGAGAAAACAATTTGAAAAAACAGTTTGAAAAATTAATCAATGCTGTGTGAAAAAACACTTGAGCCTGAATTCTACTGTCTCAACTACAGTGCTGAAAAAGGAGGTGGCTGCCTTGACTGGAAATCATCCAGTACAGAAGAGTTTGCCTGACACCCAACAGAACTTCTTTCCTAGAAGTGGAGAGTTCTTTGACTGGAAATCCAGTTTCAGGAAACTAGCATCTAAATTTCCTTTTTTTCTTCACTTTTTAAATATAATTTTCAGTGTTTTAGCCTTCTCTCATCCCTCACAGCTCTCTCCCTGTGTACTTGCTGTATTGTCTAATTTGCTAGGCAGGAACAGGTTGCCTTTATTTCCAGTTTAATTAAATTTTGATTCAGGGTTGGTTGGTTGGTTGCTGATTAGAGATGAAAGTTTACAGAGGGATGAGCAAAGAAGAGGTATTTGCAGTAGGTTTAGACTCCTTTCCAATATCTGACTGCTGTTACCAGTCTTTAAGCTACAGGTAATAATGTGGGAATCAAGTCTTGCTGTGAGTGTTGCTCTTTCATATCTTTTAAATGGCAAAGTGAGGATATTTTTCCTTCCTCTGTCAATTCTGTAATTTCCTTGTCTTTGCTTCATGCTGCCTGGAGTAGAACCCAACTCTTTGGGCCTTATCCCAGGTAAGATGGTAATTCTGTGAATTTTTTTATGAGGGAGAAACCAAGTTGCCTGAAGCAGCCTGCATGCACTGTGCCATTCCCCTGGAAGCCTCATCTGCTGTCTTTCCATCTCCAAACAGTTTGCTGGAGAAGATTGAGCAGGAAACTTGGCGGGAGACTGGAATCTCTTTTGTCACGTCAGTGACTCGTCTCATGGAGCGTCTGCTCGACTACAGGTACCTGGCACCACCAGTAATGTGTTCTGAGCATAAGCTTGTGAAGACTTAGTACCAAATTCCTACAGGGAATATTTTTAATCTGTAGTTTTGTACTAAAGTTTGCTCAGGTTGCTTAAACATTAATTCCTTCCGTCGTTGAAATGGTCTTGCCTAATTCAGCAAAACAGATGCTAAATGCAAGAATGATCTCAAAAGCCTTGGTGAACCAAGGGGTGCTGGATGCCTCCTCCAGGCATGCAGGGGTGGAGAATTCCATCTGTGGGAAGTCTGCCATGTCAGCTGGTGACTCTTGTGCAAGATTCCTCTATAAATTGGGCAGCTTTCATTTAGTTTTGGACTGAAGTTTGCAGGCCTGTCGTGTCAATGCAGCTGAGCTTTGACTCAGTTACCAGAAAGTATTTTAACTTCAGGTATATATAAACACACAGAGAGCTTTTATGCAATAATAGACAATTTGAGCCTATATAGAACTGGCCCAGATATTTCTATCTTTAGCCTACTGACAAGAGTTCAAATAGATTTTTCTGCTGCTGCTGCTGCTCATTAGAGGTGAAAACCCTGGGACTAGGCTGGGTGTTCTGCTGTCCCAAATCCTTTCCTGTGCTTTTTAGTTTGCTCTTTTCATTATTGCTACCACTTTGATCCAATCTCCTGTTTTTTTTCCTGGCAACAACCACTCTACAGTGCACAACTAAGTATTGGAGACACACTTAAAGGGAACACAGGGGAGCTGGTTTGGGGTTTTTTTAAATGAAATTTGCTGTCAACACATCATTGATATACATTTTCATGCTTAATTGATTTTTAATACACAGCAGATTTTTTTTGCTTCCCAGAACAGAACAGGGAACTGCCTTGGAATTTGGAAATACACAGGCTTGGAGTCCAGCTGCCAATTAGTAGTAGTAGTACTCAAGACAGTTTGCTGTGTCACTGCTTTAAAAACCAAATCTCTTGTACTGCTGGAATAGAAATAATTTCTAAAATATTCCAGAATCTAAAGAGAAATTTTGTTGTTTAACTTACTTATGAACAAGTTAGAAATCCAGTCTAAATCCCTCAGGTTGTGTCTTTCAGTGTGCCACACCACAGTGGTAGCTGCATTTATGGAGTTATTATTTATTTAGTCCCTTTGGCTGGGACTAAAACATTTACATCTGGATAAGAAGAATTTTTAATTTTTGTAGTAGATCTTGCATTCAGAATATTTTTGGCCACTATTCACTGATTTTTGTTCAGATTCTTGTAAGAAATGAGGGAGCAGTCATTTCAGGGGCTTGTTCTCAGATACAAACATGTAAGAGAACACTCAGTTCTCACATCATTTAAGCCATGAAATGGAAAGTTCTCTTAGAGGGACTTCATAAGATGAAGTATATGATTAACTGTTTGTGATCCAGGGAAACTCTGGAGGGACAAGATAACTTCAAATTTGTTTTAAAAGGGCAGTATTTGCAGATGTTTGTTTCAACGTTGCTCTGCTTTCTTAGGGACTGTATGAAAGGAGATGAAACAGAAAACAAGAAAATCGGCTGCACTGTTAATCTTATGGTAAAGATGTTTCCTTTTTCTCTTTGTGATACTGTGCAATGTTTTTGAAACTGAGTTGGGAGAGTTTGGGGTGGGAATCTGTGTCAGGCAAATGTAGCTTCAGAATCCAAGAACTGGGATGACAGAACAGAATGAACAGAATTGTGAGGATCCCCTGGAGGTCTCTGGTCCAACTCGCCGTTTAAAACGGGGCCAAATAGGTCAGGCTCCTCAGGGCCTTGTCCAACTGAGTTCTGCATGTCCCTGTGACAAGTTGTACAACCCCTCACACCTTTTCTTTCAGCTTTTTACTACCTTCACTTTGAAAAAAAAATCATGACACGATAAAATGAGTGGGTTAGATCAGTGTGAATGTGAAAAGAATTATTTTCTTTTCAGTTAATAGCGTATTCTCTTTTCAAGAGCTTTACACACACACAAATGCTGCTGATTGTCTTGAATGAAGGAGGAGTCTCAATAAGGGTAACAGCTCTCTCTCTCTTCCTTCCCAGAATTTCTATAAATCCGAGATCAACAAGGAGGAGATGTACATCCGCTACATCCACAAGCTGTGTGACATGCACCTGCAGGCTGAGAACTACACAGGTGAGGAAGACTCGGTTGGAGTCTGCCTGAAACCCCGATGATGTTTTTTCACTCTCCCAGGGTTATGTAATGTCTCATTCATTGTCCTGGAAAAAATCTGTATGAATCAGTTATGGCAGCTGGGGAGGGAAGAAGCTGAGGTGCAATTCCTTCTCTCAAGTGAAATACTGTTTATGCCAAACAACCATGTGACTATTCCATTATACTCCACATTTTATATTGAAGTGTTCTGTGAGGAAGATTGATCAAAAAAATCACAGCAATGGAATCAAATTCAGGGGAAGATTAACAAAACCACCATTATATTATCATATGCTGTATTTCCGTATTGGAGTGTTGAGGGAGCACTTAGAGAGCGTAGGGACTCTAATTCTGTGTTGTCCAAGCTGGTTACATACCTGAACATCTGACTGTGCATTTAAATCAAGCCGCTGGTAAAAAGAAACTCAACAGATTTGTACCTAAAAATCGAGTTCATAGGAAACAGCTTTGTGCTGCTATTTTAAGTAATTGAATCATTTAATGATCCTCTAAGACTTTGATTTTTTTTCCTGACATTGTAGATCAGAAATCACAGACTATGTAAGAAGCAGGTCTGTTACCTTTCAGTACTGGCTGTGTTTATTTGCTGTCATTGATTCAGTGTTCCGTAATTGCCCTTCCAACAGAGGCTGCATTTACTTTGCTTTTGTACTGTGAGTTGCTTCAGTGGGAGGACAGACCTCTGAGAGAGTTCCTGCATTATCCGTCTCAGTCAGAGTGGCAACGTAAGGAAGGTCTGTGCCGTAAGATTATCCATTACTTCAACAAAGGGAAGGTATGCCAACTTCTTCTCTCTTCCAGCAGCTTCCTTCCCTATTCTTGACTGACTTAGGGCTTGCAAGCCATCATCTCAGTTCAGCAGTCTGGAAATAAATTTGTATTAAAAGGTTTTATAACTTGATAAATTGCTTCTTGGCTCTCTGGGCAAAAAAAAAATAATTACCAATGAGAAAAGGGGTCTGGGTATTTCATGATGGCATTTGGAATGGTTTGGGGAGGCCAACAGGACAAACACCAAAACATACCTTTAAACCAAGCCTTGGATCAGCTGATGTGGCAGAATGCCAGTTCCTCAGCTTTTGAAGGGTGGGATTGCATTTTGTAGCTGTCTGTGCAAACTGCTGTGCTATGACTCACTTGAGGACTTGTTTTGTGCTTAACCTACACAAGGAAATGACAGGCAAAGCACTGTAGGAGTCCCTTTAGTAACAAAGATTTAAGTCCTTTCAGAATCACTGTTATTTTAAAGTGATTTTCAATTAAAATGCAGTTCCATCCACTGCACAAGAAGAAAATCAATCCATTTCAATTTCACATATTCAGTGTGGATTTTCTACAGTTAATTATATTTTATTTCAATTACTGCAGAGGTAGAAGTTTCAGTCCCTCGTGTTGTGGCGTTTCGGGAACATTTCAAAGGTGAACCTTAAAAGTGATATCATCTGTTAGAGTATTTTCAAATTTTTCCCTTCTCTAGGAAAATTCCTACAGCTTATGTTTTTGGGAGATAACATCTGTATGTGTGCCTTCGGGGTTGGTTTTGCCTGTGATGGCAATGACAGTGGCATTAAATAAAAATGTGAATTGGTTTATATAGGGCTGCCATTCCAGATAATTCTTTCCTAGCCCTAATAGTAGAGAATTGCATGGGCATTTTCTACAGAACCTGCAAGAGGAAGTCAGATTCCTGTGTGAAGGAAGAAATGGCCTATTTATGAGGAAGTGATTAATTAAGATTTTTTGTGTGTGTATGCCAGAATTGTTCTTCTGTAATAACAGTGCATATGGTTCTCTCTTCCATTTCAGAATTTTTCAGGGTTTTCCAGACTACACTTAAAAAAAATTACTGACTTGTGCAAATACTGCAGTACTGTACTGTCTGACTAGACAAAGATGATCCAGAGAGTATGGAAAGCAAGTGAGCCTGTATTTTCAACAGAAACAGGGAATCCATATACACACTGAAGGGGAGTAAAAACTTGACAGACGTAATTAGGCTATAAAACTCCTAACAGATTACAGAGTGTTAACCTCTTGAGGTTTTTTCCCTACTGGATGTTTTTGGAATTACTTGACTTTGTGTTTTAATCCTCCTTTATTACAAATGGTAGCTGAATGATTAAATAATCCACTTGAGCAGTGTGTATGTCACTCACACTGTGGAAGTGAAAGGCTGAGAAGCCAAATCCTTCTTTTCAGCCCTCTTCCTGCTGCTTTGTTACAGGAACAGCTCAGGGAATGGAAGAAACTTGCTTCCCTCCACTTGTGTCTGAGTTTCTTCCTGCACTGCCCTGACATGGCCCCTCAGGTCCCGCAGAGCGGGATTTGTTCTCGTGTCCTTCACTTGCATTTCCAGTTACGTGTCTCATGCTGTTCCTGGCCTCTTCCACCAAGTGAGGGGCTCAAGGCAGCAGCAAAAGGGTGTTAAATTTCTGCATTTGTTAGGAGGAAAATTTTCTCAGCACAGCCGTGGGGGGAGGACTGGCCACAAGACTGTTGTGTGGTGCGGCCCGTGGCAGTGGGTGCAGAACTGAGGGACTCTCACTCTCAGTACTGTCAGCAGCAGCCCTGTGCTGGGAAGGAACAGGGTGTTCCAAAGCCCTTTTTAGCCTTCACTGGTCATGTGCCCCTTCCTGCTGATTTCTGCCATGCTTTGTATTGGTTTATGGCTCAGCTGGCAGCATGTGCCAGAGCATAATTTGAAATGAGCATAATTTAACTCACAGTTACGTTTTTTTCTGTTAAAACTCAAAGTTTTCAAGTTGAAGACTGTGAACAGAACAGTTTGAACCCAACTGGTCATGCTTCTGCACAACAATAGCTTGAAAACTACCCAACCCTCCTCTGTCCAGTTCGCTGCCAGACTTTATTAACTAACAACTCTGACCAGGTCCCATCCCAGCACTGCAGTGTGTGTCCTCCTTAGCACCAGCCAGGTGCTGAGAGACACCCAGAGCTGGGTTCCCAAAGCAATTCATTTTTAGATCATGTGCTCCACACCCAACATTTGAACTCATTTCTCTTGTGTAGCTGCATGTGAACCGTATTTCCAAAAGAAATCTGCCTGTTGGGATGTGAGTAGATATATAAAGGCTGCCATTCACAAGTGTTGGTTCCCTCCACCTGAGCCTCCTCATGTGCAGTCAGCAGTGCTCAACTGAGAGCTGATGGTGTTATAGGAGAAACTGCAATAAATGTCCCATGAATGTGCCTTAAAAGTACTGCAGAACATGCAAACAGATCTGAGGTCAGCAAACCAGAAAGCAGTAATGAGGGGAATTAACAGTGGAGACATTAGGAAGTTATTTGAAGAGGGAATACACACATAGCACATGGAATTACATATTACATTTCAGTGCTGTGAAGATGCTACTGATTAACATCACGGATTTTAAAACTGAGGCTCCAGGTGACTTGGATATCCCTTAATTTCTTTTCCTCTTAAATATCTGCAAAGTCTTTTCTCTCCAAGAAGTTACCTGTCTATTGTGTTTCTTTACTTCTTTAACTCATCTTTTATCAGCAGAACTCAGCTAGCACAGTAGAGTTTCTCAGGGTGGAAACCTAACTGAAACAGAGGCTGAGTTAGGATGACAGGAATGGTATCAAGGTACATGGAGAAGAGGTGGTATAAAGAGGAATTAGATGTGGTTACACGTTGCTCATTTAATTGACATCAGAAAAGGAGCGTGAAAAGGTTCCATCTCTCAGACCATCTCAAGGGAAGACAGCCAGTGAGCTTTCTGCTTCTGTCCAGAAGGCAGATGAGAGCATTAGGTCGGCTTTAGCCACAGCATCCCATTTGGAAGTGAGACTGCTCACACTCTGTGAATAAAAGCCATTTATTCCTGGCCAGATGTTTTAGGAGAGACTTTTCCGTCCTTTCAAGTCAACGTAGATCAGCTGAGGACTGAAAATCTATGTAAAATATCTCTGTAAAGAATGGTAAAACTATAAAAAATGGAGTGGTGTTTGTGTTTGCAAATTTAAACACTTAATTGGTTGATACTGTTAATCCCAATTCAGTGGATCCATTTGTGTGTCATGGACTTTGACAACCCATGGCAAAAATTCCTGTTAATTTGAGATCACAAATACCTCAGTAATATTCTAAGTAGTCAGGTAACTGGTTTTTCAATTCCTTTCCTATTGTATGTATTGTATTGGTCTAAATAAATCTCAGGCCTCCCATCCTCCCAAACTGCTAATGCTATCAGAATATCCAAATTGATTCAGAAAGAATTTTTTATTTTGCAAGGTCTTATGGAAGTTTTTGTAATTAACTGAAGCTAAAGGGTTGTCGGATCATTATTTTTGTCTCTTTAATTCTTACAAATATCCCTTCTTTTAATGAAAAAGTTCTTACACTTGCTGGTTGTGCTATTCAGATAAAAAAAGCTTTCCTGGTAGTAAGGATGACAGAACAGACACTACAAATGTGTCCTTAAAGGGAAACACTGTGAAGTACATCATACACTAAAACAGTGTCGAGATTCACTTTTTTAAGTTTCTGTAACCAGAAAACTATTTCCGTATTCAGCGCTAATATTCTGCATAAATGCTGTTAATTACCATTATCAGTAATTTACAATATTGCTATTAATATTCTTAAAACTGAAGGTGGTAGTTTAACTTACACATTAATTTTGTTTTCACTACAGCAGGGTCCCAGTTAAAACAAGTGGCAAGTTAGCCCAGTAATGCATAATAAAAATTAATCCAGTAAAGGCTCAACTGAGACCTTGGTGTTCTAAATAAGTATGGTAAGAAACAGCCACTCCCCAAAAGGCTTCCAGCCTGTGCAGGTAAAAGGTGATGGAAGAGGAGATTTCAGTGTAAAATGAGCAATCCAAAAAGCCAAGTGAGGTAACAGGGGAGTCTTTCTCTCAGTGTGGGTGTGCCCAAAGTCAGTCTCTTCCCTCCTTACCTCTGGCGTGATGTGTGGTATGCTAGGAAGAATTTACTGTATGAGACTGTGAGCTGAAGAAATGAGTGTTGCTTTGGGTTCTGGGTATGGATATTGACCTGCAATGATGCAGGTCTGTTCTGAGGATGGTTTGTCTCCGTGCTGGAGTGTTCCCATTGCCTGACAGTTTGTGCTTTCAGCGGGAAGGAGCAGCCTGGCCAGGGTAGAGCGCGTGGCTGTGGAGCCAAGCCCTAACTCTGTACTCCAGCAAAGGAGCTGTTGGGGGTGGGTTGAAGGGGTGTCTAGCAAGAAGAAAAATTGTTAGTTTTATTATCTTTCTCCAAATAAGTTCCCAGTCTCATAAATGAACTGTCAGAGCAAGCAGCATGTGTGTGTAATTTCCGTGGAACATACGCTTCTGTTCTCATCTTTTAGAAGGAACTGATCCAATATTTAATGGAAATTGTTTCATCGCCTTACATTTTCACATCTAATCTCTGCCATTTCATACCAAATGAATTCCCAAAATTGAGTTCCCATAATTCCTCTCAGCTGACTTGGCAATAACATTCTGTTTCCTGTGAGTGTGATTTGCTTTGGCTTCGCAGAGCTGGGAGTTTGGGATCCCGCTGTGCCGAGAACTGGCCATCCAGTATGAAAGTCTCTATGACTATCAGAGCCTCAGCTGGATCCGGGTAAGTAGCTGCACTTCCTCTCCTTGCAGGCTCTTATATCATTCCCCAGAGAGTTTTACCCTCCTGTCAGAACATTCTGAATTTAAAAAATAATCATATTCCCTATATAGCTCCATGCATTTACGGTGACTCCTTTGCCGTTGATTCGTTTTGATGACTTTGTAGGTCCACTGAAATAATTCTTAAGTCTGGCAGCAGTAAAATCCTGTGGATATATGGAGACAGCACACATATAGGAGATGGGCTTGCTATTGCAAATGCATATTTACATATATTTTTGCATAAAATACCCTTTTTAAATATATATTTCATTTTAATTATAAAAATATTAAGGACAGCTTATCCCTCAGTGATATAAGATGGACAAGAAAGATAGAATGGAGAAGGCAAATGTTTATGGCATTCTATCAGTTTAGAAGAATCTGCTCCTTTGGTCCAACCAAACAAGTGATGAAATCAGGGCACATTTGCAGCAGTGTGCTTTAATCAGAAAAAGTCAAAGTTCTGGTTATTATTGAAAAGCTTTATGAATGTGAAAACAGTCCATATCTCCTGTCCCCTGGGCTAGCATGCTTACATTCGACTTTGAGATTTATGCTGTGTGGATGTATTCTTATACACAGTGGTTTAAATTCTCTTTAAAAGTCAAATTTATTCTAATCTGAAGGTGCCTGTCTAACAAGGTCTCATAAACTGCTCTTCTGAAGAACATGTTTTCTCCAAAGTGGCCCCGAGGAGAGCACAGGTGACCAGCTTGGCTGTGCCCTCTGTGTGCCATTCACACCATCACCTCATTCCTTTATGCTTCCTGCGATGATTTTGGGACCTTCTCCATTTTAGAAAAGGAGTTACTGTGTGTGGGAACCGAGCACAAAACCTGGATGTGATATTCTGAGTTAGGGTTCCCTGCAGTGGAAGTGATGGTGTCAAAGGGATTCCTCTCTTTAAAGAGTCATCCATTTACTGCAGTGCAATTCCTGTCAGCCTTTCAGCTGAGTTTTGGTTTGGCAGCTGGTCTAGAAATCCCACTCTGATATACATGTTAGGACAGTGCCACAAAACTGGGGATTGGAACTGGAGAAAAATCCTTTTACTCTTTCCAACCCCCTTTTACCTCCATGTTAAACCTTCTGGTGCATGGAGCTGTAGAAGATTTAATTTTGTTTCATCCTTTTTTCATGCCCCTCAACTCAATTAAGGCAAACCCAATTGAACTGATGTAATTTTCCAGACAGTGGTATGGATTTTGAGCTGTAGGAGAGAATAGGACACTGTGAGCCTGTGGATCTTAATCTCAGCTTTGCTATTAATTCTGCCATGCAAAGAAAATAACATTCAAGACCTGTTCAATTTTAAATAGAATGCAACAGAAAATGTTCATATGTTATATCTCAAAATGTGAAATGAGTATGGTGATACTCTACTCTGTTCCACCACACAGACTGCTTTAATTAATAACTTTTATCTTTAACAGAATTTTGGTCTTTTCATTTTTGGTCTGTGGGGGTAAAAGAGTAATGGGATTTTTAATGAGTCTTGAGATTCTAATGTAATGCAGCTTTAAGGGTCTGACAGCAGCTATCCCTTTCCTCCACAGAAAATGGAAGCTACCTACTATGACAATATCATGGAACAGCAGCGCTTAGAACCAGAGTTCTTCAGAGTTGGGTTTTATGGACGGAAATTCCCATTTTTCCTGCGGGTAAGCCAGACCCACACAAAATGTGACCAAGTGACCAGGCTCAGAGTAGCTGTTAAGGCTTTGTATTTTTGTTTTGGAGATACTGTGTCTGCCAGGTAGTTTATTTTTCACCCCTGCACTAGTGAAAACAGCTTTCTGGCTGAACTGGAGCATATGGGCCATTGGGAATGTTTTTGGGAACAGAGATCAAAAGTTTGACTCATGCCTATGTGTATTTTCAACAATCTGCAGATGCAGCACAAATTGCCTCTATATTAAGCATAATGCTGTATCAAGCAGTGTTCGGTCATTACTTCACTAATTTTCATCATCTCAAATTATCACACTTTAAAAAGTCTCACATGACAGAATTCTAACCCCAGCCTGGTGACTCCCATCCTATCTGCAAGCAAAAATTTCCTCTCTTCAACAGAAAGCCAAACAGCTCCTCTGGACACATCCCCACTTGGAGCTCATTGTCTGCTGGTGTGTACAGCATCAGCTGGGTCTGCAATCCATCTAAAAAGTTATATTATCTTCCTAATGAGGGATCAAATTTAAAATGGGTATTTGTTTATACAATGTCCTGTTGCTAGTTCAGAGCAAGGAAGGAATATAATCTGACAACTGCTCCAGGAGCTGCCTGAAAATTGATGGTAGATGCCATCGACTGTGACAGGACAAGGTAACGTGAAGCTTTCAAGGACTGGAGGTGCATGGTTTGTGTTCTTTTTAGGGGAATGGTTTGACAAGACGTGGCACCACTCAAGTTACACAGTATGAAGCCACACAAAGCCAAGCCTTGGAAACTGCACTCTTAAAATTCCCTCTGATTATGAAGTCGTTTGGTTTTTTTAATTAGGATTTCAAGATTGGTGTTTAATTACACTCTTTTAATGGAAACACAGGCAGGGCCAGTAAAGGCAAGATGGAATTAGTCATGGAGAGGAAAATACCAGTGGATAAAGAATGACTTCATGTTATTTGAAGATGAACAGTGCCAGAATCAGAGACTCACTGAATCATGGAGGCTGGAAAAGACCTCTGAGATCACCGAGTCCAACCTGTGACCAGTCACCACCTTGTCAGCTAAACCAGAGCACTGAGTGCCACATCCAGTGATTTCTTGAATGCCTCCAGGGATGGGGACTCCCTGGGCAGCTCTTCCAATGCCTGACCTTTCAGGGAAGAAATTCTTCCTGATGACCAGCGTGAACCTCCCCTGGCACAGCTTGAGGCTGTTTTCTGTCACTTGTTACCTGGGAGCAGAGCCCAACCCCCACCTGGCTACACCCTCCTTCCAAGTAGTTGTAGGGAGCAAGAAGGTCCCCCCTGAGCCACTTTCAGGCTAAACACCCCCAGCTCCCTCAGCTGCTCCTCACAGCACTTCCAGTGCAGCAGCCTGAAGCAGTGCAGAACACCCTGCAGAGGGATCCAAGGAAAGGACAGGTAGCTGCAGTGGGAAGCGGGATCTGCCCTTCCATGAAGATCTCCAGAGAAAACTGTTGATTTCTTTTTTTATATCCAACAGCAGATGTTTCAGAAAATGAGTGACAAACAAAGTCATCATGACACATGAGTGTTCCTAATGTCTGAAGTACTGCCAGTGACCGTAGCTTATCTTTTTAAATTGTGGATCCTCAGTTGTATCTGGGACCCTCACAGCTGGTGTGTTTGCTGGAGTTTTCCATGCCCAGCCCTGACTCTTTGTGCTGTAACAATGTGGATCCTCGGCTGGAGCCATCACCAGCCAACAGGAGTGTATGTAATTATAATCCTTGTTAATTCTGCAATTATATTTGGTTGCAGTACTTCTGATAGCAGATTACTAATGTAGCAAAATCATTAAAAGTCATCCCCCTCTTTTCTCTCCCTAATGATCCACAGAGCACACACACTGTGGAGCACGGACTAAGCCCATTAGCAGTCACATCAGCATGGATCACACTGTAAAGAGATTGGAAGCAGCTATTCTAGAGAGAAAAAAGATTTACATGGATTTAAAATCATCAAATGGATAAGGAAGTGATTTAAAGTGATCCAATAACTCCAAGCCCTTTTCTCATTTATTTTTCTGTTGCTGTATAGCTTAAGACAGAAAATAACCACTTCTTTCCACATCTTTGATTTTGAATACCCTTTGTCCAGAAAAGTCATTGTGCATGTTCCTGTGAATTCTGCATGTATTTTCTGGCCTTCCTACATAAGTATATTAAAGCTAAATTAAAACTGTCCTATCTTCCACCTATCCGAAGTTCAAGTAAGGCCTGACAAGCCACGTTTTGAGATCTTGTGTTGGAATCTGTCTGAAAAGTCTACTAAATTTAGCTTTGAGGTGTTTCCAGGGCATTATTTTTAGAATCACAATAACCTTATTTATAGGCTTACACTTTTCTAGATTGCTGCAATGAAAAGCTAAAACAGAGAATGCACGAAGTGTTATGAAGAGATTCACCTTCAAACGTGGACTCACTCCAGATTTTATAATAGCTGCACAGTTTGAGCATTACAGACTGAGCTGTCAAGCTCCATCATGTGATTCTTCTCATCCATTGGTTGCTGTGGCTGATGCACATGAAGTGACACATGTCACAGCCGGGACATGAGAGCTCTTCCAGAAGGGTGAAATGCAAAGCCAGAGATAACTGAACTCCTTGGCTGTGTTTTATGATTGGGTTTTGCAGCTTTCCTTTTGATTTTGCTACAAGATCAAGACCTGCTCGTCCAGATCCCTTTTCCAGAGCAATTAACAAAACATTCTTGCATAAACTGCAGCTTCTAAATGCATGAAATAAAAGGGAGGAGACTGTTGTGGTTTGTTAGATTCTTTGTTTTATGAAACAGCTCCCTGTACTTCTAGTTATTTTGTTATGTGTATTAGCTACCAGAATTAGAGAATTTGCCTGCTTTCATTGGTCTTGCACCAGGAGACATTAATACCAATCAAAATTGTGTTTTGTGAGGGTTAAGACACTGGAATACAATCTTTATGACACTGAGGACTTTAGAAATCCTGTATCTTGCTGTTGAGAGTTAGAGATGGCTCAAAAAGCATCTAAGAGCTCTGCATAAGTGGTTCAATGCCTCAAGAGTTATATCTAAATGCAGCTTTCCATTATTAGCAGAAATGAAATTTTCTTCATCAAGAGGAAAGTGCTTTTAGGGCCGAAGGGGAATTTGCTAAGTGACCACTGAGAATTCTTGGTAAGGCTTTTCCATATTACTCTGCTATAGACAGGGCAGTTCCTGAACATGTATTGTTCAGCATGATCAGGGCTGGGTTGTATATGGCTGTGATAATACAGCAGTGATTAAACAGCAGTTTTTGTGAAGTAAGCTTATTGCAACTTCTCTCTAAGGAGAACTGATAAAATGATAAACATATCTCTCTGTTCTATGAGGTCCTCAGGACTTTTATCCATCTGGTGTAAACTGTATTTGACAGCAGCTTTCCCAGTGCAGAACAGCCAAGCTGGTGACTTTAGTTTTGGTTGATATGTTTCAGTATAGTCCAATTAAAAATAGTCCCTTTTCTGAAAAGCCAGTAAGAAAGGACCCCAGGACCGAGCGCTGCGTGTGCACAGATCAGAGGCATCATGCTGTTGAGAGATCAGTGGAATAGTCTCCTCATTCATCACTTCTTGATGAAATAATACATTGTAAAGAAAAAGGAAGGAATAAAATATATCAGCTGTGTTAAATGCAAGTTTTACTCTCCTATTAGCATATTGACACTGTCATTTATCTTTGGTTTTGAAGCAGTAACATTTAAAGTGAGATAAAAGCCACTAGAATTTAACTTACTTTTAAGGAGATTAATTTGTGCTTGTTCTTCTTGCAGAACAAAGAATATGTGTGTCGGGGCCACGACTACGAGAGGCTGGAAGCCTTCCAGCAGAGGATGCTGAGCGAGTTCCCACAAGCCATTGCCATGCAGCATCCAAACCACCCCGATGACTCCATATTGCAGTGTGATGCCCAGTGTATCCTTCTGTAAGAGGCAAACTCTGATGAGAACTGTGGCAGAGCACAGAGTAGAGCTGGATATGGAGGATATGGACAAAACCAGGCGCTGTCTGCAGCAGACAGTAACTGGTTTGCTGTGCTACTTAGTGGTGGATAGAACAGTCACTTTTTAGCAGGGGAGTAATGCAGGTCATGTGCCACATGGAAGGGAAAGGGCTGTGCTTCGCCACATCCGTGTTTTAATGCTTTACCAACAGCACTGCCACAATGCACAGTTTGTGTCCTTAAAAGTATTCCCAATATCTTCTCTTGGACAATACTTTTTTGGGAACAGATACTGATTCCAAAGTGCTGGTTTCCATCCTGTTTATTTTCTTACATCAGTATAATTATTTTTGTGCAGTCTCCCTTTCTTTAAAACGGATAAACCTTTTTATACCCAAGCCTTTGAATCTCATCCTTCTCACTGCTCACCTGCACTGGGATTTGATGCAACCAGTACCATGCTCTGTGCATTTAAGGACTGAACCACATAACATTTAATGGGACTGCAGGGACTTTGGGAAAGCTTAGTCCTGGGAACACCACTGTTTGGCTTGTGTGAGAACAGGAAGGATACTGTGCCACAAGGGTGCTGTCAGCACATGAAATCTGCTGCCATGGGTTGCTGTTTCCCACTTGTGTTTCCTGACACGTGCTTTTCACTCGGTAAAAGCTTTCTTTGACTGCACAATGAACAGATTTACAGATCTATGCAGTGACTCCCATCCCAGACAATATAGACGTGCTGCAAATGGACCGTGTCCCAGATCGCATAAAGAGCTTTTACCGAGTCAACAACATCCGGAAATTCCGCTATGACAGGCCCTTCCACAAAGGCCCCAAAGACAAGGAGAACGAATTTAAGGTAGAAGTAGTGACCAAGCAGTGTTTGAGTGTTTCATCTCTTCAAGCTGATTTTTGTCTTGTTGTTTTATGCTAATAGTGCCTTTCAGGTAATCCTCATTTGGTGGCCAAAGATACCACAGTAACTCAAATAACAAGTAGCTGTTGCGTCCATGGTCTGATTTGAGTACTGATGACTCCTGACCTGATCAAAGCATTTTCCAGTTTAAAGCTGAGTTATTTAAGTGCCAGGAGAAATGCATTTTCAAGCAAGGATGGGGCTTTCTTGTTTGGCTGGATTTTTTTCTTACTGACACACGTGCACAGTGTCTTCTTGGGTCCCATGAATTGGTGATCAGTTTAAAAACTGACAGAAATGTTGAATGTGTTGTTTAGAGCAGGTGGATGGAATTCCTGGTTTGTTGTTCAAGTGACTTCCAGCAAGACATTCTACAAAATTAATGCTCAGGAGGTTAACATGTTCTTTCCTGAACGCTGCCCCCTTAGCACCTGTAGTAAGAGTACAGATGATGTGGTTGTGACTCACTGGGTCCCTCACAGCCTCCGTTACTCCTTGCAGAGCTTGTGGATTGAACGCACCACTCTGACCCTGACTCACAGTTTGCCTGGCATCTCCCGTTGGTTTGAAGTGGAGAGAAGAGAACTGGTAACATTCATAGTTCCTGTAATTGGGGTTTGAAGGGATGGGTTCCTGAGGACATGGGATAGACAAAACTCCTTTAGCTGAAATCTTTCAGTTTAAAATAATGTAGTTTACCAAGGATTAACTACATCCTTTTTCTACCACTTGATCTAAATAATTGCTGAATGTGACCAGGGGAATTATGTGAGGGAATGGAACAGTGCAATGAAGACAATGCCAAAAAAAAGGAATAGCTGCATTGCTGCCACTTCTTCAGTCTATAGAAACAAGTTATCGCAACTCAGTGACCTGAAATCCAGCACTGTTAACAGTGAAGTTTGTTAATGTAGTTAATTTTCTACAAAGCAGTAAAAGCAGAGAGAACTGAACAATCCTAGAGTGTCATTTCATCACAAGGAAGATAATAAATCTCAGTGAAGTGTCCATGGAATTAAAGTATATTTTATTGCCTTTGAGGTTGAAGTAAGTCCTTTGGAAAATGCCATTCAAGTGGTTGAGAACAAAAACCAGGAGCTGAGGACACTGATAAGCCAGTACCAGCACAAACAAATGCACGGCAACATTAATCTTCTCAGCATGTGTCTGAACGGGGTGATTGATGCGGCTGTTAACGGGGGAATTGCGCGGTACCAGGAGGTAAGCCGGGCTCTGCTTCCCGATCCACTATCACCCTTTTTAATTTCATCTCCATTTTTGTTTCAAACAGAGTATGACTTAATAAGATAAGAAATTTTAATGTCCATTATCCAGAGATGAGGTTAAATCCCCCACTTGGTTATTCTGCATCACTGCTTGCATAGCCATGTGTCAACAGGGGGCTCGGGAGGTGGAGCTGGGATCTGGTGTGGAAGTGGGTACAGGTGATAGGGGGGTTCTCAAGGATGGCACTTGGCTTACCTGGAAATCCTCAACTGGCAGGTAAAACAGTGAGGTGGATTTTTTTATACTGCTTACATTATAAATTCATTTTGAAATGGGGGTTGTGGGACTTGTAATTGAGACTGATTGGGCCTGGAATCAGGAAAGAATGCTAATTCATGGTACTGAACCATTATCCTTGCTGATGGCCTACTCACTGTAACCCTGAAATGATCTTATATGCAATTTTTTATCCAGCATAATCTCTGGCAAGCTGTTACTTAAACTGAGCATTGCAAAAGGTAAGTTTAGGGTAAAGCAGTGAAAAATGGCAGCAGTGGTACAGGGGTGTGGGATTTGTCTTCCCAACAGAGCTGTGGAGAGAATGCTCTTCAGGCTTTACATTAGTTACCAATTTACTCACGTAATTCCTTTAATTTCAGGCAGTTTATGTGAAGGGAACTATATAAAATTCAAATAACTGGATGATACAAGGCTTAGTGGTATTGCTCATCTCTGTCACATGGGGAAACTTGGTCAGATTCATGATTCAACAGAATCCTTTCAGTTGCCAAGACCATTTTCTCAGCGTCCCAGAATGCTAAAACCAATAAAATTAAGCTCTGCTGTTATCTTAAGATTTTTGGACTTTCTCCTTTCATCCTTTGACACCAAGTTATGATGAAATACCTGCCAGTAAGCAAAAGGTACTTTTTTTCCCTTTTCCTGTAGGCCTTTTTCGATAAGGATTATATCACAAAGCACCCCGGCGATGCAGAGAAGATCACACAGCTCAAGGAACTCATGCAGGAACAGGTACTGTTTTTCAGATGCAAAAGAACAGTGTCTGGATTCATCAGCAGTAAGTCTAAACATATCAGATCAAACTGGTTCATTCAGAAGCAGAGTTTGGGTACAGGAGATCTAAATACATTCAAACAAAAAACAGGGGAGATGGGCAAGGAGATTATGACAAGCCTTTCACCTTACGGGACGTGAGGTGAAGCTCAGCTAAAAGTACATTAGTTTTGTTGTCTCCATTTATTATCTGACAGACATCTTGCTGCATTTCAAGCCTGCCATTCATTTTTGGCATTTTGAATTATGTCTTCCCAGCAAATTTCAAAGATAATCAGAGACAGGACAGGTCAGGCTTGAGATTAGACTGGCAGAGCCATATATGAAAACTTAATGCCTGTTTATATTATCTGCAGTTTTATTTTTCTGTAATGTCTCTATGAGACATCGTCATAGATAAAGCTGCAGGATGCTTTGATGGCAGTGAAATCAGATAATCACATCCCTCTTAACTGAAAGTTTGGCAAGATATACCCCATTAAACAATGTGCCCAAGTCTGAATAGAGCTACTAGGTCTGTTTCTTCAGCAAATCACTGAACTGCATTTCAGATTCCCCATCTGAAAAATAAAGATAATGCTTATCTCCCTTCAATCCTCAGGAGGATGTCTGAAGATTAATTAGTTATTGTTTTACAGACTGTAGATCATGTAGGGAATTACATACATCTTAAGCCTGCTATCACTTTTTTCTTTCATCTGAGACCTTATATAATCTCATTCAATCACTAATATTATATGTTTGACCTTTGAAGAAGTGACCTTTAGAAATAACTAATGAGGACCAGGCAGAGTGACTGTGCATGTGCCACTGCTGCTGTGCAGCTCAATTATCAGAAACTCCTTTTAGAAATCTCTGCTGGCAACTCCAACCCCTTCCCTGGCACTGGGAGGAGGCATTTTTTTGTCACAGGGCATTATCTGCATGAGGGCAAAATGCTGTTCACTCCAGAGAGAATCTCTCTGGTAATTTTTTACAGTTATGTCTTTAAAAAGCAATCCAATGTGACACAAATGTACTTGTCTCACACTTAAGGTACTTGCTGGAGTTGTATGAACTTGCCAGGGTTCCTTGGTTTGCTTAATTATCAGCAGTCTTGTAATGAACAATGGCATATTTTAGAGTACTTCCTTGGACACTGACAGAACTGCAGAACAGGCTTCTCTTCTCTCTCTTAGACACAATTTATTTGGGTTTGTGATGTTACATTTTCTCTTTCACAGGTACATGTCCTGGGAGTGGGTCTGGCTGTCCATGAGAAATTTGTACACCCAGAAATGCGTCCCCTGCATAAGAAGCTGATAGACCAGTTCCAGATGATGAGATCCAGCCTGTACCATGTAAGCTCACAGTCACTTCTCCCATTCAGAGTTATGATTGGTTGCAGTAAGGTTCTCAAAAGAACTGGGCTGATGCAGCATTGATTGAACTTATTGGACTGCCAAATTACCAAAAGAATTCTTGACTCTTGTGCAAGAAGGAAGTCCTAGTAAATATGTTAACTTAGCCTTTAAACAAGAATTGTTAATATTTGTATGTGCTTTGTTGTATCACAGAGCAGTTGTAAAGCTTAATTTTCAGTTGCTGTCTCATACAGCAGAAAATGATGTAAAACAGGAAGATTAACAGGAAGTGTTGGGATGTTGAGCTCTGCAAAAGAGTAGAATGACATGAAGAAAACGTGCAATTTTCCATGACTGACTTAGCTGAAGTCTGTTTGCTCTGCAGGAGTTACCTGGTTTGGATAAGCTGAGCCCAGCCTGTTCTGGCTCCAGTACCCCCCGCAGCAACGTGCTGGTGTCACATGGACCCATGAGCCCAGAGAGCATAAAGCTGGTACATCGACACAGGTACCCCCTTCTTCTACCCAAATATCCAGGATCCCTGCACACTGTTGCCCCAAGAGTCAAGGATCTAAGGAGTGGCTGACAGCACTGCAGGAGGGGCAGGATGAGTTTTGGCAGAAGTGCCTTTTGCCTTCATGCAGTGTTAATTACTGAAGTCTGAGAATTGGAATAAAAAAGTTGAGAAATCCAATTTGCAGCAAATGCTGAACACCTCCAGGTGTTGCTCCATCACTTCACTCACTGTAGGGGCAGAAACACAAATCTGCCACTCAGTTATCCAGACTCAATCTGACTTTGGAGGTTCCAACTTCTGTTACGCCAACAGCAAATAACTGGGTCCTTATCTACCGTAACAGGAAAACTTCATTGCTTGTTTTAAAACCCAACTCAGTATGTGCCCATTTTGAAGGATCAGAAATGTTCACATCATTGCTTTTTATAATTCTGATCAAATCAGAAGCCAAATACAAGGATGATCAGAACATCAAAAAACAACGCTGTGTGCCCATCTATAAAATCTGAGATAATGACTGAGGATAAAAATTGGGATTATCAGGACAAGACAGTGTTTTTTATATCTAGTCAAAATTGCTCATTTGAAAATGCTAATTATTCTTCTGTGTTTATTTTTCTTGGTGGGTCTCTGTAGTTGAGCTGGTTTTAAAGCCTGGCATTAAAAGCTGTGGAAACTCGGTCTCGAGTCCATGAATGGAGGATGGCGACATTCTTTTTGCTATTAAAACTGAGCAGTTTATACTACAACTGTGGCTTGGCAGTTGGCAATTGGTCTGGGTGATAACATTTTTTCCCTCAAAATTCCTCCCTTTGTAAAGGCTTTTTTAGTTCTTAGGACATACTAGGGAGATTCTATAGTGTACAAAATATGTTATTTATTTCTGTATGTGATTCAGAGTGACAAAGTTAATTCCCTGAGTGAGATCAGGGTGCATCCTGCACACCAGCTGGGCTGTATTAATTTACTGTCAGTGACAAAGTTTCCTTCAACAGTAATGCTGAGGGTCCAACGGATGCAATAAGGAAAACTGTATTTTGACCTGTGTGTTTTGTGCTTGACTTCCTTTGGAATATTTTTTTTAAGTTGCTCCCACTCATTGTACTTCAGTGTTAAAAATGAGAGTGGTTTCAGCATGTTCTCTTTAAACAAATATGCTCCCAGGGTCATGATGTGATGTTAACCTGGCTTTGGATTCTGAAATTCAACATCCCACCTATTATTTTGTCTTACATGTAACCTTGTTGTCAGTTCTTTCGTATTTACTCACATTTATGGATATTGGGCCTGATTTTTCAAAAGTGTTTGACATCTAGAGGTGACCTAAAGCAGCAGGTAACTGTAGGTACTTTCTAGCTTGGAAAAAGTCAGGCTTCACAAATTAAAACACAGAGTCAAAATGTAATTATGCCCTTGCTCTGTCTCTTTTATTTTTCCAGCCCATTGAACTTGCTTGGTTCAGTCCGACACTCCTCATCCTCTCTGTCATCCCACACCTCCAGTGAAACAGGAAACCTGGTTATCCTGACAGACAGCTCTGTGGGGGAGACTGCTGAGGAGATGTACCACATGCAGGTACAGCTCCAGCACAGCCAGGAGCGGTGGTTGGGAGCAGCACGGAACGTGCTCCGGAGGGTTACGCTTAGGAGCAGTACTTTACCTATGCACGTGCTTGCATCTGTCCAGTGATACTTCTCTCAGCTGAATAGGTAGAATCTAACACTTGTCAAGAAAGATAACAGTAATTCACTAGGCTTGCTTTGGAAGAGATCAGTGTTTGTACAGTGACTGCGGTCCAAGAGGACACCGCTGCTTTCCAAAAGCGAGATTTTTGCCACATGTTATTTACCTGCCCTGCTCAGCATGTGCAGTTAGGGCTGCTCTTGGTTTGGGAGGTGAAACCAGTCCCAGAGTCCTGAAAACAGGTGGCCTGCACTGAAGCTGGGCAGAGGCTGCTGTGGCTGATCTGAGAGGTGAAACCCCAAGGCACTGATCTGCTCAGTTCTCCCTCAGTGCTTTCTCTGCCTCCTGCAGCTTGTTTACCCTAAGCCCAGGTACCAAGGCTCAGCTACCAACATCTCCGTTTTATCCTCCTCCCAGGCCAGCCCTTCCACCTCCAGCCTGAGCTCCACTCACTCGGCACCATCCCAGATGATTAACTCTGCCCCTTCCAGCGCTCGAGGTAAGCATGGACAGGCCTCAGGGAAGGGACACCTGCAGGTGTTCCCCAAAACCTGGCAGCCTTGTTGACTTATTGGTGAAAGATCACCTATAAGTGTACCACTGTTTCTCTTTTGGAGATGTAAATGCCTTTTCGATAATTATTTCTTTAGCAATGTTTTCATTCTCCAGAAATGGATTTAATAATTTTTTTCAGCAGTATTTGGAATGTCTCTCTAATACATGCTGGTTTCAGGCAGTTGAATTTCATAATGATTTCCATTGTTCCACCACACAATTGTGGCAGGCAGTCTCGAGGAAAACAAGAATAGTCCTTGGTTTAGTACTTAAAAGAGATATCATGAAGACAAAGGCAAATAAATAATTTTACATGTTCAATGAAATTATGGCAATAAAAAGGTCTTGAGGCAGTTTAGCAGACATGTATGTATACAAAAGTGTATGTACCGGATAAATGTTGAAAGATATGAATTTTAAGTACTGGAGATAGAGAAGGGCTTCCCTGCTGGGAAATTCTTGAAGAAAGGAAAAATGTAAAAGCAGACTCTGGGGTACTCATATTGACTTTGTGTTACAGTAGCTGGTCTTGAAATTGCTAATCATTTTCTTCCCAAGCCTCAGAGCTGAAGCAAAACAACTCCATGTGATCTCCTGACTTTTGTAACTTGTGTTCAAGGTTTTGGTTTTTTCCCTCTCATTTGGATTCTCCATTGCAGGTTCTACACCTCTTTTCACAGGTGTCTGGAGAAGGCGTCCAGGATATAGCCAGAGATGGAGCCTGATATTCTAATCTTACCCTTTTTTCCATACAGGGGAACTCGGTTTTTTTGCTCAGTCTGACAGTAAAATTCTAACTGACTGGCTTTTGTTATGACACAGAAGCAGCAAAGTGATTTAATTGAAGGATCAGATGGAGTAGGAAAGTGGGAAGTGAACATCTTCAAATAAAGGCAGATAGCTGCACTAATTACTAAGGGCTGGAAGGAAAATAATGATAAATAGTAAAGTAACCAGGTGAAAGTGGTGTAAAGGAAAAGGAAGATGGAACTGAGGACAGGGCTATCATGCCAGGAAGATGTCCCTAAATGGATGTCCCTGAGTGAATGTTTTGAGGGATCTGAGGGGGTTTGGTGCTCATACTATTTCACGCTGTTTTCCACTTTAGAAGTCCAGTGACAGGCTCCCAGTGACAGGCTGTGACAGTCTTTCTGAGCCTGATGACTGCACAGCATCACCAGCTTCCCTCTGTACGGTATTATTCACTGTTGCTTGGAAACCAACGGGATGAATGCGCCAAAGGAAATGAATGGGTTGCTGGGTGAGCCAACAGCACCTCCCAGGGATGGGACCCAGACTGACCACAAATGGGAAACAATAAAAGAAGGAATGAGTTTGGAAAATACTTATATAGCTGCGATACAGCATTTATTCTCTGCTGGTTTTGTTCACTTCAAGTTATGTGAGCAGAGCATTCAGACATTACCCACTCATTATGGATTTCACTAGTATTAAGGTTCCAGAGGCTCTCTGTGTTTCCCAGTGTGCCAGTCACTGTTCTGGTTATTACACCGCTGTTGGGAATGGAGCTGTTCTTAATGAGAAAAAGGCCTTACACTTAAATTCCACTGTGGTAATAGAGCTTTGTTCTTCTCCTTGGTGATTTTTCCTTTTGTTTTCTTTTTTAACTGGGTGAATTTGATGCTTGTGAAAATGAGATTCTAGTGTCACTGGCTGGAGCAAGGTACTTCACAGGCATTACATGTGCAGCTCTGCCAATGCACTCTATCCTTCTTTTTTTTTTCCTTTTTTCTTTTTGTATTTATTTATATTCTTTTTAATTTAGCGCTGGTGAAAGGTGCTGGATTGACTGCACTGGAGGCTGAAGCCCTCTATTTACCCACAGAGCAGATACAGCATGGGCGGCAGCCGTGCAAGTTCCCCCACGCTGCCCCCACCCATGTGCCTCATCTCTGTCCTGGAGGGACCACCTCTAGAGGTGAGAGGATAGTTCAGTCTCCATGACCCATCCAACCCTTGGCCTTTCTGCTGAGACTGCCACCAAAGCTACGATAGTCATGATGCTGCAGCTGAACACTTGTCAGATGGGAAGTGTGCAAAGGCCAACAATTCATTTCGTACAGGCCACCTAAATTTATCAGCTTTGCATCTTTGTCACCTGTGGCTTTAACCTGAGTATGGCTAGGTAGGATTTCTAGGGTTTTACCTGATTTTTAAATGCTTCTCTCATTGATTCAAATGTTAATGTGGAGATGAAAAACCACTATCCCACTATGCAGGTACTTACACCATTTCTCTGTTTAACTGCATAGCCCTTCCGTGTGGAGATGGGTATCTTTATAATACAGAGTAGTTCCAGCAGTGACCAAAGGAAGCCATGGCCATTTGTATTAAGAATCCAGCAGGATTTAAATCGTACTTTCAGTTCTCCACTTCCAAAAAATGACCCTTTCTTTGATTTTAAAACAGCAAGACAGGAAATTATTTGGCTTGTGCGAAGAAAATAATAAAACTATTAATAAAAAAATTTTCAAAGATAGTCATCGGGAAAGCAGACCAATGGCTTGATCATATCTCTGAACAGCAGATTAAGGCACCAAAATTTACACTAGTTATAATATGCACAAATTATAGCAAAAGTCTTAAATAGAATTAAAATCAGAATACAGTAGGAATTTTCTAATTCTGTGCTAACGATAAAGACATTACCAGTTACTCATTTTTACAAATAGGTATCTTTCAGTTTTCACCTGGCTTGACCCTTGTGTAGCTTCTTCCCTATCAGGAAAGCACCACTGTTGTATGGAGGATCAGTAAGAAGTTCAGTTTGGTTTTGCTTCATTTGAGGTGACTCATGAGGCACTGCTGTAACCTTACTGGAGTTAAAAGATTGTACAAGACACTTTGTTAAGCAGAAAATGAAATGCAAAAAGGCCTGGAAAGGGCTAGGAGCGAGTTAGGGGTTTTTTTTCAGTAATTTAATTTAAAATATGGTTGGGACTCCTCTCATGCACTCGAAAAGCAACTCCCACTTGGACACTTGATGCCTCTTAAGGCATCCCTACTGCTTCCTCAACACAGCCCCTTGTTACAGTGTAGAAAATAAGTCCTGGTGTCTTATTCAGCACTTTGCAAAAATCCTTATGTTAAAACTGCCTTTTTAAAGCAAAAACCTTATGATTTGGCACAGGAGCAAACTGTTTTCATAACAGTAATGGAAGTGATGAATCAGGAGAAAAGATTGAATGAGTCTGGATTTAACTAATTAATGTTCAGTTTCATTCCTTAAATTAATACTTGTCACAAGTGGATTAACATATTTATAATTAAAAACTAAAACTACCTCTGGCTTCAGCACAGGTTTTCCTTTCTCATTAGTAAGTGCCTGCAGTGCTGCACACACCAAGTGCACGAAGCTACACGCTAAAAGGAGTGGGCCCTGCCATGTGCCGCAGTATTTTATATGGCCACTGGCTGCTCTGGAAGCTTCTAAGAGCCTTTTTTTGACTTTGCTTTTTAAGTTTTGCCAGTCTCTGAAAGGAGCTGTGGTGATTGTGCTCTCTACCTGTCCAAAGCAGCACTACTTAATTTTATTTACAGACTGGACACTTGACATAGCCTCTTAAAATTTTTATAGCTATAGTCAGTTATAAATTTAGGGTAGCAAACAGCAGAGCTGTTTTTTAAACTAGACTCTGCCAGCACATGTGGGATTTTTCAGGTCATGAAATGAAGGTCTATGGAAATTGTAATCCCTTATAAATTGATAGCACAAAGGTGTTTGCAACTTTGATATAAAAGAGCAAGCATGACAAGATAAATAAAAAGGGTAAAGTGTAGGTTGTGCTGTGCTGTAGTTCTGGGCACACCTAAAAGTTCAGCATCTTTACACTTGTCCTGCAGAACAGGACTATCTGTGACCTGTGAGTAAAAGACTCAGCACAAAGCGTTAACACTGTGTTCTCCAAGCTGATGTTGTACATAAGAGCAAAGAATGTCGTCTAATTATGTTTCTGTTCTATGTCTGGGGAGAAAATGAGTTCGGGACTAGAATGCAGATCCTCTATGGCTGTTCATGTTGGAGTGGGAGTGTAGATTAATCTGGTATCTGCCCCCCCAATGGAATTGTTGCAATTGTAGGACCTTATCCTGCATTCTGCTGGACACATTGTTCCTTCCACTGTGTGCTGAATATCAGTCCCACAAACTGCATGTTTGCTTTTGCTGGGGTAAAAGCTGCATCAACCAGCACCAATGCCTTTGCTCATATGTTGGAGTGCTGTCCAGGTAATGTGTGTGGTTGTGGAAGTTTGCCAGAGGGGGCATGTATTCCCCAAAAGCCGGCATGGCTCTGTAATGCGCTGTGTGCTGCCATCTGTTCAGTGCGTGTCTGTGACGCAATCAAACAATCAGTGCAAATTAAACCTCACTTCAGCAGCTTCAGAACATCAATTTCTGCCTAATACTGTGCATCCCAAGGGATGTGTGTATCAATAGTGTCAGACTTCAGGAAGTCACTAATGAGAATCATTCTTCTGGCAAACCCATTGTCAGCTGTTGCACATCAGAAGGCATATTGTTATGTGGCACTCATCTTGAAGGACATGAGTCCCAAGTAATTCCACCTGCCAGGAATCTCTTTACATGAATTACCCCAGTATCTTAAGCAACAACTACACAGATAGATGAGTCAAGCCTGTTCCTACTATTATAACTCTAAGCTTTGGTTAATGTCCTGGTGTCATAAAAGGGCTCAGTATAGCAACACGCTCAGTAGTAATCATCATTACAGCGGCATTGTAAGCAAAGTGCCACTCACACTAACAGAAAATGCTGTTTATTATTGGGCTTTGTTTTGCTTTAACAAGAGGAAGCTGGCCAAGGTATCACCAACTAAATGGCAACACTTATCTCTACTAGAATGAGGAATGAAGTACCTTCCCATAGCTTCCTGCTTTAACTGAACGGTGTATCTCAAGCTTTTATCCCTTTCTTCCACGTTCAGTCCTAAAATGCACAATTTTAAGGCATTTCTGTTACTCTGCAATACTTTATGAGGGCAGGGGAGCATTAGGCACAGCCACAGCCAATTCCACACAGATGCCCACTCTTTCCTTTGTTTAAGAGGAAGCACTTTGCAACATACAACTAGGGACACGTACACCTTACACACCTTTCGTGCTATGTCCTTACTTGTATATAACAAGCCAGTTCTTACTCCATCCTCGTGCTATGCACCCACCAACGGTCAGCTGCTTAGTGGGCTCAGCACCGTGTTCTTTTGAGTCCTGTGAGATCATCCGTCCGAACCAATTGCACAGGAGGCCTAAATCCCTGGGCATGCGGAGACCTGGCTGTTGTTTGTCCTGTGTACGTGATTATTCTCACTTGTTTACAGGCTCTCCCTCTCTACCAGATAAGTACCGGCACTCTCGGGAGATGATGATGTTGCTGCCAGCCCACCGGGACCGGCCCAGCAGTGCCATGTATCCCGCAGCTATCATGGAAAACGGACAGGTAGCAGCTCCAATTTTTTCTACGTCAGTTCAACCACCCGAACGTGTGACTTTATTTTTACTGGTTTTGACCACCTTAAAGCGCTTTCCTTTTTATTTTTGGAAAGCACAGCAACTTACTTGGGATCATTTTCAGAGGTGAAGCAGAACTTTTCATATTAATCCCACCCTGGAGTCACCCACTGTGGCAGTCCAGTGATTCAAATTGTAATGACTGTTAAACCTGCAGATACACCCTGTAAAAATGAACTCTCCTTATCTTACTTCCCAACTTTATCCTGTAAGCCCTGGTCCACTGCAAGTCATTGTACTGTTTTATTTATTCATTTTTTTAGAACCACAGCCATCTCGCAGTTTAGCCTCAAAATTGATTCTAAATGGATTTATGGTGATTTCCAGAGGTATCAAAAAACCACGAGGGGCTGAAATAATATATTGATACAAATAGTCTCCAAACAGTCTATGCCCCCACTTCTACATTCTCTGGACAAATTGAAATATTCAGAGTGTGCATTTAAATCTGGTCCCAGCCTGCACTTCTGAAGGGAATATCCTGATCGTGTGCACTTAACTCACCTCAGAGAACTATCTCGGAGCATGAGAGCAAACTCAAACAAAACCAGAGCCAAAGATAAGCTCCAGATTAGGAGGGCACCAAGGGCCCATGGTGCGTTCCAGGTGATAAAGGGCATAAGGGCAGGCTGGAGCTACTCTGAAGTAACTCCTCCAGAGAACACAAGCTGCGGGGACTGGGGGCCCTCAGCACCGTTACACCCTAAAAATCCACTGCCATTGCACTGCAGGACTTGCCAATGTAGGCACAGCCTAAGGTTCCCGTTCAACCTTTAGATGAACTTCCTTTCCTTAAGTAAAGTGAACAGAAAGCCCCCATGTTGCCCCAGCTGGTCTGTAACTTTTAACTCTTCTTTGCTGACTTTCCCTCCCTTAGCCTCCAAATTTCCAGCGCGCCTTGATCCAGCAAATGATTGGACCGTGCAAACCTTGCAGTGATCCCAACCTGTCCGTGGCTGAGAAAGGTACTCCTTTTCCTAGTTAGCTGCTTGCTAAAATAGTATTTTTCTGGTCATGCTACAGCAAGTAACAAATGGGCTTCTACATTTCCTGGCAGAGTGCATTCTCTTACGCTTTTCTAATTAACAGTTTAATTAACTGGGCCTTCTGCCAACATATAGTCATTTCAGAAGGGTGGGATTGCACAAACCTCTCTATTTCAGACAGTTTTCTGTTTAGCACTTTGTTATTGAAACAAATCCTGCAGCTTTTATCAAGCAAAATTTCCAAAGCAGCAAATGAGAAGATATTTAAGAAGAGTGCAACATTTGGACCACATTTTTTAATAATGAGATATACTAGGTTTTTTAGGATGCATTAATTGCTCTAAATATGAACATTCTTTATAATCCCTCTCTGAGGTAGCATTTATTTAGCATTAGGAATATATACATTTTTAATTTGTTGCTCTGAAAAAAAACAGGCAGAGGCCCTGCAGGGGACAAAAAATAACAAAAAAAGAAAAAAAAAAGAGGAGAAAGACTTTGATTGGTGTAACAGAAAACGAGGAGCTTGTGAAAGGGGTGCCATGGACAAAGCGATGGGCTCAAAAATTACCTGAAAGGCAGCATTCTGAAAAAGCAGAAGAGGGCAAAATTCCTGAGTCAAAATCTGAGACAAGGATGCTGCCTAAGCAAGCAACAGTCATGTGTACGGCTGGGAAAAATGGTGTCTTAAAAGATTTTTAAGGCCAGGAAAGACCATTGCACCTCTCTAGTCTGACCTATCATACACTCAGATTTTTACCAGTTTTTTTGTTTTGGTAACTGTGCCAGAAGTAAACTGTACCTTCTTGAAAAAAAAAATCCTAATTTTATCTTAGAATTTCCAGTGATTCAGAATCCCCTACTTTAACAACGTGATAGCCTTACAGAGCAGTCCAGATCAAAACCAAAAGCCAACATCCACTTCTGATTAAATGCAGAGTGATGACTTGATGACAGTAATGAGTGATGACAATGGAGAGTTAAGACTTGGGGGGTGAGGGATTAAGAGCTCCATCTTAGTTTGAACTAACAGAGGGGGTGAGATCTTTATACTGGAGAGGAGAAAGATCTGGAAAAGGAAGGTAGATAAATATTTACTGCCTGTCCAGAAAAAAATACTTGGATTTGTATTTGTGGGAAATATACAAGAGAGTGATATTAAGCAAAGAGATCAAAGACAGAATCACCTCCAGGAGGCCAAAGAAGCCACGAAAGACACAGATGTTTGTTCCCTAGTTTGTAGGGGCTGGTGGGACAGGACTTGCAGCTCTTGTGCCAAGCTGGTGGCAAAAATGCAGGGACAGGCACTTTGTGAGGCCTTGAACCCGCATCATCCTTTGAAGTCAGGGTGCCATCTGCCTTGGATTTTGTTAACAGTCGGGGCCCGTGGATTTCCCCACCCCCTCCTTGCCCTGTCCAAAGTTCCTCTCAGTAATTCTCACTGACAGGGGTGACTTTAGTCACCCCGAGCAGAATGGTTCAAATGCAGCTTCCCTGCCAATTAAACTTGGCCACTGAGTCACTGAACACTGTTATGGAGAGACATGGGCTAGGACAGAGCACTAGGAGCTCCCTGCTTAGGTTCTTCCCTGAAGCATGTTGGATAAAAGGCTGGTTTTAACAGGCAGCAGCAACTCTCCAAAATCATCTGACCTTCAGATGATTTCCAGCACCAAATACTCATAAGGCTGTGAATGAGGGAACAATAAGAAAATATAAATGGATTATGCACTGGGATACCATGTGCTCTTCTTCACATTCTTATTCTGCATCTCACTGTTCAAACAAACAAAACCAAGCACAACAAAAGTTTTGCAGTCCAAGCAAATCAGGTTTTCTCTCCTTTTCACTTGAGGCTGGGGTTTGCAGGCAAGATGAGTGTGGCTGGCACTGCTGTGCATCCTGTCTCTCCCTTTTAGCTCTTTGACACCAACTGCAATAGCACAAACTGGAGCACTCTGCCACGTGGAAAGGGAAAATCCATCGGCAGCCCCTGGTCTGAACCTGTTCTCTGTCAATATTCTTAACATCTTCTTCATAGTCCTTTCTCAGGTTGACAGTCTCTCTTCAAAAACAACATTTACTTTTATATTTTTATGGGGTTTGTTCTGCCTTATGAAGCTGTCACTTTGTGATCTTTTTTACTTTAGGGAATTTTAGGCCTTTGGGAGCCTGTGCTTGTGCTAAATCATGAACTGGGGAGGAAAAAAAAAACCAGAGAAACCTTTCAAAATCATTTTAGAAAAGAAATGCACCAAAAATGGCTGCAGGCATTTTAATTACAGAGAAATCCTCTACAGATGTCAAACTCTATGTTTATTTCTCCAGGCTTCCATTTTCCAAACTAAGATGGAGAAAGCTATTTTTATCCCAGTTTTCTTTGACAGGCTCAGTGAATCACTTTATTTTTTCTTTCCTTTGCTAACCTGAAGAAATTGCTTATTTGTTTTTAAACAAAGATAAGTTATTGCACACCTCTTCTCAGAATAAACCAAGTCCCATTTGGAAGAAAGGAAGGTGCATTTTAATAATGTTTAAGATTGATGGAATTCTCAAGATCTTGAGAAAGGTTCGTGTTAGAAAGAAGCAGCTTCTATTTCTATGAAAAACAAGTTCATGAAGATCATACCGTCTGTTGTATGAAGCAAATGTTCTCTCTGCTTTCTGATTCACAAAGACTTGCGAACTTCCCAAGATTTGTTCAGGTGACTTTGTGATACGAGGCCAAACTGCTGTCCTTAAATGTGATCTAAATTCTTGATCAGCTCTATAGCTTAGTACATCAGGGCTTTGAAATCATGATTTCTTTTGCAACAGATTGAGGTGTAATGGCCTTCATGTCCTTTATTCAGTCCTCACCCTGTGGTGCAGACAGCTTGTTCTGTGTTTCCAGAGGTGTCTGCCACATGTTCCCTTCTGCTCTGTCACCACTCTCCAGGACAGCTCAACTCACACCTGAGATACAGCTGCCCTTCCATCAGTGGGATTTCATTTTTACCTACTCACTGGCTTGCAAAAAATCCCTCCCAGAGTTCTACTGCTCTTCAAACTTGCTAGAAATGAGCCCAGGGGTGATGGAGGGGAGCTGGGCACACTAACCCTGCCATCACCTAACTCTTGCTTCCTTAACAAAGCCTCTGTAAACTTAACTCACTGTAGACTAGACAGTGCCTTTCTGTGCTTTCAATCCTGCCACTCACCAAGTCCCCGGAATCTGTCTCTCTGCTGCTGAAGAGGACACCGAAAAGCCTGGCCCCACAACCTCCCTGTAATGTTACCCCAGTTACATCTGTTTCAATCCTTCAGCTGTGCCAGCAGCACCCAGTAGCTGGAGCCTGGACAGTGGAACCCGAGAGGCCCTGCCATTCCTGTCTGCCCACGTTGGGAGCATCCTGGCCCCACCAGTGCCTCCCCGAAGCCTGCCCCATGGTAAGGACGTGCCCAGCAGGCCTGCAGTCATGCACACATAAATCCAGACCACCTAAAAGCTGCCCTTAGCCTTTCCCCCTCCCAAAAAATAATCAGAACAAAACCCCACAGTCTTTCCTGGTCTGTTAGGTTTCCAATTTTTTTTTCAAAATCTCCAAATTATTGCACTCCTTACAGCAGTGTGGACTTGTGCATATTTGAGGACTAGAATTAGGTGTGAGAGTGCTGAAGCTTGGCTTGGCTTCTTACCCATGACTAACTTCAGCAGTAATTTAAGGTTAAAAAGCTGTTAAAAGAAACTTCAAATGTTCATCATTTATGAGCCTGTTGCCTTGCCATGAGATCCTTGATAACGGGTGGGTGGAAGTTTATCACTGCACTGAAGTTCTCCTTAGCAGTGTGTGTGTGACAGATGCACTCGGCAGTGCCCATCAGGCAGCCCTAGGTTGGAGTTACCAGCATTTGGAGGTGTTACCAGGCATTGCAGATGTGAACCCAGCTCTGTGGCTGCAGCACAAGTCTGCATTTCTGATCCTTGTCTCGTTCCAGGACACTACTCACTGCACTTTGATGCCTTCCACCACCAGCTCAGTGATGCTCCTCCTGCACTGCCTGCACGAACATTGCGCAAGGTAATGGCAGGAGAGCAGAGAGGGATGTAGGACAGTAACAGACTCCTGGAGGAATCCCTCTCCTCTGCTCCCACCAAGCAGCTTCTGAATACAGAAACACTATTTTTAACATGGTAATAACTTGCACATGAGAAATCCACTAAAAGCTCATAACCTGTTCCGGAGTTGAATTCTGTAGAAATAACTAAAGTGTTGTAGGCCCTTCCCTTTTCCTTCTTTGCACCATCTGCTGTGATTTCAGCACCCTGATCGTCACCTCAGCTACTGTTTCTCTAACAGCTCTGGTGTTGTTGAGTGCACTTGTCTGCCCACAAGTGGTACTTGCATACCTGTAAACCAATAATCATTGACATTTTGAACACAAATGGAACTGCTCTGTTGTTCACAACACTGTCAAAAGCTGAAATGGGGAACACCACACAAGATGCAGCATTGCCTCCTTTTGTCAATTTTAACCTAGTTTTGTTTTTCTCCAAACAGTCCCCTCTTCATCCTATCCCTGCATCGCCCACCAGTCCGCAGTCTGGTCTAGATGGGAGTAACTCCACTTTGTCCGGCAGTGCCAGCAGTGGTGTCTCTTCCTTGAGTGAGAGCAATTTTGGACATTCTTCTGAACCACCTCCTCGCACAGACACCATGGATTCTGTCCCCAGCCAGGCCTGGAACACCGATGAAGATCTAGAGACACCCTACCTCCCTGTCAGGTACAGTCTCTCTGAGCCTGATGTCCTGGAGTCACTCAAATCCCAGCCATGCCGAAGCCACTCTGCTCCGTCTGGAGTCATTCCTCAGGACACCATGGACCCTCCTGCTCTGCCCCCCAAACCTTACCACTCCCGGCTGCCAAACATGGAGAACGAGGAGGGGATGATCATTGAAGATGATGACAAACACCGCCCACTGCACCGGAAAGTGTCCCAGCCAGTGAGTGGTGGAAAGGAGGAGCAGGCCAGGGTAGCATGGGAGCACGGCATCACTGAGCAGTAGGGACAGCTCGTGGCACACAGCTGGCATCTGCATTCCAGGTCTGGATACACAGAGAGAGAGAGAGAGCAGGACTCGGAGAACAGCAAACCGATTTTCTACTGCCGCAAGTTTATGTCTGAAGCCCACACAAGCAACTGGGCCAGCATGGGAGGTTGCTGCTTTCCTTTTTAAGTTCTTTTTACACCTTTCCGTTTTGTTTTTTAACTTTCTGTGCAGTGGACAGTTTATTCCTTCTGCAGTTTCTTAACCACATCATATGGCACACGAGCCATAGAGACTTGCAGAAGCTGAAAAATACGATTTTAAGCAGAGGGGGAAAAAGGGAGGAATGTGGCAAGTTCTGAACCTGCTTTCCTCTCAGTTCTGAGACGCACATGAGTAGAAGCAGTTGCACTAGGGACATATCTCTTTGCTGTACAGAATTGAAAGCTCATTGCTGAAATCAGGGATTTTATGAACTGTCAGGCTGGAAAGTGCATGAGCTGTAGGCAGTGGAAAGATGGCAATTCCAAGAAGAAATTGGCTCTTTTGAGAGCAGGATTGTACATATCTGTGCAGTGATCTCCCTGCATTGGTTCACAGGTGCTGAGGCAATCTAACCAGTGCTGATGCACTGATCTCCAAGATATCATTTCCAACAAACTCTGCCTCCTTTGTTTTTTATGTACTGTTTGATTTCTTAAATTTTGCTTCCACTGGCTAAGCCAACCTGCTTTCTCATGGGAATCGTGTTATTCATCTGTGCTACAGGATGAGAGGAGGTTGGTAGCCACTGGAGCTACAACCTCATTGTAGGCCTTTCCCGTGCCCAGCTTTGGGCAGGCTGTTGACACCAGCATTTCTATTCCAGTTTAAAACAAAACCAACCAAATTGAGTTTCCCATGCCACAAGCTGGTTGATGACCCAGCCAGTAAAGAAAGGGTGGCTTAAATGCATCATATCCAAGAATCCTTGCCTCAGGGCTAAACATCACAATTCTCACCAACTTCCATCACCCAGGAGCTGAGATTCATTCCATGTTAACTCAATATCCTCAGTCCCTCCCCAAAACTCACTGCAGCTGGTGTGAGAAGGAATCTCCCATCTCAGAGTAGACAGAAAATACCAAGACTCAAGCAATGCCCGGTAACCAGTGTACACCCCAGAGTCAGGGACCTTAAAGGCAACCTGTAAAGAACAAGTGTTTGTTTCCTCTTTTGCTTCTTTAGAATGTGCAGTAAGAGCTGCTGCTTCTCTCTTCTGGAAGGTTGATTTCTTTTTTCTTTTCTCCTCAGGCAGCAATACAGCCTTTCCCCATCCCATCTTTTTTTTATGGATAGGCTCCAGAAAGAGCTGAAGAACATTGAGGGGTTGGGGAACAAACCACACCACACAAACCAGAACTGTGCAGAGGTGAAGACAGTACGAGTCTGTGACCACAAAACAAGCCTTTTAATCCTTATTTGCATAGTTCAGGGAAATCTTTACAAAGAACAGATCCTGGTTATAAGAAACCTTTCATTCCTGTTTTCATATTTTTCAAGAAACTTTCAATCAGGATAGTATAAAATATTTAATGTTTTTAGATAAACAAACCATGTTCCTTGCCATGCCCACACACATTTTAGCCTTCCTTATAACCCTTTCACCTGCAGACTGCAAAGCACACTCCGTAGGATGGAAACAGACCTCCCTCTTTCCTACCACTGAAAAACCTGAAGCACATTCAAATAAGACACTTACCTCCACCATATAAATTAGTGCCAGAAACAGGAACAGCACTCACCTTTCATCTTGAATTCTTGTCCTAACTGTTCAGTTTCTCCTGCTAAAAACAGCATAAAGAAGCAAAAAAAGGATATTATAAATCCTTTACAGGTCACCTTTAGCACTACCTCTAAATACAGTGACTGGGCAGAGTACATGGCTTCTGAACTGGCTAAAGATGGTCTGGCTGTATAAAGTCTGGACTCAGCAGTTGTGTGAAGGGGATTTTAAGAGGATTTGTTTATTTTCTTTCTCCAGCTCTAGCCCATGCAAAACTACTAAGTTAAGGATTTGTTTCTTAAATGGCCTATTTGGCTGGAACAAAGTCTCTCTTGCTTCCTCTATTTTGTTACTAACACAGGCTGCTTATAATCATTATATCCTTCACAATTAAGACAATGATAATAAAATCTGGCCCATAGTGAATGTTTCATCTCTAGCAGGAAGGAGAGCTTCCCAATGCAAGGACAGTTCTAAATGTTAAGGAACTAAGCTGGATCTCTGGTATAGAACACATATATGAAAACAATTCAAAATTATGTTTTTGGTAAAGGTAAGTCAAGGTAATTCCTTAGAAATGGGTGATATGTTTTCACATATGCTATTCTCCAGTCCCACTGAGACTCTTCCAGTGACATTTGTAAAAGAACTTACTATTCAGTTCCAATTCCCTTGCCCATGGTTTTGTTTTTCTTTTTGGCAGCAAGACTAAAAGTAGTAAATGTAGTGACTTACTGAGCTTCCTTAACATGGAAAAACCAGCAGGTCTTGCAAATAAAACTTTGCAGAACCAAGAATGCAACTGAAGTGGGACTGAGTCCCAGGCAGCTGGAAAACCTGCTCACTAGAGCTCTAATCAGTCTCTCAAAACACATCATCCTGCTCTAATTAGAGACATGGTACAGCAGCGGTGAGTCCATGGGGAGTCTGACATTCCCATGTATTTGTAAGGGTTGGAAGGTCAATCAGGTGATGTATACAAATACCTAATTTATGGCAGGTCCACGCAAAGAAGGATGGAATAAATTGCTGAATTTACCAAATTTAAGCCTCTCTGGAGTTAAATTTCTGTTATGGTTCTGATATCTACCAAGTATTCTGCTTCCCTTTTCAGTGTTTGCCTTAAAGGGGACAGAAGATAGAAAAGACTATTATTAAAATATTGTGAATCCTGGAACTAATATTGCTTGGAACTACTTCTCTGTATGGTGAGGTGTCTTTTAGCATAGTACAACTCCAACATCAAGCTCAGTCCTGGAGTAGGGGAAAGCAACAGCAGTTGTTGCACTTGCCCAACAGGATTTGAAGATTCCTTGAATAAACCACAGCAACAGGATGTTTTGAACAAGACCTTGACATTCTATACCTAACTCTAATTCAAACTTCAGTGTACTTGCCTTCATTGGGTTTTCTTTGCATAACAGAATAGCATGTGCATTCCTGAGAAAATTGGTGGAATTCTGCTATAAATCTCTCCATCATCCGTGTACCTGCTGGCCCCATCTGAAACAAAATTGAGAAGGAACTACAGAGGTAGAAGAAAAGCACTTAATTTCTCTGAATCCTACTTTTTTTTTTTCCAATGGTTGGGTTGGTTTTATTACTGTGTACAAGACTCAGATTCTTTTTTGAGTTTTCCTCTTTGTTTTTTAGCTTACTTACCCTTTTTTAGGTAAGGGATATTGCATATCCCTTCTGTGGGAGTATCAGCCACAACTGGGGAGGCTGGAGAGAGCAAGAGCCTTTGGGAAACAAATTATGTGATATTTAAAATTTCCTCTGATCATGCTTCTTTGTAAATACCCCCATTTGAATGCTGTGTATTTGTACAGGAAATTGAGCAAAAAATGTATAGATTGTGATGTCTGACTGGTATTCTGCCCTGTAAATGTGTTTTTAACCTCTGGCATTCTGTGCTTATTTAAAAAAAAAAAAAAAGCAAAAACCTCTAACCACTTCTCTTTTGTGTATTCATGTTTAAAATAAAATGAAAACAGCTATCTTATCTATAATGGAAATCAAATTCAAAAGAAAAAATTAATTTGTACAAGTGTCCTAAAGGTACTTCATTGTATATATTGTGATAGCATGTTTCCAGAACCAACAAATAAGTGGTGTGAATTTTAGATGTAAATATCTGCCGTTTGTTTTGGGTTCCTTTCCCTTACCCATTCACTCGACTGCTGTGATGTGGAATTAAAGATTAATACCTGATATTAAAACAGTGCAGCTGTATGTTCATTGCTGTCCTCCAGACAAGGGTGTCCATGGGCTGCTCCAAACATCCACAGGGGACAGGGGAACAGCCATCACTTCCCACCTTTGGGTGCATGAGGAAAATGGGGAGCAACCAAAAGGACCTTGTGGCTCTTGTGTGTGGTGAGGGAACAGCTTCCACGTTATTCTTTTAGCTGACAGTATGTTATTTAATATTAATTTCCTAAAACAAGCATCAGGCACATCCACCACCTGGTCTAGTCAAGTAGACGAACCTGGCACATCTACTGGGACAAAGGGAATGGGATTAGCTCTCCAGCAGGTTATCTGTGGAGTGGCTGTGTGCCGCTTAGTTACCAGGTGGGGTCAAACCACCACTCTCTCACTGCCTAGATTACTACTTTTTTATTGCAATAGTACTTAAAAATTAATAATTTTAACAGCATAGATGTGAAAAAAAATAGTAGTTAAGACAGGTAGGATCACAGGATTTGGGAATTCAAAGCTACAGTGACTACTACATACACGTGCATTTTCTTCATTACCACTAATAAACCAGGTCTAAGTACAGGAAATAAAAAATAACTCATTTTATGTCTTGACAAACCAACAAAAAAAACTTATGAAACTTGTCTCAAGAGACATTTAGGAGTAAAATATAAAGAAATCTGACTCTTCTGCTGGTCATAGGGTGTACGTGGACTGCCATGCATTCAGTACACACATACAAATACTGAGAGGAGCTGTAACAAGGTGCTTCAGAAACGCATCTAAGATACCAAAGTGTGGCTTAGCTAAAGGGTTCACCTGATGCCTGAAAAAGCCTGTATCAGTCGTGGAATTGAATCATAGAATCAGCCAGGTTGGAAAAGACCTCCAAGATCATCAAGTCCAACCTTTAACCACATAACCACCATGCCCCACTGAGCCATATGGTGAAGTGTCACATCCACTCATTTTTTTGAACACTTCCAGGGATGTGAGTCCACCACCTCCCTGGGCAGCCCATTCCAATGCTTACCCACCCTTTCAGTGAAAAAATCTTTTCCTAATATCCAACCTGACCCTCCCCTAGCACAGCCTGAGGCCATTTCTCATTCTCCTATGGATATTTACATGGAAGAGGAGTCAGCCCCCCATCTGCTTACAACCTCCTTCCAGGTAGTTCAGAGAGCAGTAACTGAGCCTCCTTTTCTCAAGGCTAAACACCCCCAGTACCCTCAACTGCTCCTTGTAGGACTTGCTGTCCAGACCCTTCACACTATCTTCAATCAGACCCTTTGAGACTGTCCCAGCCAGACTTACCAAATATTAAATATTTTTTTATGCAGCTAAAAAATATTTATTAACCAAACATAGGAAATAAAACCTGCATTTGGCACAACAAAAGATGTGTGAAGCCCTCAGCTTTAAACAAGAGTTAAAACCTAGTTTCTGTTAAAACCAACAGAACATTTTTTTCAGTACAAGTCAAATAGTTTATTTAAGCCAAGGCGACACCAGTCAGATTGAAATATAAATCCCATATCCAAACACCTCTCCTTATCAAAATAAGAAAACTTCAGCACAGTTTCAGTATATGACTTGTGCGACTCACTCAATACGAATTTCATTACAAAGCTGATAAGAGGAGACACCAAACCTCTAGAAACGACTCTAACCTGGCTGATAAAATTCAGCCCCTTACACCCTCTGCATAAATGGGCCTCTATCTGTAGATGCCCCTTCACAAACCATGGGCACAGAGACACAGCTTTTAGGAGGAAGAGGTCTGAGCTACAGGTCTCTTGACTGTTAGGAGAAGGTTCACATACCACTGCTTGCTTTTCACAGGCTTTACTGTCAATCTCACATAAATTTGGAATAGTAGATCTATTACACTTCTATTCCGCATTCACTCACAGCAGTACTGCATTCCCTTTTCCCAAACTAACCTGGTTTCCCCTGCACCCTGACAGGACCTACTTCTTTATCCCCACAGACCAACACCTGAGGCTGAACCCCTTCATCCGACAGATTTGTGTTCTTGGACTGCAGAGCCAGGACAGGTCCAGCCCACACTGCAGCCTCACCATGAACACGCAGCTTCCTCCATTTACATAACAAACCTCCCAACAACTCCAGTTCCCACAGAGCCACCAAGCCCAGTCAACGTTCCTGCTCACTCTGAACATGCTTGCAAAACACTGATCAGAGTCACTAGAGGTTTACTCCTCACTCACCCACAAGCTCCAGCTCTAAGTCTGGGATCATTCCCCGGCACAGTAACTCTCCTAATTCCCAGCACCTCACCTTTTCAGCTCTCGTTGTGTTCTGTTCACGCTCTGACCAAACCCAGAGCCAGACACTTCACAAGCACAGGGAACAAACACAACCACCTCTGTCCCTCCCAGCATCCTGCAGGTACAGCAATGGAGACACAGCACTGGGACCTCCCTGGGAGAGAGCTAACACTGTGTGTCATCACTAACTGCACACACAGTGTGGGACAGGAGTGGGAACCCTCATCACTCATTTCTGCACCCTCTGCATCTTCCTAATATCAGTGTAAAACTCCACAGACATTTTGTCTATCTTGTTCTCACACACAAGAACTCATCCCTTTGTTCTTGTAAGATTCCTCTTTATTGTGAAGAGGGAATAATCTGATGAGTATCCTGCAGCTGTAGGTTTAGCTCAAACATTCAAATGTGACAGTAGAAAGGAGCTAAAGCTTCCTTAACAACTAAGGAGCTTTAAACAGTAACACCAGCCAACTTATGCATCCAGAACTAAATCCTTAATGTCCTTTTTTTAAGGACAGCCACTAGGAACCACAAATCTAGATGCAACTCAAAGGATCCTGAGCACACAACACTGCAGAAACGTATCTGACGCTCAGCCAGTGTTCCATTACCACTTACACATGTGGAAATTAAGGACCACATTTAAGAAAAAGAAAAGTAAAAAAATAGGGGTTTAATTTTTCAATACCCCTCCAACTTGAACTGGTAGCAGACTGAATGTCCCAACAGCACAAGTTCTCCATCACTCAGGTTTCAGACAGAACAAATCCCTAATGCACCAGAGAGATAGTGGCTGGAGAGTGGTGGAAGGAACAGAGCCCCAGAAACCTCACCATGGATCAAAAAGAAGGAGAAGGTAAAAGGAAGGCAATCCTTCCTAGCTGCTGGAACATTGGAAAATAAACTATAAATAAAAAGTAAAAAAAATTGTTCTTTTTCAAACCCAACTGAGGCTCCCATATTGAAATAGACTGGGAAATTGGCTCATCTCCCGATCCAAAACCAAATAAAACTGCTCCTATCCTGTCACACAGTCTGTTCTATAAAAATGTATAAAGCTTTGTTTGAAGACGTTTCATAACTGCACTACTTTGGTAGTTAAACTTCCTCCTTATTGTGAAGCTCCCACATTCTCCTAATGCCAAACTTAAGCCCTACTTCCAATTAATTAATAAGCACTTCATCTCAGGGCTCTTTTGTCCACTATCCTGAAAAGAAATAAAGGCATTTTAAGCCCAGCTAAGCAATCAGCATAAGGTTTAGAAAAGCCAATAATCTTCCTGAAGTGCACTGATATTGAGTAATTATGGGAATCGTTATGTACTGAATTAAAAATAAATAGAACAAGTCAATAACATTATTACATTATGACAAATTTGGAGAGAGAACAACATCTAGAAAGGTGCAAAACCACCTTTCTTGATAAACACCTGTGATGTATTTACTGTGGCAAGACAGTGTACTAATCACTGCTCACCTGCTGTGACCTTTGTTGAATCGTCTGCTCCTCCTCCTCTCACCTCATCAGGCTTATCATTTGCAGCTGATGACTTGCAAGAACATTCCCTACAGTTCCCACCATGGCTTTGCTTGGGGCAGGCACAACCAGGCTGCCTCAGGAGCTCCATGTGGGGTCCCCTGCTGTAGCACAGGGCTGTGTGACTTCACCTCTCCATTCCTTCACTGGAGTGATATCCCAGACACACACAATTAGACACACAGCCCCCAGGGAACTATTAACATGTGTGTGCTCCCCCCAGCTTCGGGGCATTCCAGTTTTAAGCTCTCAGGGTTGGGGATTGTTCAAGGTAGTTCCCAGCATGTCTTGTGAAGGCTTTGGGAACAGAATGAGAACCACAAAAGATTTTGAGTTGGAAGGGACCCACCCGTAAGGATCAACAAAGTCCAACTCCTCGTCCTACACAGGACAATCCCAAGAATCACACCACATGCCTGAACAAAAGGTGATTGGCCCAGCGACTGGGATTTTAAGTTGGAATTTTTAAAAAAATAACAGTAATATTTTCTTTTTACTTGACTCTGCAAAAGCATCCACCCAAGAAGACAGACACAAGCTGCACGCTGGTTGTTATTTTAACCTCTTGGCTGTCCCATCTCAAAGCACCCAGTCCTTGGACCGCACAGGGTGTGCCCTAAGCCACTGAGCCCGTCCGTGCCCGTCCCACCCCCTCACAAGACACACAGTCATAGAATCATAGAATGTTAAGGGGCTGGAATGGACCTTAAAGAGCATCTAATTAATACAACCCCCTACCACGGGCAGGGACACCTTCCACTAGACCAGGTTGCTCCAAGCCCCATCCAACCTGGCCTTACCACAGACAATGGGCAGCTTGTGCCAGGGTCTCACCACTCTCACAGGGAAGAATTTCGTCTTATTATCTCACCTAAATTTGCCCTTTCAATTTGTACCCACCACTCCTTGTCCTAACTCTACAGTTTCCAAAGAAGAGTTCCCAAAAGCTGCCCACCCAGGCAGCTCCTCCACCCTGCCAAACTCCTTCCCTCCTCAGAGAGACGCAAACACAGCCCGGCTCACCCTGCGCTGCCGCGGTGCCTCGTACAGCCGCTCTGCCCGCGGGGCGGCCCCGCCCGGAGCTGTGAGGCGGCCCCGGCGGGCGGAGCCTCAGCCCGGGCCGGCCCCGCCCCGCCGCAGGTGTGAGGACCTGCCCCATTCCAAGATGGCGCCCGCGAGCCGCCCTCAGGCAGCGCGTGCGGACGCTTTTTCCCTTAACAAACATGGCGGCGAGGGGAGGTGGGTCCCGCTGCTCGCGTCCAATCAGCGGCCGCCAACTCTCCCGTGGAGGCGGCAGCGCGGCCAATGGGAGCGCGGAGCGTGGCGGCCGCGCGGGGAGCGGGCCAATGGGGCGGCGGCGGCAGGGCCGGGCGGCGCGCGGCGGCGGTGCCGGGGGTGCCGGGGCGGCGGGCGCTGCCGGGCGAGGCGGGATGCGGGCGGCCCACGGGTTCTGCGCGGCGCTGGCCCTGCTCCTGCTGCCGGCCGGCGGCCGGGCGCTGCGTGACGGGGACTGCGAGGGTGAGTGCGGACGGGCCCGGCCCGCGGGCAGGGCGGGGGAGAGGCCGGTCCTCGCCGCCGCCTCCCGCTGCCCGGCCCGCCCGCCCGGCGCGAGAGGCCGGGACGCAGAGCAGCTTCGGGGCTGTGACAGGCCCGAGTGACAGCCCGCCCGCTGGGGCCGGGCCGGGCTGGCGGAGCGGTGCCTCCCGCGGCAGGAAAAGTCTCGGAAGTCCGGGCAAGTGCGGCCGGGCCGGGCGGTGCTCGCAGTGCCCGGTGCCGGGGCGGCCCGCGGGGGATGCGGGGCGGGGCTGCCGGCCGTGCCCCTCTCGGGACGGAACCTCCTTCCCGGGGGTGCTGCGCTTTGCTTTGCCCAGAAGTTGCTGGTCCCTCTCAGCGGGGTCAGCGGTAGCGCAGAGTCCCCAGGGAAAGGAGCCCGACCCCGGGGATCTCCGGGCCGGGTGATCGGCACTGTCGCAGCTCGCCGCCCGCGGGCAGCGCTGCCGACCGGGTGAGGTTACCGGGGTAGAGAGCAGGAGAACGCCAGAGCGGTTACTCACCGGGACTCCCTCTTACTCATCACGCTGTTAGTCCACCCAGTGCCTGCTGAAGTGCTCCGAGTCTCCTCGGGGCGCGCAGCTGGGAGCAGCTGATCTAAATCAAACCGGGCCCTCCATGTACCACCGGAATACAAACGCCTTGGGGGTGGAACCTGTTGAGTTGCACAGCAAATTAAACTGCTCTTGTGTGGTGAACTGAACATTCCCCAGGTGGAGCAAGAAGAACTCGAGGTGGGGCCACAGTAGCTGGTTGGGAGTTTGGGGTACTAACACCTCTCCTCCTCTTTGTTGGGAGAGCAACAGTAAGACAGGAGGGGAGGGAACTCAGTAAATCAAAAATTCCAACTGCTGTCCCAGCACTAGGTTGGAAACTTGTTTCCACTGTACTGTGGCCACTGGTGCTGTACTGTACTGTGGCCTGCAGCAGCTTTGTTCTTCCCAAGGTTTTCACTTCCCAGCAGCACTGAGTGGACCTCAGTGCATGCCTGTGCCTAGGGACAGACTGGTGTGAGGTAAACGAGGGTGCTGTATGTATGCAAAAAAATGTTTTCCTAAATGGCTTATAGTTCCAGTTTTAATATAATGAGAGTAAGTAAGGTTCTACTAGGTTCCATGGTGGCCATACTCAATTTCCTGTACTGCCCAATTCCCGTGCCATGCCATGTGTTCAGAGTTGAATACAAGTTGCTAATGACAGTAACATTTGCCAGACTCTTCCTGTTGTGGTAAACAAATCCCATAAAAGACATCACTCCTACCTGTTCCCTGGAGGCAGGTCTGTGTCTGGCATTTGTTTCACACTGGGAGTGAGAATCCCCAGGTCCTGCTGCAGGAGTCGGTGGTGACGCAGAACTCTCAGTCCAGGTGATGCTGATGTCCAAAGGCGAGTTGTGAGCAGCAGGATGACCAGAATCTGACCCTCGGGGTGTCCCTCAGTCACCCCATGGCACAGATCCCACGGGCTGTCTGCCCTCCTTCCTAGCCACACAGGGCTTCTGTGCTTTGGAATGTGTGCGGAGTGACTGCTGCCAGGGGAAGGAGTGACTGAGTTGTACAGTCCTTCCGGCAGTCAGGAACCTGGATCTGTCCTCTCAGATGCTGCTGCACTTGTGGAAATTGCATTATATTTAAGACTGTTCCCTCTTTCCACCTGAAACCACGTCAGAAGCTTGTGGGAATGAAGAGAGGAGAAAAGTGTCACGAGGACACAGCACGGGATCAAATAATTCCTTTTTCTCTTGGAAATAGTTTCAACTGAAGCAGCTGGGTAATCAGTGGTACTGAAATCAGCACACGAGGAGGCTGCAGGATTATGTACAGAATTGGTTTTCTGCCAGCACTGGGTTTGAAGACACTTGCATGGATCTGGTTTCTCAGATTGCCACAAACCCACCAAAAATATCAGGGTGTGTTATTATTGATTCACATGTGCTCTGAAAGACGTTCTGAAACATGGGCGACGTCACTGACTTATAATGCAGCTTCTAAAAGTTCTATTCTCCAGATCCTTTATTCCATTTCCCTACAAGTGTCCTCCAGGAGCTGCCACAAGATTACTGCACTGGCCAATAACTTCATCCATCTTCCCTTGCAGTGTGTGTCACATTCCTGGGAAGGTTCTACCAGAGTTTAAAGGACAACGACATTGAATTCACACCTTCCAGTATTGAAAAGGAGCTCTTGAAATCCTGCAAAGAAGCAAAAGGCAAAGAGAACCGCCTGGTAAGTAGTGGGAGTCAATGATACCTCCTGAGGGAATAAGTTGTATGATACTTGGCAAACAAGGGGAAACCAGTGCTTCTGAGTTTATGATACGGCTTCCCAGGGGCTGTTTGTCCTGCTTCTGTGGCTACAATTGGTCCTGTATTTTTTATAAGAGACGACTTGAGGAGTTTGACCTCTTCACCTTAAAAAAAAAAAAAAGGAAAAAACCCCAACCTGTCAACAGACATCAGACTGGCTGGCCTTGTGTCTCCCTGTTACTGAAGCACTGGGGATTACAAAGGTTTTATTTGCTGTAGGGCTTCCCTGTCCCTTAAATGGTATTTGGGGTGCTATATAAACTGTTAAAATATTTATACTCTCTGGCTGTATAGCTGCAAACTAAATAAAAGAAAACCAAATTGCCCTAACTAAAAACCAAAGGCAATCTGCGAATGAAGAGCCTCAAGGAAAAGGCCCTGAACTAGAGGCACCATCAGGCATAGAGAACACTTCAGAGAGTCTTTTCTCCTTGAAGGAAGAAGACTTTATTCTTAATCCAGTTCAGTTTTTATAAAGTTGAGAAACAAGAGAGCCAGTCTCAGCAGCTGTAAAAGCAGTGAAATGGAAAACACCTGCTTGGTACCCTGGGTTCAGAGTTGGGCTCCTTTTTCCATCTGTTGCGGTCACTTGGAGAGGTTCTGTAACAGCAAACATCCAGCTGCCAAAACAAGTGAGGGGAGGGATAGCAAACTTTCCTGTTAAAAGCCTTTTTCCATACATCCCATCACTCTTATCTTCCCTCTAGTGCTATTACATTGGAGCAACAAGTGATGCAGCCACCAAAATCATTAATGAGGTGTCAAAGCCCATGAGTCATCACATCCCGGTGGAAAAGATCTGTGAGAAGCTAAAGAAGAAAGACAGTCAGATCTGTGAACTAAAATATGGTGAGTTGCCAGCACAAGGGGGAATGCCCATGCTTTTCTGGGGTGTGGGTCACTGGGGTAAAAGCAGCATGCTAAAACTACTAGCCCAAAATTCTGTAGCCTAGATAGGTTGCACAGCCTGGATCGCACTCCATGAATATCCTAGAGTTTTATGTGCTCAGGTAAGATTGTTGGCCGCTAACCCTTCTTAGCTTCTGCAGGGGACTCTGATCTGCCCTGAAATAACTAACTCCCAGGTGTATCAGCTCTCCTGTGCTCACATTGTTGTTGGGAAAATCGTGTTTGGGAGGGTGTGTGGTACAGCCTGTCCTAGGGAGCAGGCAAGGGTGTTGCTGTGGCTGGGACTCGAGCTCTTTGCTGAGCTCCGCAGTCCCAGCTGCTCTCCTGTTTCCAGCAGCAGGGAACGCTGCTTTCTCACCTCCTCTGGTGTCTGCTCATAGCATTCCACACTCTATTTCTCACCACCTTGAGCTCTCACATTCCTAGATGACTCCTCTTCCTTAAAAGACTAATATGAAGAACAGGCATGGAAATACCTCCTGCTGCTTTCCTATATCTCTACCCTTACATGCCCCGGAGACACCCCTTGGTTTGAGGGTCTTTATACATCTCACTTCTATTATGTCCTGTTGCTTCCTAAAAAGCTTTTTGTTGTTGTCACTTGCTTATCTTTCCTCTAAAATCACCCTGCTGCCTTTCATTCATCCAGTGGAAGAGAGAAGTGTCGCTGCTGATATAATAAAGGGGCTTTCAGGGCTATTGTGGAAGACTTACATCTAAGCTGCAGCCAAGCATTCTGGTTTCTAATAATGATTTATTAGCGTTAAGAGCCTTACCGCTGTCCAAAGCCTAATTTGGGCATTCCTCCCACCCCCGGCACCTCTCCCGTTCTCGGCTCGTGGCTTCCCCCCCCTCCTGCGTGTCTGAGCTCGGCTCTGCTCTCCCCGCAGACAAGCAGATCGACCTGAGCACGGCCGACCTGCGCAAGCTGCGCGTTAAGGAGCTGCGGCGGATCCTGGACGACTGGGGCGAGGTGTGCAAGGGCTGCGCAGAGAAGTCTGACTTCATCCGCAGGATCCACGAACTGATGCCCAAGTACGCGCCGAGGGCGGCCGGCGCCCGGGCAGACCTGTGAGGGGCGACCCCGGGGCTCTGAGGGGCGACCCCGAGGTGACCACGGGGCTCTGAGGCGCCTTGGAGAGGCGATCGCGGGGCTCTGAGGGGCGATCCTGGGGTGACCCCGGGGCTCTGAGGGACGATCCCCGGGCTTTGAGGGGCGATTCTGGGGCTCGAGACCGCGGCTCCGAGGGGACTCTGAGGGGCGATCCCGAGGTTGTGAGGGGCGACCCCGGGCCCTCGCTTTGTACGGGACGTTCATTAAAGTTCGCCGGTGTGCACCGGGCGGAGCCGTGCCGTGTGACGTGATTTCGGGACACACCCGCACACCCTCATCCCCTCCCGCCCCGCCGGATCCCGACATTCCCCCATTTCCCCCTTTTCCCCTCTCCCGCTGTTCCGACGGGTTCGGTCCCGCGCGCCCCCCTCAGCCCGCGGGAGGGGCGGGGTCTCGCCGCCCTGCCCTGATTGGCCGCCCCGCCCGTCGCGCGCAGGCGGCGGGAAGTGCTGCGTGACGTCACGGCGCCGTGACGCCAGGCTGCGGCGCGGCTCGCGCGGGGCGATGACGTAGGGCCCGCGCGGCGCGGCTGCCGGAGCCGCCTTCGCTCCCTTTTGTCCAAGATGGCGGCGGCCGCCGGAGGCGCCTCCTGAGCCGCGGGCCCGGCGCGATGAAGCGCGGCAGCGACCGCGACTCGAGCCCGCCGGGGGCCGCGGGCGGGCGCGCCGCCGCCGCCGCCAAGCGGCCCCGCGACCGCGAACGCGAGAGCAGCAGCCGGCGCGGCCCGCATCGCAGCTCGGGCGCCTCCCGCAGCAGCCGGGACAAGTCCACGCCCGGCGGCGGCGGAGGCGGCGGCACCACCACCAGCAGCAGCGGCGGCGGCGGAGGCGGCTCCAGCTCCCGCAGCCACCGCGGCGATGAGCGCGCCGGCGGCGGCGGCGACTCGAACCACCGCCCGGCGGGGAGCGGCTCGGCCTCGGGCGCCCGCGGCAGCAGCCAGGCCGCCCCCTCGTCCTCGTCCTCCTCCTCGTCCCGGGCGCTCGGCGTGCCCAAGGCCAAGGCGCTGCCGGGCGCCGTGGTGGCCCCGTCCCTGCTGCTGGCTGGGCCGCCGCCGGGCGCCGCGCCCTCGCTGCTGCTGGCGCCGCTCGGGGGCTCGGCCGGCCTGGCCGGGGAGCCGCCCGGCTCCTGCGAGTACAAGACGCTGCTGGTGAGCGGGCTGAGCGCGGCCCTGCCCGACCAGCTGCTGGAGGACGGGCTGTTCCGCCTCTTCCAGCGCTTCGCGGGCGGGGGCGCCGGGGACATCAGTGTCAAGCTCTCGCACACGCCCGAGCTCGGCCGCGTCGCCTACGTCAACTTCCGACACCCCGGGGATGCCCGCGACGCCCGGCGGCACGCCCGGGCCCGGCAGCTGCTGCTCTACGACCGGCCGCTCAAGGTGGAGCCCGTGTACCTGCGCGGGGGCCGCCGCAGCCGCACGCCGCCCCCCGCGCCCTCCCCGGAGCCGCTGGGCTACCTGCCGCCCCTGCACAGCGCATACCAGTACAAGCAGCGCTCGCTGTCGCCCGTCACCAGCCCCTTGCTGCGGGAGCCACGGCCCCGCCACGCTCACGCCGCCGCCGCCGCCTTCGCACTGGAGGCAGCGGCCATCGGGCTGTCCCGGGAGCGGGAGCGTGCCCTGGATTACTATGGGCTGTACGACGAGCGCGGCCGCCCCTACAGCTACCCCATCGTGGCTGAGGAGGACCTGATGCCCGAGGATGACCAGAGAGCCACCCGCAACCTCTTCATCGGCAACCTAGACCACAACGTGTCGGAGGTGGAGCTGCGCCGTGCCTTTGAGAAGTACGGCATCATCGAGGAGGTGGTGATCAAGCGCCCCGCACGCGGCCAGGGTGGCGCCTACGCCTTCCTCAAGTTCCAGAACCTGGACATGGCGCACCGGGCCAAGGTGGCCATGTCGGGCCGTGTCGTGGGCAGGAACCCCATCAAAATCGGCTATGGGAAAGCCAACCCCACCACCCGGCTGTGGGTGGGGGGCCTGGGCCCCAGCACCTCCCTGGCCGCCCTGGCCAGGGAGTTTGACCGCTTTGGCAGCATCAGGACTATTGACTACGTGAAGGGCGACAGCTTCGCCTACATCCAGTACGAGAGCCTGGATGCCGCCCAGGCCGCCTGCGCGCAGATGAGGGGCTTCCCTCTGGGTGGCCCGGAGAGGAGGCTCCGAGTGGATTTTGCCAAAGCAGAAGAGACGAGATACCCGCAGCAGTACCAGCCCGCGCCGCTGCCCGTGCACTACGAGCTGCTGGCCGATGGGTACAGCCGGCACCGGAGCCTGGAGCAAGACTTGAGGGTGCGGGATAGGACTCCTCCGCACCTCCTGTACTCAGACAGAGACAGGAGCTTTGTGGAGGCAGACTGGGCCAGCCCTGCCAAAAACGCCGAGCGCAGGAACAACCTGGAGAGCTACAGCCGGTCCGTGCGCAGCCGGAGTGGGGAGCGCTGGGGCGGCGACGGCGACCGCAGCGTGCCCAAACCCTGGGAAGAGAGGCGGAAACGCCGGAGCCTCTCCAGCGACCGTGGGAGGACTACTCACTCGCCTTACGAGGACAGAAGCAGGACAAAGGCCAGTGGGCCAGCTCTAGACCGCAGCCCTGACAGGGCTCGCAAGGAGAATCACACTACAGAACCCGGGGCTGAGAAAGAGCAGAGCAACTCCCTCCAGAACAATCGCCACGCGGCTGAGGAGAAGCCCCATCGCGAGCCATCCGACGCTCCCCAGCCCAAAAAAAGGGACAGCGAACGCAATCATCGAACTGGTGAATCGGAATCAAAAACTCACGAGGAGCCAAAATCCGAGACCAAAAAGCTAAAGAATTTATCAGAATATGCTCAGACACTGCAGCTTGCTTGGAATGGGCTTCTTGTGCTAAAAAACAGCTGCTTCCCCACCTCTATGCACATCCTGGAGGGAGACCTGGGTGTCATCAACGGACTCCTCAAAGACCATTCGTCCGGCGGGAAGTTGACGCAGCTCAAAATCGCGCAGAGACTCCGGCTGGACCAGCCCAAGCTGGATGAAGTCACCCGCCGCATCAAACAAGGCAGCCCCAACGGCTACGCCGTGCTCCTGGCCACCCAGTCCGCCCCGCCAGGGGCAGGGGCCGAGGGGACCTTCCCTGCTGTGGAGCCTGGCTTGCAGCGACGGCTTCTCAGGAATCTGGTCTCCTACTTGAAACAGAAGCAGGCTGCTGGGGTTATCAGCCTGCCCGTGGGAGGGGCGAAGGGCAGGGACAGCACAGGCATGCTTTACGCGTTCCCTCCTTGTGAGTTCTCTCAGCAGTACCTCCAGTCAGCACTAAGGACATTGGGGAAGTTAGAAGAAGAACATATGGTGATAGTTATAGTCAAAGACACTGCCTAGCCCACACTGTCTTTTCAAATTCCATGTTTTCTTTGTGTGTCACACAACCCAGTTGTTTTTAAGGCTGATCATTTTGGCGGAGGCTCAAAACACCTCAGCCAAAGTGGTAAGATTTTTAGTTTCTAATTAATTTTAATACCTATAATATCTATTAAAATTTTAAATAGAGCCCATTTTATTCGTTTTTAATATGTGACACTGTCCGCTGTTGTTCTGTATTTTTATTTTTTAACTGTATGAAAAGTTGTCAGTAAAGCCTTGTTCACTGATGGATTTCTAAACTTGTGCGGTATCCAAGTTCTTACGGCCCAGGAAGGGCCCGTTTCCTGTGCAGGAGCATCCAGGTGAGGCCCCAGCTTGGTTCAGTTTCTCAGACAGACCCCAGCCTTCTGCACCTCCTTCATCTTTGTATGTGTCCTTCAAGGTGGGAGGGGAAAGGGGTTCTTTGTGCTGCATGAGAGACTCAAAGGTTGGTTCTCTATTTTTATTGTCCTGTTCGTTTTTTATTTCATAAATTTGAGTCTGGATGCATTCCTATTGAGTCTCTGTTTGAGGACAGAAGTTTCCCAGGAAGCCAGCTACCAAGGAAGCAAATCCTGATCCAGAGTAGAACTGGTTTTTATACACAGCAAAAAATTACAGTTGATAATTAATTGGCAAAAAGTTTGCTGCTAAGGAGTCAACCCTGTATTCAGGTTGGTGCGCTTTGAGAGCACCCGATACATCTCAGCCATAGAAGTTCTTGGATAAAACAAAAGTTTGACATTCCCAATTTTTAGGGAAAAAAAAAAGCAGGAAGGAAAAGTGATTTAAGGGGGAACCCTCTTGGGCCACAGTAGGACAAGCAAAGGGCACAAAGGTATTTGGTGAGCTGGAGCTGCCATTTGCCTAGTCCACCATGTTGCACTGCCTGAAATCCTTTAATGAAAAATGGCAATTTTTTTTTTTTCCTGGAGTTAAAGCTTGTTTAACTCTTGTAAGCTTGCTAAGGCTTATAAGAAAAGAGAGAAACCTGTCTGGCTGTCTGAGAACGTGTTACATTACTGTAGGTGACCTGTGATTGCTGGAGATCAAAGTCTGAGATCTAAGATGGGGTGGGTCCATCACCTTTGCTGTGTGTGGTAGGAGGTGGTTGTTAGAGAGGCCAGGACCTCTGCACCTCTGAGAGCTCAGCAACATAAGGATGTGGTAATAGAGTCCAAATTGGAGTTAAAATCCACGCTGCTTGGTTTGGGGATATTTTTACTTTTTAAAATGATGCCTGTAGATTTTAGGAAGCTTACAGAAGCTTACAGTGTGGGTTTAAAAACACTAAAGTTTCATTAAATTTGCAGGGTTTTTCGTTTTGTTTTGATGGTAAGCAAGTGAACAAAATCCTGGGAGAACCAGAGTCTGTCTTGCACCAATCTCTGTGACCCAGCAACTCGCTGAATGGCTGCCAAAGGCCCTTCTAAAACTGCTCTCAGGTATGATTGGTGTCAAAACCTATTTAGCAGGGAGCATAACTCAGTCTAATGACACTTTTATTTTTTTATTTTTTAACCCTGCAGTGTCACAGTAGGGACAACCTCAGCTGATGACGTGTGAGCAGCTGCTTAATAATGTGTTGATATCAAGAAGTGTGGGTTGGTTTGTTGAGTTTTGTTTTGGTTTTTTAACATTCAATACTGTGATTATATTAAAAGTAAATCTAACGGGGTAGTGCGATCAGAAGGGGGGTTGCATTTCACTTGATGCATCTTCTGTACCCCATAAAATGTTAATTCTGTCCGTAAGGGCCCGAGTGCAGCTCGGAGGCTGTGGAGCGTGTTGTCCATGGGGTGCAGGCACAGGTCAGGGAGAGGTGATGTGGCTGCTCTGCCAGGAGCAGCAGGACCTGGGAAAGCTGTGGGGGCAGAGGAGCAACTCCAGTGCTCCCAGCAGCCTTCCATGCTGGCGGCACTGCTGGCACTGGGCGGTGCAGGGGAGCTGGACTGCCCCGGCTTTACGCGGTTACAGGGACACCGACTTTACCTCCTGACCGAGTCCCCGATGCTGTTGTATTGCAGACAGTGCCAAATGTCAACAATTGTAACGTTAAGTGTTATCTGAAACCAAGTGCTATTAAATGCCCCTCATGGCCGAGTCCTAGAGTGATTTAGAGCATTTTGTCGGAGTCTCCTGTGCGCTGGAGGTGTCCTAGAGGTGTCCTGCAGCCTGACGCAGAGCGTATGGTGGTGCCACAGCAGTGCCTGCCTGGCTTTGTGGTGGCAGGGAGCTGTAGCTCAAGCTCCTGTGGCATGGCCTTGTGTGTGTCTGTGCCTGTGTTATGGTGTGTGAATATGAGGAACTGAAAGGAAAAAAAAAAAGCTGCAACTGCTTCCTGGCAAAGCCAGGGAACAGCCTGAAATCCCCCATCTCCCACTTCCCTTGTGAAGTCAGTAAACAGGGTTGTTTGAAGGTAAACGGTGTAGTGCTTTGGGTTGGGTAAGAGTTTTAATGATGGGATCTCTGTTTCCAGAAAGGGGCTGATAGGTGTGAGCATGTGTGAATGGACCAAACAGATTCCCTTCCTACCAACAAATTAAAAGGAGAAGTCAGAGAGTTAAAGAAAAAACACCTGGGAGAGGAGCAGCAGCATCCCTCTGAATTGATGACCTGAGCCTTCCGTGCTCCCTGGCATGCAAGGGAGCCACAGCATTGTATGAACAGACTGTGCCAAGGCCAAAGGCCCTGTCCTATAGTCGTGTCCTCCATCCCATCCCTTCACACTTATATCCAGGCTGGTCCAAGAGACACAGGCCTTAAAAAGGCTTGACAATTACAGCAAAATGACACTACATCTGTATCTTACAGCATCAAAGACTTGTCCCTTAAACTGGGATGAGCTGCAGTTCTGGGGAGTGGAAGTTATGTGGGGTGGAAGGCCTGAGACACTCAGCGATGTAGGAAGATGTGGGGTATGACAGTGCTGAGGGGTTTGGGAGGTGGGTGTGCCTTTCAGCCTGGGACAGCAGGGGCAGTGGGGTAATCACAGCAGGGTAATGGTCTGGGCTCTTTGAGGGTACTCTGAAACTCAAGTGGGACCAGGGTGGGTGGTTTGAGAGCGTCAGTGCTCAGACTGAGCTACTCCACCTTTTATTTTGAACACCCATTCAGCAGACATTTGGTCTTTACCTTCAGTTGCTGACTGCTTTTACTACAAACAACAGGGATGAGGGCCAGCCCTGGGTGTGCTGTGACCAGTGCTGAGGAGCCCATCACACCTCAGTTACCATCCTTCCCTAACACAAAGGTTAAGGCACTGCCCAGCCCCGGGGCTTGTACCCTGCTCTCCCAGGGACATGCTCTCCCTCCCAGGTGCTGGCACGGGCATTCCACAGGCTGTGCTCCACCGAAGGGTGTTGCTGCACCAAATGGGCCCAGCAGTTACTTGGGGTTGGGTCCCAGAGTGAGGAGGACCACACCGATAGGAACGACACTGACAGGAGGGCACAGGCTGTGCTGGGCTCATCTCTGCTCACACTGTGGGAGGAAACACATCCTTCCTGTGGGGGCTCCTCTCGCTGCAGAGGTAGGTGGGTGTCTCAGCCAGCTGGCAGGACATTTAAATCTCCTCCCACCCCCTAAGCCAGAGCCTGTAACAGCTGCATAGAAGAAATACTGTATGGCATCACATCAGCCACGTGCTGTGTGTATTCCAGAAGATTATAGGACTTTTTCCAAGCACCATGCTTTTAAATAGATTAAATCATAATGTCAGAGAAGAGGTGGTTTTTCCAAATGCTGAGATTTTCCTCCCATCCCAAGTAGCTGCAGAATTATGGACTTAAACAAACAAATCCCTGCTAGTCCCCAAGTCTGAATCCTGATTTGCACCCAGGCTGTTACAATCACCTGTTCCCCAGCACCCTTCAGTGACACCCCCCAGTAGCACGGGGCTCAGGCAGCCTCCCTCAGCTGTGAATTTAACTTCAGGGAGGCTGGGTCTGCCCAGAACAGGCAGCAGGGGCTGCTTCAGCAGGTTTCAGGGGGTGACCTGCAGGCTCTGCCTCCTTCACCTCCTTCACCCAAACAGTCCCTTTGGCTCTGTCCAGTGAAGTCAAGGCAGGTGTGGGAGGGGAGGGATGTCACATATACTTACAGCAGCCCAGGTTCAAGTCAAATGTACACACAGGAGCTCCATCCTACATGTTTTGGTTCTGTCTCACAAAACTAGAGGCAAGTTTCTCTGAGCCAGCCAGGCCCAAACCAGCAGCAGATGCAGCCCATTACAGCTGGGGTACAATGCCAGAACAAGACACAGGTATCTGGCACAGCAGCTCCCTGGTAGTAGTAGCTGAGTACATGCTTTCTTTTTCCTCCTCCTGAGCAGCACATTTTCTATGGTGAAGTCAGATAAGATGGTTTCTGATAAGGCAGAGGCTGCTTCCACAGCTGTTGGGTGGCATATCCGATTTTCAATCCCCTCACTTGATCAGAATGCTGCTCCAACTGCCGGCCTTAAATGCTGTAGTAATTGCAACTCGTTCGTCTTTATCGACTCTGCAGGGTACAATTATCCATTATAAGTTGCAGCAGAACCTTTCTTTTTAATTATTAACAAGCAGCCCTGGGTAAGTGCATTAAGTAGATGCAATGCTGGAGGGAAGAAAAACTATCCCTTCTCTCAGTTAAAAAGGAAATCCTTCCTCTTCTTGCAGGACCTTAAGCTTTGTTGAAACGGGCAGTTCATGGTGGAAAACTGGCTGTAGTGTCGAGTGAGAAGCCTCCAGCTCCCCGTTCTGCTAAAACCCTATTCTGAAAGTGGCCAAAACAGAGAAAGGGTTAAAAAGTGAGTGGATGTTATCTGAACACCTGGGAATAAAAAGCACAGGTAGTGGCTTTGTCTGGGCAAGCAGGGAGCACACTCACCTGCCAGCTCTGACCCTCAGGACTAAGCCGTGCAGTGGGTGCTGCACTGTGAAATCAAACACTCCACTGCCAGTTCTGGTCATGTACCAACAGGAGCCCCTGATTTTCGTTCTGCCCAGCCAACCACAGGGCAGCCTGGCAATGCCAGACCCCAGGAGGAGGGCTGGTGCTGCTCCCAGCTCCTGACACACACCAGGGAGGGGGTGAATTCCCTGGCTGAGTCACAGAGTGGACTCTCCAGACCACCTTCCCACACCACCACAGCCTGGCACCAAGCAGCACCTCCCAGCTCCCGTCTGGATGCCCACACTGAGAATACCAGGCTGTCAGGCAACCCAAGTGATCAGACTGGAACCCACAGGTACCGTGCAATGTCCATCCTAACAGAGCCTGTGCTCCCAAAGCTCACCCCTTGTTTACTCTGCCCTTCCTTCCTTGCTGCAGCCAGGCCACCAATTACACCTGGCTGCTCTCCAGCCAAGCTCCACAGGCACAGGGAGCACCACTTTGCATGGCTGGCAGGGGAATGCATGGCTACAGTGCACAGCCATAAACAGACACAGGACTTGTATTTAATTTTTTAATAAATACACTTTACATTAAAGAAAAAGGCCTTCAATTTGCAGTTTCCACACAGAGGGCAAGAAGGGGAAAAAAAAAAAAACAAACAAATCAAAAACCAAAACAAAAAAGAAGGATTAAAAAACTTGAACCACAAAGGGCAGAGGGGAGAAAAAGGGCCCAAACTTCAATCCCAGATTCCCATGTCTTCAGGAATACCAGGCTCTGACTAGGCCCAGCCAGGATTTCAGCCTCCCACTACAGCTGGTATCACTATCTCCATTAGCAAACACCCCAGGGGCTCTTCCCTGGAGGACAAAAGCACCTGGAACACACTGGCGCATTAGCAGGTATAACACCTGTAGTTCTTTTTTTTAAAAAATAAAATCATATTTAAAATAAAAATATTCTCACTCCTCAACAATATTAGAAATCATGATCCTCTTATTTCACTTGGTAGTTGCATAAATTTTAATTTCATTTAATTTTAAACAATTTTTCTCCCCTGAACCTACCCCATGGTAACAAGGTACTACAGGAATACAAAGGTCATCCCCTCTTTACTAGAGCACTTGCCTTTTTTTTTCTTTTTTTTTTTTTTTTTATAAAACTATTTCTGTTCTTTAGGAAAGAACTTTATACAAAGAAAATATATTGTGAAATATCTTCAGAAGTTTCCTTGAAGAGGAGAGTCATCTCAGCCTAAAATAAAAAATAAAAAAAAAAAAAGGCAGAGAGAAATGAGGCCTAACCCCAGGTCTCTTTATTGAGACTTAGCCCCGAGCCTCTAAATGACTCAAACCAACACAGCGGACCGGCAGGAGTTCCTCGGGTTTTTCCGGGAAAAGCAGGGCTGGGGTGCTCAGAACTGGTTTCCAATTTGGTCTCTGATCTTCTGTTGGGAAGGGAGCATCTCCACCTGCCAACACCCTGCCCGGCAGCCGCTCCTCACTCATTCAGAGACAGGATTATGTCGTCCTCCAAGTCGGAGTTATCCGAGCTGTCAGCTGGAAAGGAGACACGTGGGTTATGGTTGGTTTGTGGCAGAGCAAAGCTGTTGGGGCAGCCCCTGCTCGAGGCCACAGCTCCTCAGCACTGACCGAGGCAGCCAGGGCCATTAGTGCTCCAAATCACTCAGCAGCAGCAAGAGCTTCCCTTCCCTGCTTAAAAGAGAAGCTCAAGGAGAACAGCTTTAGCCAGTGCAGTTCCTTTGAGCTGGCAGGTTTTCCCTCCTGACAAGGTGGGGAGGACACCAGCAGTGAGCTGCCTGCACAGCTCTCCATGATGGGGGCTGGACAGATGTGGCAGTCACTCCTCACAGCTGGACAGTTCCACCAGCCTGATGTGGTGAAACAGGGCTGCTGTGTAATGTGCACAGGGTAATTCATTATGCAGTGAGATGGACCCATCTGAGAGGGATTCAATCCATACATTCACAACCAGAACCTTCCACAAGCAACCCAAATGTTTTGGTAATGAATGTAACTACATGGCACTCATTAAAGGTGACCTGGAAACTGTGCTTTTGCTGGTTTTCTTCATTGTGGTACAGAATAAAGACATTAAAGGATTTGCCAGAAGCAGTCACACACACACACGCACACACTTTTTATCTTAAAACAAATTCTCTACTCCCTTAGTTGTGCAAGATGGGAGTGGTAGCAGCAGCTCTGGCAGCAAGAGGGCTCCTGCCTTACCTTAGAGGTGATGTTGGCTCTTTTTCTTATGCGAATTCATTGGATGCAGCACTAAACTAGGTATTAAAAATAGTTAAAAAGAAAAGAAAAAGACACCAAGACTTCCTCTTAGCCATCTCAATTATAGTGGATCTGTAAAATGCCTGTCAAGGTAAGCAAGGCCCTCTGGAAGGTTCATCCCTTCCCATACACTATCCTTGGGGGGGGGGGGGGGAAATCACAGGCACGCAGAGAGGCCACAAACCCTTACCCCCAACCCTCCTCCCTGAGGATCAGCCAGCTGCCCTTCCACTGTGATCAGCAAGGGATGCTCCATCTCACCATCCCTCGGACTGAGCCTAAGCTGAGGGTCATCAGTGCTCCCAGAACAGCCACAGCCACCTCAGGGTAGTTGGAGAACACCAGCCAGTGCTGCAGCAGCTACACTTACACAGTAAGAGGAAAGAAGCACAAGCAAGATGACAATCCGGAAACTATGAGGAAAAAGAGAAGCTGGAAGAGTTGGAAGTTTTGGGGTTTTGTTGTTTGTTTTTTTTTTAACCCCAGAGGAAAGCTCACTATTCTCCAGTGCACCACACAACCTTCCAACTTTGAGCTCTATGTCTATAGGTAAATCTGATTGCAGTTAACTGCTTAGCATAGTTAGTTTGCAGAGACCAGCATGGAAGTTGCCATTTTGGATTATAGAAGAATACGAATCAGAATCAAGAGTCAGCCATGCTGCTGGTGAGAATTCCATTCACTTCTTCCATCCTATGTTACATGTGCATTTCAAAAAATTACACCCAGCTGGCCCAGGAACAAGCTCCTGAAAGATCTGCACAACAAATAAGCTACTTTGACAAACAGATCTAATGTCCCCAAGGTCGTGACAAAAGGGGAAGAAGACATTCATACTTAAAAAGTTCATCATGGACTATTCCCAAAAAGGAATCAGAACCTCTTCTAAAGCACAAGGAACCAAAGCCACTCTCACTGCCCTATTTCAACTGGTTTTTTGACTTACTTTGCTTTGAAACACACCCACTGTATGTTCACAGAATCACAGAATACGCTGAGTTGGAAGGGACCCATCAGGATCAGAGTCCAACCCCTGGCCCTGCACAGGACCATCCCCAAGAGTCACACCACGTGCCTGAGAGTATTGTCCAAATGCTTCTTGAGCTCTGTCAGCCTTGGTGCTGTGACCACTGCCCTGGGGAGCCTGTTCTGTGCCCAACCACTCTCTGGGGGAAGAACCTATTTCTAATATCCAACTGAAAGCTCCCCTAACACAGCTCCAGGCCATTCCCTGAGGTCCTGTCCTGCCACTGGTCCCCACAGAGCAGAGCTCAGTGCCTGCCTCTCCTCTGCCCCTCCCCAGGAAGTTGTAACTGCAGTGAGGTCTCCCCTCAGTCTCCTCTTTCCCAGCTGAACACACCAACTGCCCTCAGATGCTCCTCACAGGGCTCCTCACTCCTCCCCCTCAAGGCCCTTCACAATCTTTGTTGCCCTCCTTTGGACACTCTCTAATGGATTCATTTCTGTGCTGGCTGTGACCAACTGACTGTGTTGTCTTTCAGGTGTTTTCAATCCCTCCCAGAATAATCTCCATAACTTTACTAGGCACTGAAGTGAGACTGAGAGGCCTGGAGTTTCCCAGGCCCCCCTCGCTCTTCTTGAAAACTGGGACAACATTCACCAGCCTCCAGTCAGCTGGGACCTCTCTGGATTCCCAAGACCACTTGAAAAATCATCAACAGAGGTTTTGTGATGACATCAGCAACTCTTTGAGGATTCTGGGATAAATCCCATCAGGCCCCATATTTGTACGGATCCAGCTGGAGCAGCAGATCCAGCACAATTTCAGGGTTGACTGGGAGTTGATCATTCTTAGTCTTGGTTCTCCAGCTCAGAGCACTGAGACCCGCTTGGTCCATCACCATGTTGAAGACAGAGGCAAAGAAAGCACAAACACCTCTGCCTTGTCTCTGTCTCCGTGAGGAGACCATCCCCATGCTGGAATGGGCCAATGATATTTCTATACTGCCTACTGCCATTAATGTGTTTGAGGAGACTTTTTTTTTATTGCCCCCCTCCCATATTTCTGGCAGCTTCAACTCCATTTGAGCTTTGGCCACACAGGTTTTCTCCCTACAGTAGCAAGCAGCATCTCTGTATTCTACTCAGGTCACTTGACCTTGCTTCCAGCCTCAGGAAGAGGCATCAGGCACTCCTGGCAACCTGTGGCCTGGAGAGCTGCATCTGCCATCATCAGGTCTGTCTGTCTGGAAGCCTCTGACAAGGCTGGTACAGTGACTCCCACAGCTCCAAGGGATCGAGTTTTACAGCGTTTCAACACCACAACTGAGGGAGCTTAAACTAATATGCTAATAAGACTGGGCTGAAAGGAATCTCTTTGCTCCTTCTTACCAGCTCCTGACTCTGCTGCCTCTATTGGATACTCCTGGATGGTCAGAAATGAGCCCTTCCTGCTTGCTCTCCCTGCACGAACTGCCATGCCATGCCATGCCCTCCCTGCTGTGCCACGCCTATTTTCCCACTCGTGTTTGGCATGTTCCAGGTTGTTCCTGCTTGCTGGAGCCCTTTAAAAGTCCCTCAATTACTCCTGGCACCGACCCCTCCTCACCTGGTTGGCTGCTGAGCGCCCTGGGTACACACACACACACACACACACACACACACACACACACACTCACTCTTCAACTTTCTAAGCCACTGCATTTGTGGAGTGCCAGAAAAAGAGAACAATTTAAATTGTATCCCAAAAGTTATGTTAGCTTCAGAACAGTCTGATAAAGGAAGTGAAGTCAGAAATGCCACGCTGGCTTTGCACTTTAAGCCATTACAAGAGAGAAAGAACAGCACCAAGGACCAAAAAGGTTTCTTGTCCTTACAGGTACAAATGAGGCAGAGGACAGGTGAGGTAACAATTAAACCAGTGTCCCCTTGAAGGGCAGGACAGGCAAGCAATCAGACAAGGCTTCTTCACATGGAGTCTCTAGGCTTGTCAAGTTCTCAAACACACACATACACATACACACACCTGGGAGCACCCCAAGAAAGGAGATACCTCCTTTTCCAGAATGCACAGTTGTTCTCTCACATAAGAGCTGTTTTTACCAGATTACCTAGAGAGGCCACAGGTGAACAAGGATGATGATCTGTGCCTCAGCTAAGTCATTTCAGGGCAGATTTAGATGTTGCATATTTGTCAGGACCTTAAGCAGAGGACAAGCTCACCAAGCTGGGCACACACTTACTATCTCCAAGAATCAGCTCGACTTCCTCATCAGCATCAGAATCCTCATCTTCACCCTCATCTCCCTCTTCCAGGAGGTTGGCAATCTCCTCATCATCGGAAGGAGAAAAGTCATTTTCTCCATCCTCACCAGCATTCTCGTTGTTCTCATCCTCCTCCAGCTCAGCCTCCAGTAGCTGGTCTGTATCTAGTTCATCAAGGTCATCTGTGTCATCATCATCTTCATCATCATCTTCTTCCTCTTGCTCCTCTTCCTCCTATAAAGACAGCAAACATAGTCCATTGCAGACATTAAGACAAATGTAAAATGGAATAAGAATAATTGAAGAAAACATACTATAGTTTTCACTTCTCCCCATATCCAGACATCACACATTATGAACACTCTCCCATCACCCATCTAAGAACTCTCTCTCTCCACAGCTACAGAATATCACATGTCAGATAATTTCCAAGCCTGCAAAGTCCTATCTGCAAAGTGCTCGTGCAACACAGGTATCCTTGGCTCAAGCTCCACTGCGGTACTGGCCACCAACATCACAAGGCAATCTTGAGAAGGACATGCAGTAAGACCTGTTAATCCATAGCTTTGTTGCTAGTCTTGTGCAAACTGCTTTAGTTTCAGCTGGACCAAAACCTCTGCTTGTCATCAAACACCATGCACGTTCTGCCCCTGCCATTCCCATTTAGATGAGATGTAAAATGTAGGGAAGGATATCATCAGACTAAACCAATCCCTGAAGCAGCTTCGGATCACAGAACTGTTTAAAGCAGCTCAGAGGTTTCATCTTTGGTATTTACTTGTGGATGAAGATCTTTCTCCATCAAACCATAAGAATTTGCTTTCAGTAAAGCAACTGAATTCCTCATTGCACAGCTGAAATCCAGAAATCTGAGTGTAGCAGAGAAGACGGAGTGGGAAGGAGCTGTTACAGTCCTATCCTTCTTCCAGACAATCTGCCAGCACAAGCCAAGCTCCAGAAGGTCTCCAGGACTAAAAGGGTTCAATACACTTGCTCATCTCCGAGCCACAGCCTGTTTCTCTAACAGAGTGCTCTCATGTGGCAGGGAGGCAACTCTCAACTCATTCAGCCTTAATTGCCCCTTTGCTTCAGGAGGGAACACATTTTGCAAAATTAGGAAGCAATTAAGATAGATATCTAACAACCCACTTCAAGGGTTTGTTTGGTCCTCAAGCTCACCACATTCCCACTGTGCTATTTAGACTGCTGCATTTTCAGATCTAAAAGGACAGAGAAAAGTCCTTTACTGTCATCTCCCCAACCTACTTTTTCTTCAGTCAGTGCTATAAAAAGCCCACCACACCCACACAAATTCAACATCTGTCACAGGCAAGAGAAACAAGGAATGCCAGGAAGCCTGACCAAACTGTACTGTTTCTTCACTTGGAAAAGGCAGCCAAGTCTCCTTTGCTGACCAGAAGTGCCGTGTTATTAAATGGAGATTACAGTATAAAAGCATTAGTTTGCTATACACAGTTTTCTTTATGAAAGAGCTTGTATTAAGCATAAAATTAAAACCAACCTGGATGAAAGCCTGTGCTTATTTTAGCCAATTATAAACTTTACTTGGAGTCAATGGGTCTTCAAACAAACAAGACATTGCTTTTTGAATTGTCTACAACACATTGGGAGAGGAAATACCTTACTTGGACTTCACAGTTTTAAACCGCAGTGTCTTACTGGGTATAATTTTCCATAAAATATACTAATTTGAGTATAAAAGCTTTGGCCTTAATAATTTGTATTTATTACTGTTCTATGCAGTACCTGCAGAAAGACCAATGTCTTAAAGCTTATCACTCTACTCAGAATTGAAAAACTGATTAAAAACTGAAAAAGGCAGGAGAGTTTATTTTCCTTTTTCAGTCTCTAAACAACTTTGAAGCAGAAAAGAGATATCAGTTTATTCAAAAACCTTGGAAAAATTAAGCCAAATTTCTCTGTATCTGGAGCTAGAGACACACCTGTAAACATTAGGAAAAAAGTATGTTTTCTACAAGATTCATTTAGAGTCCATGTAGGTAAAACCTAAAGGATTCTGAAATGAGTTAGGTACCCTCTTTGTTTCCACATCCGTGGAACTTCTCAAAGCATCTTCTTCCTAAATATCTAGCCCACAAGGACTTAAAATGTCAAAACTACTAAATTTGATTATGTTTCACATGTAATGTATTTATTTAGAAATTGAAATACTGTTTCATCAACATTTTCATTCAAGCTTAAGGCAAGGCATATATAGCAATATCCTTCAAATACAGGATGAAATGAAATATAGTTGTATTAAGGTAAAAATTCCTTCTGTCTGACAAGGATAAGAGCCAAATTACACAAAAAGGTTGTATATTTTGTTGCAAATTAACTTTGAAGGATTATACCAACCAGTGTGAAAAAAATGCTTTGTGAAAATACAAACAGCACCAGAAGAACTGAGATGTTGCCACTTTTACAGTTTAAATTACTTAACCTAAAGTAGGTGATTGGAATCAGCCACACTCATTTAAAAACCACCTAAGAACCGTAAGATGAGATCAAAATTATACCTGTCCTTGGTAAAGCAACCACACTACAAGGAGTCAGGTGTGCATGTGACAGTGTGACACACACAGTGATGTCCTTAGGGAACTGAGGAGTGATACATAACAGGGTTCAGGAGGAGCATCTTCATCACTGAGAAACCTGTACCTTGTATTTTAAAGAACCCAGACAGGAACTTGGACACTGTGATGCTTCTGCCAAGTAACAGGCAAATAAATTGTGCCTGAGCCTCTGAGCCATCCCTGAGCACAACCCTCTGCAGGCATAGTGCAGCACTCCCAGCTGGAATACATGGCTTGCACACACATGGGGAGAGCTCTCCTTAGAAAGCTCCAGAATTTCTGCACCCAAACCCAATCCGTGGGATGTGCAGCTCAGAAAGGTGTGAGGGAGTACCAGGTGCAGTCTAACACCATCCCATGCAAGTGATATCTGAACTGTTAGTGGGGTTCCAGGATGAATCCTCGTCAGAAACCACAACTGCCTCATATTAGGGATCCATACACGGACAGAAAATGGCACATCTTCCACAGTGATTCAAACAAGGACTCTGAGTAAGAGCAGTGAAAAAAATCCTTCTGCCACGTCACGAGGGAAGACAGGCAGAACAGTTATTCCAAACCATGTCTGTTTCTGTAGGAAAAAACCTGCAAAAGCAAGTTCCTATCTACTCATCAAGTCATTCCCAAGAGCTTCGAGCAATAAAACAGGTACTGCTAGAAAACAGAACCAGCATGCACATCTCAGCAAAACATCCAGGCACCTGTGCTCATCTTCCTCACTAGAGTAAATGAGGACCAGCACACTCCAGAGGACTTAAATAATACCAAGGAATTGCTTCAGCCATCACTAACTCCTTTAGATGTCTACAGATATTCTTCTATTTGCATTGAAAATTTGCTTGGATCAGAACGTGAACTGTTCATGGAGTATTCACATTCCTCCTCTGCTTCCTTAGTGAATATTTTCCTCCCTCTCCAACAGAAGCTACTCCACAGCTGCCAGTTCCCTTTGCAGAAGGCACAAGGGTAGTACCACAGAATCCCAAACCGACCATCTCCCCTGTAAAACATTCTACCTCCCTGTCAGCACTCTGTGTCCCAGCCTGGTATGTGTGTGTGCCCTGGGCTACAGCCAGACCAAACCCCTGTCTTCCCATCGAATTCATGGAAGATTACAAACAAACAATCTCAACTTGAGGCTATGATGGAGGGAAAAAAAAAAAAAATCTAATGGTGCCTCTTAAATAGAGCAGGCAACACTCAGAGGGACGTGATGGAGTTCAAGCTTCTGAATTAAGGATGTCACATTGCTGCCCATTTTAGTTACACCGGGATTCAGGTATATTAATTAGCTGTAGATACTTAAACTTTGGATTAATTTAAAGAGTTTTACCTTCATATATGTCAAGAGTAGAGTAATTTTAAGTAGAGTATTCACTGACCCCTAATGAGATTCAAATTTGTAATTGGATATGACAGAGATATGTATTAATTTTATTAATTAATGGATATGAATACTAGGGGGTTTCTGTGTAATCTTCCCAACACTGCACCACTGTTACTCCAGTTCACGTCCAGCACACACGTCACCGATGCAGGTGACACTGTGGTGTCAACATACCTGGATGGCCAACTCTCCCTGCTCATCAAAAACACAGTGTCACAATTATCATAAAGGAATTTTCATCTTGGAAACACCCACCCTATTTCCTACCCAAAATGGCTTCCTGTCCCCACTCCTTGCATAAATACTCACAGAGTATTTCACCCCAGCTAAACCAAAAAGGTCCTGCAAAAATAATGAACAAAGACAAAGGTGACAATTTAAAGCAAACAAGAGAATAAACCAAAACCCAGTTATAATTGTAAGGGAATAGCAAAGAAGAAGGCTGCAATTTTAGTGTGGAATAACTATCCACAGGATATGTAGGATGTCCACACAGGGACAGGCCCCAGCGTAACTTAGAAATTGTTTAACTCAACTATTAAAGACGAGTTTAGGCTTAAAAAAGACCATCTATACAAAGGGTTTGTGTCAGTTTAACTCAAAAGGTCCTAAGAACATAAGTTAGTAATGCATAGTATCATCAGTTATATATTTTAGACAAGCATAAATGATGCAGGAACTATCAGTTCTAGAATCAGACTGCAAAGTGGAACAATAATTTAAGTTCGCATCTTAAGATAAATCTCTCAACACTCATTAACTCACCCAAATTCACTAATTCATGAACTCAGTAACATATAAGCAGCTTCAACACACAGTCTATGACCCTGGAACTACTTTGAGGATGATTAAGAGGGTAAAAGTGATTCCCATCACCTTACTATCATGCCTGCATACAGGAAGATTTACAGAGATGTAGCAGTAACAGAAAAGCTGGACATAAACTTACAGAAAAGTTGATTACATAGCAAAGGATTATCTCAAGATCATCTCAAAGCAAATTACTGGTACCTTAACTCTACTACCAGTTTGCAATCTTACACAAAGTTTCAGAAAGCAGAGTAGATTTGGTTCAATTAATTTATCATTTTTAGCCACAAAGGAAAAAAACTAAACAACATCCCCTAAAGGAACAGCAAATACTGGGGTGGCTGCACTGGAACAAAAAAAATGCTTGACCTAATTCTTCATATTGCCAGTTTTTACAGCCCTTTCAGAGCTTAGTAAATACCTTCTGCACTTTTTCAAGTGTTATGTGTTTTCTGCCATATTGTTCTTTGATGCTTGTTTGCACAGCCTTCATCAGCTTTCATCATCATCATCATCATCATCACAGACTTTCTTACTGTCCCCCTTTATCCAATCATTTTGCACATACAAAATCCACAAAATTTGTCTTTTTAGGTAGTACAGATCACTGATACTTAACTTATTCCCGGGGTTATTATTCAAGGGTTCAGAAAACCCCCAGTATTTCACTTATTCAAACTGATGCAAAACGTGTTACCAAGGCAGAACTTTAACTTTTTGATCTTAACATATTTCTGTAATGTATTCAAACACTAAATTAGTGTATGTACAAAGTGCTTCCAGGAAGTCTGACTTACAGCACTGCAGAGCTGCAGTATATAAAAATAGATCAGCCTGCTTTTAAGCACCCTTAAGACTTTATATATAGAGTTTTTTTACATTTCTTGAATCAAAAAAAAAAGTTATGGCCACGTGAACAAAATTTGAGACTTCTCTACTGCAGATCACATAATCTCTCAAATTATTACTAGGCTGGCCTTTAACTGCCAAGAGAAGATCCCACAGGTCTTTTTTGATTGTTGACATTCAGCTTGGAAATTTTTATTCAGTTTTGAGATTTACAGGTCACTGTTTTGTTGCTTATTTGATGTGGCTTCAGCTGTTACAAAAAGCTTCATCTCACACCTCATTCACTTTTTCTTCCTCTACCAGGAGCTGATTCACAATGCAAACAAAGCATTGCATCAACAGTTCTCTGCCCAGCTTCCTGTGACTGCTTTATAAACTGCTCAGCTGTCACCAGCCCCCTGCTCACCTCCATCATCACCTCCAAGTCAACACCTCTCACCTGCAGCTGCTTTCCAGCAACAGTCCCTTCCTCTGAAAACAGTCTCTATTGCACCTCTCAGTTTGAATCAAGCCATATGGTACTGCTCTAACAATTCTTATTTTCCTCTATGAGGCTGCCTTTTCTCTACCTTCAAAACACTTAATCCAGTGTCAGTGAACCTTTTCTTAATTCACTTCTGGATATTTGTAGCCAGGTCTAATCATCTGCTGGAAAGTATCTGCTTCTCTAAGTTGCATATTTCATCTAGGTTTGTTTTCTTTTTAAAGAAATTCATGTTTCCCATAATCTCATTATTTTGGTCAACTTATTTGTTTACTTCTCCCCCTCTTTCACCCTCCCTTCCCAAGTTTCTCCTACAGCAAAGCAAGCTCATTTTTAGTAATCTGATCCCCTGCAGATTATCAGTATTATTTTAGTTACTCCCTATTTCCACTCTGGGAAGGGGCTTTGCTTTCATAAAAAAGAATATATAATTTTTGTTTAAATGCAAGTTCCCTGAAGAATGTTTCACTCCAGAGCAATAAGTGTTTTAGCAATTTATCTTTCTCCACAGACAATCCTCTTGTCACATCTTCTGACAGCTGTTCTCTCTGCTCCCAAAGCAGCTGTGTAGCACGTTGGTACTTTCTGAGCCTTTGCCATGCAATTCTCAGGAGTGACCATGTCTGGTTTTCAGTCACTTAGAAGTTTCTACCCAATTCCTCCCCCAACCTCTTCTTACCACTCCCTGAACAAGAGGCAGTAGAAAAAGCTCAAATACAGCCAACAGACTCCCTGGCCAGGCATGTAAGGAATTTCACATCCCAGATTACCTGGTGTCTATCCTTCCCTCAGCCAGCAAACCCATTTCCTATTACGAACCATTAAATTCCTTCTAAGTATTCATCTCCGTCACACTACAGGGCTGCACCTGCTTTTACCTTCTTTGCTACTTTAGTATTAGAATTTCTACTTCTTCGTAGCCATTAATGAGATCACAGAGCTAAAAATGTAGAAGCCTGGGAATGTGCAGGAATTACTACATGTAACAAGCAAGGAATCTTACCATGGGCTTCTATGCAGGTGTAGGTATGTGCAGATTTAATACAGGAAACAGCACACAGCGTACAGTGTGTCACAGAGGCAAAACATGGAGTGGAGAAATAAAAAGCAGTTAATCTCTTAGTCTGTGTAAGTAGGTTTACCTTGTCTAAACTTACCTGTGATGAATGAAAAAGCATCCACAATACAGACAAACAAAAGCTTTAAAGAGAACAGGCCTCTGATGGATCTGGAGGTTCAGCTGGGACTCTTTGGATCAAACTCTGGCTTTGCCTATGGAATGTTTCCATTTTACCTGATGATGATCAATCTGACTCCAGTCACCATTCTCTCTGAGGCATGTGCAAGCCATCATTTCACTTGAGATAAATGTGTTCTAATGTGACTGTTGATTGTCTGTGCTGTAGGGCTCAGAGATAATATATGGGGTACAAAACTAGGAACAATTTCTCAATTTGCTTCTCTTCCTTCCTCTCACTGATCTCACATTCTCACTGACAAAAATAAGCTCATTCCTTTAATTCCACGACAAAGAACAACAGTGCATAAAGGAATTTCAAAATTTGGCAGGTAAATGAACTCTCTCTCTACAGACAAGAATTTGTTCCTTTATTTTGTCAAGCTTCTGACTGGCATTTCTCATCACAGCTGAGGCATCTTTTATTTTCTTGGATCCCAGTTATTCTGGGAATACTAGAAAGATGTGTTAGGTGAGAGGAAGGACACCTTTGATTTCTGTCACTGAACGGGCAGAATATGCTTTTATCTCTGCTGTAGCTGTTTTATTCCATAATACTAAGTCTACCCTTCTGAAAACTCCAAATACTTCTCTAAGAATTTCCTCTGTTTGCACTGAAAGCTACTTAAAATGTATTTTGAAACGGTAGAATAGCAGCCACAGTTATTTGCTGCTCTCTAAAAAATGTGGTAAAAAGTACAGGTACTGAGAAATAATTTTCCTTTAAAAATGTGTTTTGGAGGATGCTTGTTCAAAAGATATATCTGTTCTGTTAAAAGGTCTTTGATAGAAACCACTCTTTAGTTAGGCTGCAACTAAGCTCAAAGATTCCTATTAAGGTGTGCAATAAACACATATTTATTATCACTCAAGACATTTGTCTGAAAATACTTGTTCCCAGCTATTACTCTGTAAACCACTTTATCTTGAGCAAGATTTCAAATCAAGCCATATCTTTCAATGTTACAGGAAAAGCTCCGAAATGGACCCTTAGTTAAGGGTCCCTGATGGCATAAATCATTTGAGGCAGCTTGTAGTGGCAAAGCACCACCATGGTCTGATGGGTCCCAAATACTTGTGCCAATATGGGTTAAGGTTTGTGGAGTCTTTCCCTCAGCAAATCAATATCCACATGAAAAAAACCAAACCAACCCTATAAAACAACAGCAATAAAAGTACAGTTGAATTGCTGTTGCAGGCAGATAGGGGGAGAATCCTAAAAAAAAAAAAAACAAACCCCAAAAAAACCTGGGATCACAAAGACCACATAAAAAGATGAGGAAAACATTCCCCATCCTGGCTAAACCATATTTTAGAATAATGATTGTCTTTCGAGTCTTTATTGCCTTGTCTCCAAAGCCTTCATTTCCCATCACCTAGAATTTTCTAAACCAATGCAAAAAGACAAATTACACACCTACCATCACCACTTCGATAGCCCAGAAGCACTGCAGGATAATTAACAGTTCTTCAGTTCTGGCAAAAGAAGTAGAACACACTTTATAGGACAGGGACAGCTAGGTGAAGCAATCTGCTGCTGAAGCCATAAATCTCCCTGAGCATGGCAATAACTAAGAATGCTACTTGAGCCTCACAGATGTATCACCCACACGTACCACAGAGAGAAAAAACAGGCCTTAAACCACTAATATGGAAAGGAAAATTAAAACAGGGAAGTAAAAATGCACAGACTGAAAATCCCAAAACCCACTCAGAAGATCACATTATCCAGAGCTCAATTTTGAGTCTACTTTGTGTTCAGCCAGTTCCACTGGGTTTAGCTTTTCTGACCACTTCATATTTCTGGTCCCCTTTTCTAACCTGTGACACCTATTTCCTCTGAAATCCCTGGACTGCCTCTCTGCAGAAGACAGGAGATTACCAAGTGAAATAGAGGATCCTAATCAGGCAAGAAAGAGAAATAAGTAAGAACAGAGCAAGCTAACAACCAAAAGATGGTCCAGGATCTGTACCAGTAGCTCAGACACACACCTGATTTTTGCTAAGTCTAACTCTGAAGGAGTGTATCAAAACAGTGGCAAATACAGGAGGAAGAAGAATTTGCTGCCAGACTGAAAAATAAGAAACCCTCACATGTTTCCACATAGACTGAACATAGTTTTGCAAATACTTGTGAGTGAGACTATCAGTTGCTGATGGACCCAGCACCAAGATAATACACAAAACTCATGGAAGTTCAAGGCAGAAGGACTAGTATTTCTGGAGTAAAACATTCAGAAAAAGAGCTTGCAAAAGGACTCTTGGCTAAGCACAAGACATCTTCACTTCCCCTCAGTTACCACAGTAAGTACAGACCACAGAATATCAATGTCCTTTAGCATTTGTTCTGTTCAACAGCTCTGGATTGCTGGCCATACCTAGGGAAAGGCAGCTTTCCAGGGACCTCAAAGGAAAGGGTAGTACAACACCAGGGAAGAACCCAGCCACAGTGGTGCTGTTCTCCAGCACTACCAATAAAACCACAAACATTTACTGCAGCAGCACCACACACAAACCAGCTGGGTCAGCCTGATCATTTCATTTGAGGGCAATTTATGGAGCAGATCAGTTGATCTTCCAAGATTTGGCTTGAGAAAGGAGGAGTAATAGAGTTTTGTTTCTTAAATTACAGAAGGAATTAAAAGATATCTATAGACCAAACATCCCCACTGGGTTCATTTTAAAGACATTCGGACTCTTGCTATTCAAAAACCTGTCACAGAGCTATCAGCTGACATTTGTCAGAACTGACATCATGAGGCATTAAAATTTTAAGTAAAAAAATGCCAGGCAGATATTTTTCTCCACAGTTTTTAACTTCTCTAGCACAATTTTTAAAGCAATTTTATTCTGGATACATGACTTCTGAGCTAGGCTTGCCCATCAGACATCCTTCTATCTGAGTACTCACCTCCTTCTATACAGGCAAAAAAAAATCCTAATGGTCCCCAGTAGGTCAGATAGAAAAATACAAATATACACCAAGTCAAGGTGTGAATGCACAGGGATCAAACAGATTAGTATCTGCTCTAAAAACCATCAAAATGATACCAGATTCATGTTGATTCATATGGATTTCCCCCCACACCATTTTCAAGAAAAAGATCAGAAGGCATCTTCTTTCAGCCAGCACTGGTTTTAGAATCCCTGTGAGAAATCCCAATGAGCTTCAAAAATTATAACCGATTTTTCAAACTCTAAATCACAGACACTAACTAGGCAAGTAGTGAACGCCTACATATGTGTGATCTTATGTATACACAGAAAAATCCTTTCATCAGGAAACAAATTACTTTTGTTGCTCTCAACAGACAAATGTGCCAGAGGGATTCCATCTTTCTTCTGGAAAACCTCTCCTCATTCTAGCTCAATGCTGGATGTCTCTATGGAGACAAAACCTGTATTTTGTAAGCCTAAGGGTAGAATAAACCTGGAGGAACAGCATGGAACAGCTACGGGACAGAGCAAAACATCAGTTTATGTTTTGCTAAATATACATAGGTTGAACTGAATTTGGGGTTATAAGTGTTTATATTAAAACCAAATCTCTTTTTAAAGAAACCTGATTGCAACCATCCCTAAAAGTTACTATCTAGGAAACATCTACAGACCCCAGAAATGGAGACCATAAACCCCAGCAATTATGCAATATCAATTAGTCACGCTTTGTTTGAACACTCCATCAACTTTACAGAAAAGCTTTTAGCACACTTAAATTTTGCCTGGGGCCACCTCTATTTGTAAGACAGGAAGTGTCCCCAGTCACACCTGATGGGTGACAGACCCCTTATCTCTGCTGGGTACTCAGTGTTACAGCCTGGAACCACTGAATGCCTTACACAAACACAGATCTCCCCTGAGTCAACACTTACCAGTGATTTTGCAAAACAGTGGCCTGATAGCTGCTGGTTAATCATTGTATAATGCAAAACCCATTTCTGCTACTATTTTTTTTTAAATTTTATAAAGAAAATATGAATTAGCTTACAAAAATATACAGAAAGTGGATGAAAAGATGGAAGCAGAGACAAAAATAGAAACTATCACCCGAGGCAAGCACTGGATGGCTAGGAAGTAGAAAGGAAGGAAGGAATAGTAATCTCTCCTCCCTCTTCATTGCTTCCCAAGAAATTCTATTCCTCCCAAGAAATTCTACTCTTTTAATCCATCCAATCTAGGGATAGAAACAATGACCAGCGATTTCAAAAGAATGCCAAGACTTCAAATGCAAACTTGTAGCACATTCAGAGGCCAGGACACAAACTGCAAACCCAAACCAGAACTGCTGCTTTATCTTCAGAATTAGAGTGGAATTGTAATAACAACAACAGCTGCAAAGAAAATTACTCTTTCCTGGGACCTGCAGTCTTCTGAACTAGCAAGTACAGGTTTTAAACTAGCAATGGGAAGATTCAGACACAGAAGGGGTATCAGAAATTCAGTTTTCCACAGTCTGGAAAAAAACACCAAAGTATCACCTTCTGGCATTCTTTGGAAAAAGGTGAAGTCAGCTTCTCTCACAGGAGATACAAATGTATGATTTACTAGAATGCAGACACCATAGAGCAAAGGATAATGCATTTAAAATCTTCAGGGAATAGAAGCATAAAGTCTTTCCCTCTCAAAAAAACCCCGCAAAACACTTGACACCCAAAAAGCTACAAATTTTAATTCTCACTGTACTACAGTAAGCATACTGTGTATATACTACCAGCTGCACCCGAGGGGCACTTACTGCAGTTCTTAGCTCTTTTGTCAAGTTGCCAGAGATCAAAAACCAACACGTGCCAGTGCAAACCTGCAGCCCTCCTGAAATTCTTAAAACACTTTGCTGTGTACAAGTACTGTGCAGTTTCACTGCATTAGCCACAAGTTACATCTCATTCAGAAACCGGTGACAAGTTATGCCCAAATGTAAGACTTGGAATTGTAAAAAGGAAAACCTCAAGCACTTCTGTTTCTGCTGGGTGTCAAAATATTTAAAAAAAAAAAAAGCAGAACAAACAGCAGAGCTTCTGACCAAGACTGAAATATCAAGGAAATTAATCAATAAACTATAATGACTGCGTTACTTTACCATGCACAAAGTTACTGTTCACACAGGCTCTGTGTAGACAGCCTGAGTTTACACTGGCAGTAAAATGATCTACTTCACATTACGTGAGACCAAAGGAGGCCTCTGTACTTTCTGGGTAATGAATGAACACATGTAGAGGGCTAATAGCTACTCTTGAACACCCAGGTTAGTGCTGTGCTTCTCACCTGATCTTCCTCTTCATCCTCTTCATCTTCCGCCAGACGCTGCCGGCCCACTTCATACAGCCTGCAAACCGTATCCATGTTCATGGCATCCATGCTGCCCTGATTCTGAAGGGGAGATGCCCACACAGCAGTTAGCCCCAGGAATTAAGCTCAGCTTTCATATTCAATGCTACATCTGATCTCACTCACATTACCAAAATCCCTCTCTCCCATTTACCAGCAGCAGTACAATTAGCACTAAAACCGAGTCTTTTTGGTCTCAAGGAACCACATGCACTGAGAGGATGCTACAGGCTGTCATATAGAGAGAGTTCCAGAAGACAGCAGTGACACCCCAGCAACCACATGCCCTGAAATAGCATTTCCAATGACTCCCATGAAAGAAAATTTTCTTGGTCTGACAACGTTGCCATCTCCAACTTCAGTAGTTAAACATGAAGTTTGTCCTGCTATAGCTTCTGGACTCGCTTTTTTGGTCTGTAAAGATCAGTGGTTCAGAGTATGAAGTTGACAGGATTTTAAATTAGTCACTACATGTGTATAGTCAGGTGTCAAGAAACTGGGTTCTGACAACATATTACTGGGCAAAGAACTGGATCCCTAACAAGCCAGAAGTTTCACTCAGCAATCTTTCCTTCAAGCCTTAGCTTGTAGGATGTTGCTAGGAAGACAAATGTAAAGGAACAATAGGAGTGATTCACAGAAAAGTTCCATGGGAAGCCCCACAAAGATTGCATTTCCCAGTTATTTGGTATGTGGCCAGTCTTCGCGAACGAAGATCTGGGAAAGGTGTTTTTACCTTTCAAGCCTGCGCAATGGATTTTTTAGGT
>JAWWLV010000024.1:16971374-17003523 GCA_035041135.1 Platyrinchus mystaceus
CCCGGGGGTGTCCCTGAAGCAGGACCGGGACTCGAACCTGCGTCCTCGGCGGTGAAAGCGCCGCACCTTAACCGCTACAGTTATTTGGTACAGTACAATAATTTGCAATAATAGGAAACTACTGCTATACATAGGAAAAATGCATTTCTCTCTATGCTCCTGAGAAGGAAAACCTCTGCACATTATAAAGTGGGAAGAGTTTGAAGAAGAGAAGCAACTATGTTTGGAAGTTTAAGGAATGAGAGGCAGCAAAACAAGATTGCAGTGGGTGGAAAACAAAAAACTAACAGCATCTTTATCATCCACCACTGCTTAGGACATGAATTTAACAGCAGGAACTCCAAAAAAGACACAAATACTGCACTGAAACTACAGAGAGGCCAGAGTTTATTCTTAGCTGCTTTACCTCAATGACAGCCAGATAGCAGTCCTTGCTGTCTGTGCACAAGTCAAAGATATTCCTCTTTACATCTATGGTGGCTGGAAAACATCACAGAACAAACTCAGTGGTTAACTGCAGGTTACTTAATGCTCAGTGAAAAAAAAAAAAAAAGGTGTAAAAGCAGATAATACAATCTTGGGACAAGAAAGAACAACTGAAATAGAAGTAAAATGAACATTTGTAACTAATTCAACCTGTAATAAAGAAATGTTGGAGAATATTGTGGAAAACAGACATGTAAACTCTTAACCTGCTCTGCACAGAGCCTTCTCCCTTGATAGTACATTTATTGGCTTCCCCAAGCACAGTAAACAACAGATCATCTTTCAGAATAGGTGGCAACGCAGGGACTGAGTTGTGACCTGTGTATCCCTTCAAAAACAAAAGCCACATTTGCTTATGTCCATAGCAGTAATTAGCACAGCTCCAGGAGCTGAAGACAGGGCTCTTTCTGAAATAAGATCGGTGCCATCCTCGCCAAATGTCCTACTATCTCAGATTTTGCCTTACTTGGAAAGAAGAAAGGAAACTAAAGCCAGAGTTCCTGAACATTAGCAAGTAAGGCAACCAGGCACTGAATGGGATATGATAATTGAAATTATTTCAGTGTTAAACCCAACTCCTGTGCTTTAATCAGAACAGGCCGCAGCAGTTTGTTTTCTCACACGTGTAAAGGAGAGAAGAAGTGAATGTTGCTAAGCAGAACTTGCAATAAACCTTCAAACCTCCAGACCAACTTATTTACTTCTCTCTTACCTATAGGTTTATAATCAGTTGCATTAAATGTCCTGAAAGAAGAGCCAAAGGGACTTCTCATTCTCTCCTCCAGAAGGTCATCCTCATCATCTGCCTGCAGCATAGCTGATACAAGGAAAGATTATTCCACAAATCCGCCTTCCATTCATCACTACCATTAATCAACTTAAGATCAAGCCAGACTCTTGACAGGAATTTTCTTTATATTTAATAGCTTGGCAGGACCCATTTAATATCTACTCTTCCAGAGCTGCCTTTATTGATACTACAGATCATCAAAACTAATACAGAGGGCAAAATTATTTTCTCAAGCATCATCAGATCTGCCATTATACAACAGGTTGCTTTTTAATCTCACAAATTAGTTGTGATATTGCTGATGTTACACAAAACTGTCTTTGTCAGCAATATATGTAGCGTGAACATCCTGGAAAAAATCCAGTTCACACGTGCCAGTAAGGCCTGGGGTTAAACAGTCTCTCTGAAGCTTCCAATTTCACTGAATAAGCATCTACTTATCTCAAACAAGAGGGGACCAAGGAGAGTGATGTAAGGCTGAGAAGTCCTACCTCCATACATCACTGTGCCAGTATAGTTGAAGACCACACGACACTGGTCCAGTGCAGGTACTGTGTGTAACAAATGGAAAGTCCGGAGGTCCCACTGAAAAAAACACGGGCTAAGGAGCAACAAACAAAGTTTACAAACCCTTCCCAACACAGTGGGAAAGAAATGATTGACTGTGTTCAAGAAATTTCATTGCCACTTTCTTGCAAATATGATGGAACCAGAGTCAGATTCTAGCACCACAATTCCCTTCCATGTGTTCAAAATGAAAAAGCTCTTACTCAAAATGCCATTCGCAGTCCCGAGAGGTTACTGCAGTAACTTCAAGGTTGATCTTGGAAAGGGATGGGAAGAGAGCAGAGGTATTACGGAGTATATCAGAAAAGAAATTCTCTCTTGCTCTCTGTCTCTCAAGTATTTTCCCTAGGCTATATCAGAGGCAGAATCTAGATTTAAATTAGTAACCTGACAGTCCCTACTCCCTTGATTTATAGATTCCAGTTACCACACATAACGTGTAACACAAACCATTAATAGAACTTCTGCAAACAGCTACTTGTTCATCTACCAGTTGTTCAGGTCCCAGCACCTCAGTTACCACAGTGGCCAAAGGATACAATTTCAGTGTTGACTATGACCTCCAGCCCATTGGGATGGAAAACACCACTGATAGTCATGTTGAATTTGTCAAACTTGTGGATGGCTTGTGCTGATCTGACATCCCAGAGGACACCATCATTTAGGACAAGATCATCAGTGGGGTTAAAGGTGGCACAGTTCTTCTTGTAGTTGTTGGCAAGATCTGGGTTAAACAGAGTCAACAGCTTGTTGCCAGTCTGAATATCATAGATCTTTTAGATTAAAAAGAAAAAGAAAGATTAGTCACAATTTGTAATATACTTGTGCCTAAGATCACCCATGTTCCCTCTTCTAGCATCACCCCATTCCCCCTTTCACATGACAGCATTCCATAAATCACCCTCCCTACCAGCCCTTTAATAGTTTTTCACAGCTGGAACTCAGTCTCACAAGTTCTGGCCAGGACTCAGCTCACTGCAGGTTCACTGACATGTTTACTACAATCAGGACGAGTTCCAAAGAAACTACCCCTGCTATGAGGAGTGGGCTGGGAAGCTGCAGTCACAAGGTACCACTTAGCCAAAAACTGTTTCAGAAATGGAACTGCTTTAAGAGCAGATGGTATTTACAAACATTAAAACTCCAAAGCACACAGTGAGGGGAAAAAAAAATCAACCAAAACTGTAGAAAAGGAGTTAAAATTCCTGGCATCTATACAGAAAGGCAACTTTTTGAGCTCTGTCACAACAAACTGTTGAAATATTAAAAGGATTTTAACTAGTAAAAAGGGTTTATGATCATCTCCTCAGATAAACTGGATCTGTAAAAGCCCTCAGAGCCAAGCTCTTTTTCAACTTTCTACAACTGCAAATCAAATCTATTTACCAGATAAACACAGTACACAAACTGATCTGACTTTCAGCTAAATCCAAGTTAAAAATTGGGCAGGAATGGAGAGTTTACTTAAATAAATCAGAGTAACACATAAAATTATGAATAATTTGACTAAGTTATATTTCATGACTATTTTTTATGCAAATACTGTGAGACAGTGCCTACAACAAATGCAAATTAGCACTGAGAAGCAGCAGAACCTCTCTGCAGCCTGTATCTGTCCAATTTGCAGGTATTCACACAAAAATCATAACAGCATTCTCTGAAAATATAGTGGTAAAATTAAATTACTCAAAAACAAGCTGCAAATTTGGGAGGGCAAAAGAAGGATACTTAAAATAGGTCATTTCCCACAGCTGTTGACTGAGCAACTGTTTACAGAAGAACTTTATTACTTTTATTATTATTATTACTATTACTGAAAAATCATGCCCAGAAAGCAACTTGAGGGGAAAAAAACCCTGCGTGATCTCTCTCAAATGAACAAACCAAAGCAGATTCTGTGGAGGATTATATTCCTGTCACAGCCTCACAACCAGGAGCTTTCCTGGTACTTACATGTGCAATGTCTCCCTTTGTGCCAATGACCCTGTCCTGAGAGTGCTTGCTGAACTCCACATAGTGGTCATCAGGGAAGGAATGCCTGGAGATAGAGGCAGTAAAAAAGTCAAGGAACTGCAGATTCTACATGAACCAAACACAACCCCAACACCTCCAGCACTGATTTCAACAACAGAGAAAACTAAACATGTAGAAAACACTCTCCTTTCCACTGACTGTGGAAATGACAATGCTGAAATGCTCCACTGGCATTTGCAGCGAAATCTCTCTTACAGACACAGCCTTTACAGCAGACCAGTGACAAAACCACAAGCAGCAAATTCACAGACTTGTCATCAACAGTGTCTGCCATAAACACAACACTTTTTAGAGGACTGGGCAATGAATGGCATCATGAACATTCAAACACACATGCAGGCCTGAGCCTTGTGTGGCCTTTTCTCCGAAGAATGGCCCCAAACAGGTCACACCAAAACAGCTGCTTACAACTAAGGCAGACAACAGTCAAACCTTTTAAAAATGAAGAGCCTTCTACCCATTTTTTTAATGGAAAGGAACAATTGTAAATACTCAAACAGATTTTAAATAGGTTTATCCAGGACTGAAATAGCTTGTGTCAGGTCTGAAAATTTCCCAATGCAAATCACCACTGCTAGTCAAATTGTGAACTGGCTACAGAAGGACTGTCAAAGTAATTTACAAACATGAGAATAAAAATACAAACATATTTCTTTGCCTTCAGGAGCAACAGTGATTTTACTGATCTATTTTGCATTAAACAGGTGGTTAGAATTTAGCTAAAATTTACTCTGTGTGTACACAATAAAATAGGGAAGATGCTAACACAAGAAAGGGAGCACATTTTACTTTTCACAAGAGACATTATGAGATCTGTGCTATTCCGTTTTTCAGAGTTTCTTCCAATATCAAATTATTCTTCTAACTGCAGCATATCCCACAGCTGAACCAGAGTATACCTACTTCATATCAAAGACAGACTTCATTCCCCACAATGCAGACAGAGGTTGGCTCCACGTAGCAGATGTCAGCAATAAAGATCCATCCTGGATTTCCAGATTGGAGTGAAGGAGGATGGAGGGAAAACACAGGTTATAATTTTACCTCTACACATTTACCTTACACATACACGATAAATGTAGGAACTTTGTGCTTAATAAACTGCTCCTATAGGGATAAAAATCTAGGTATCTAATATTATGTATGATATAAAGAGCCCTTGGCAGACAAAATAAAACATTACAGATAACAATGGGAATATCTATGATGGTAAAAGCAGACGAACACAGAATAATCCATGCCTGAACGTTATTGCCCTGTGAGTGGAGTCCGTTCTGCTTATAAATCAGCATCTTATTTCTTCCTAGAGTCATCCTCCAAAAGATTTCTTTCTCCAGCAAAGGGAGGTTATGTAAACTCTAACACTTTATCTCATGCTTATCTTAAATAGTCAGTTTAAGCTTTTTTCCACTTGCAGACATATATATTAATTTCTTATGAAGGCACACAGCCACTGTGTATCTCCTCTATCATCTTGGGAAGAAAAACATTAATTGTAGAACTCACAAGAGAAAGAGTATACAGTTATCACAAGTACTTCAGTGACAGGCATTGCAGGCCAGCCAGGAGGTGCATTTTGGACGTACATGTCCAGGTGGGCCCAAAACATGCCATGGCTTTAGGCAGTGAGATTTTTAAAAATCAGAACAGGTGTGTAATTCCTTACCCTGGATGGCTCAAGGTGCGTGATGGCAGAGTTGTGGCAGTTGTAACTGGCCTCTTCCTGTCCACTGAACACATTATAGAGTTTCAACTGCCCCGTGCAGGTACCCAGCATTAAGAATCGTTCTCTTGCAGAAAATGCACAACAGGTAAAGCCACTCTCATCCTCATTTGCTTCCCTGAACACAGAAATTGGACGGAACCTGGAGAAGGCAAAAATACATGGGTCACCCAAAAGAAAGAAGAAAGGCAAAACTGAAGTTCTGTGATACTAAATCCAGCCCTTAAAAATCATGTAGGTACAAGTTACAGTTTTCTTCTAGAGCAAGGTAAGTGTCAATTGTAAGACTAGTGTTCAAGTGAGTATGTTACAACAGTGTTTGGAACCTTTCGGGGCTTGTTTAGCACTATTTAGTACTTCTGTAAAAGAACATCATTAAGTTGAAGTACCTGGAGTCCATCTTCGAAGTTGTATTGATGGAAACCCTGTAATGCCATCACCTGGATAAGTACAGACAGCCAGCAAAAAAAAATCTCCTAACAGTTCTGAAACACTCAATACAAGAAGACATGGCACAGAGCCAAACAACCTCCTGACATTGTAACTTCCCACAGTGACACTGGTTACACTACGAAGATGCTTTCATGAATGTGTCATCCTTATTTTTATAAATTTTACATCACCTTCCAATTTAACCTCAGAAAAGAAAGGCCACATAAAATGGCAACTTGCAGTGCTGAAGATTCAGCTGCAAGAGCAAAATATGGATTCCGCTGTCCTGCATCTGTCAGCCAACCATCCTCAAGGCTCTGCTACACTCTTGTGGAAAACTGGTGTTACACACTTACCTTCCAAAGGAGAACAAAGAGCCTCGAGCTTCAGCAGACAATGTTGCTCATGAAATATCATGAATTTCCATGATATTTAAAATGAAGTGTGCTTTATGTACTAAGGGCCAGTAGTAAGGACAAACAGAACAACTTCTAAACATGCCTTTCAAAGTTCTGTGAATTAAAACACTTTTCTCTCCAAGGATGCTCCACTGTGGGACTGCATAGCCTGAATCCAAGTAAGGCCTTTTGGCACAGGGTGCATCCTGAGAGGGACCACGAAACATTTCTCTTCCTTACCTGCTAAATATAAGGTGTCTATCAAAGCAGCCACCATCCACCCCTCCGTACTTCGGAAAGGCTGCCCTGCGGGTCAGCCGTGAGGTAAAGTTAGTTGGCGCCTGGCGCCTCTGTTTTGGCTCAGGACACTGGTGGGGAGTAAAGAGAGAGAAAGGGGGACAGGTGGCAACAGGGTTCTTGCAGCGGGCATGCTGCTCCCTAAGGTACTCTGTGATTATACTGTCCAGCGTGGGTGGGGAAGGAAGGTGTCTGTCCAGCTGCTTTTTGATAGCTGGGCTCTGGCTGTAGGCGCCATGGTCCGATTTTTGTCGCAACACTCTGATTTTCCTGCCGTTGCAGGGAGATGGCCTCTCCCTCACAAAGCTAATCCTGCCAATCAGAGGAGAGTTGCTGGCATAAGAAGGGCCTGGAAGGGCAGGTGGACCTTGGGATGCCGACGGCCTTGCCTGAGCATGGACAGAGGTGGCAGCGGAACCTACAGCAGTGTGGCTACTCAACCGGGCCGAGATGCCGTTCGCTATGCGGGGAGTGCGAGGCAGAGTCACAGGAGAGGCAGCGGCCGCCACGGGGGTGAAGGCAGACGAGTGAGATGCTGCAGTCATGGGCAGGTCAGCCTCCTTCGTAAGGATGGACGCCGTTTCTCCCAGGCCCTTAGAGATGAGATGGTTCCGAATCAGCAGCAGCAGCTCCTTCTCAGGAAACGTGATCCTTGACTGGGCCACCACGTCCGCCTTCTGCAGCCGAGCCAGAGAGACATCGGTGCCGATGAGCAAGGGCTTCCCCGAGACACGCTCGATCAGCTCCGCCGCGTACTTGCAGAACTTCACGTGCTCGCTGCGCTTGTCCTGCAGCACTGGCTCCTTCATCAGCTGCTGGATCTGACAGCTGCTGAACAGGGGGAGCTTGCTGATGATCTGCCGGACGGTGCTGCTGCGCGACAGCCCCACCAAGGCTTTGCAGGCCAGCGCCCGGATCTGGTCAGCGTCGGTGATCGGCATCTTCACAGACAGCAACGACAGCAGCACTTTGATGCCGTTGTTGGACTGCACCACATTCCACATCTTGGCCAACGTGTGCTCACTGCTCTTGGGGGCCTGAGGAAGCTTTCGCCGAGGAGTTCCAGAGATGAATTTCCCGATACTGGAGATCCGGTTATCTGGGCCACAGACACAGTTGATGATGATCTGAAGGGCTGATTTCTGAATCTCGGCATCGTGGATGAAAAACTCACCCTCAGCAACTCCAAGGATGATACTAATACCTAGTGAGCGAAAGAAAGTTTCATTAGTACTTTAAAATGTATCCTACAGTTGATAGGACAAGTAAGAGAGTCTTCCAATGAATTTGAAGAAAGTCAATAATTATCTTCCTTCTGGAAATTTCTAAAGTTCTGCTAACTAGTCTAAGATATTCTTCTACCTCCCTGGCAAAATGTTTTTCTGCACTGCAGCTCCTCCATTTCATTATCAGTAAGCAGAGAGCCAAACAATCTTTGAGAGGGGGTGATCAGGCATGGCCCAGGAGACCAAAACCTCAGATATCTGGACCAGAGCGAGATGCACAGGCACATTCTGATTCTTACTGCACAGAACAACTCTCTTGTGTAAACACAAGGTGAACACAGAGAGGAAGGAAGGGGACCACAGGGGATTTAGGGGAAAAAAAAATCATATCAGAGCTTCTAAGAGGAGTCAGGCAAAAATGAAACTTTGGGTTTATTTTATTTCCCCAAGGCGTTCCCGCTAGTTTAACATCTGCTTCAGAAGATCAAAACCCTCAAAGAATTGGTATTTTTCTGCAGAAAGTTTTTGTGCAAAAGAAATTGGTTGTTGCCTACATCTAGTACGCTGCCTGCCTTTTTCCTTTTCTTAAAAAAAAAAAAAAAAAAAAAAAAATCGAGGGAAAAAAAACAGGCCCCAGTTAACGCATACGCCTTGGATCGGATCCAGACACATGTCAGTCATTTACATACTGAACCTGCTAGGTAGCCAGTTACAGCATAACTCACACAGCAATAATTGTTCCTCTCCCATATTCTCAAGTGCCATATCCCCAGGAGATCTAAATTTCTGGGAAGCTGAGAAAACCTAATAATCCCATTACAAAAGTATATTTGTCCCCACCTGTTAATAACCTCTTGAAAGCAAATACAAGAGAACCACCCAACCACAGTGTTCATCATGACACAGTTTTAATCACGATCCACTCTCCCATTTATTTGCATCCTAGGCAGTAATTCTGAGTATGTGAATTATTTTAACCCTTGTCTGACTATAGGTGAGAAACAACCAGCTAAAAACCATGTAGCAGAAGACAACTGATGAATGTGTAAGTCATCAGGACCGTATTCAGCTTACCCACAGTGGAAACAGTAGATCCAGCTTCATCTAGCACATCCACAGGTTCTGCCAGCTGCAACTGGATTTTAGGAACCACAGTCAGGATGGCCAGTACGTCCAAAGCATATCGAACTGTGTCATTCCTGGAAGAGAATAACAGAAGAACTTCTTAGAGGTGCATGTACGGAGTTATTTCAGTAACATAAAATAGCATTCAATCTACTCTACTCCAACAAATGGAAGTAAAGCAGTCATGTCTGTTGTATTTGATGGTGTCTTTTGATTTTAGCTTATTCCACTCCTAAAGGGCTGGTCTGTACAGAAGGCAGCACTCACATGTACACCATTGCCTGCAGTCTGCCAACATTTATCCAACACAGCCCACAGGCTTCTAAAAGCACTGTAATTTTGTATTTATAAAAATAAGAATGTTAAGACTTATCCACAAAAGCATTCTAAATTAACCTTCTAAATCTATTCTAACTTTACATCTTAGTTGGGAAACATCGCTGTCCAAAATACTCTGTCACTAGTCAGCTAGGAAGGAAGCTTTTCTGAAGTCAAGGGAAACTGTTTAACAGCAAAACAGACAATTGTGATAGGGAAAAAGGCACCAACTTAGGCTCCAGTTAAAGAGAGACACGGCTGTGTGGAAGATGAAAAGGGATGATTAGCAAGAGATGAGAGAGAAGAACAGTTCAAGAAAAGAGAAGGAGCCTGTATGGAAAGGCAGGAGTTAACCCAGGTAGCAATTAGAAAACAGCTGCAGAAGGTAAGAAATAGGAGAACAGAAACTACCCAGGAGAGTGTAACCTGAGAGGGAGGGAGGGAAGGAATTGCAGAAGCAAAAGAGATTTCAAAGGCTTTCAGGTTGAGTTAGGCAAGGAGCTCTTATAGGCAGTAGAAATAAGGAGGGAGTCCTGGTCCACCTCATTCTGTGATTAGGATATGTCTTGATTTCATCCCATATTTGCAACATTTTCTAGCCTTTCTCTAACGAAAAAATAAAAAAATTTTGAGACAGATAAAAAGTGGCACAGAACTCTGTTTAAACTATGATGCTGCTTTCTCAGAAATCAAAAGGCCTGAGGCATTTTGGCTCTTCAGAAATATCTTGGCATCCCTCTCTCTACCTCAAAATTTTAGTTCTGCCTTCCACAGTGTTAACTTCCATAAGCACTGGGTAGCCACAGCACAGGCCCTAACAGCACTAACCAGTATGTGCCTGTTTTAAATGCCACTGGGGAAGAAAACCTAGAAATGCAATGTCCTGCCCAAGAGCCACAACTTGCTGCAATCAGGTACAGCACCACAACAAACAGCTCACCTTGCATAGTACGTCTTCCAGTTGCAGGCTATGGAAATGAGCTGGAGCATGAGTTGGACACAAGAGAGCTTGAGAAAAACCTCTGCTGGCTCCCAGTAGAGCTGTGCTGGACCGTACTCAATGAGGAACTCCATCATCTCTACAATCTGCTCATGAGTATATGAACAGGCCTGCAGGGAAGGGGAGAGCATTAGATCACAAGGGTTACAAACTCACACATCAAATCCCCCACTGCTGGGATTTAACTGAAAACTGCATTTACAAGATTAGACTACGACTGTCTCTTGCAGATTAAGTATTTACTTTCTGTTTTATTCCCCAGTTATTAAAGAATACAGCAACTGTCACTGTAATAAGCTTAAGGATAATATCCTTTAAGTTTCTTTACAGTTTTAGAAAGCTTAGGCCAATTTAAGAAGAAAAGCTACATTAAACTAAAATTCTACTCTGCTTTTAAACTACTAATGTAGTAGTTACTACACATCATTCAAAACACATTTCTGCTAAAATAGTAAAAAAGGTTGCTAAAAATATTCAATTACAGTTTCTAAGTTCTGACTATAAAATACACTGAAGAAAAAAAGAGAAATTCCTAACAATTTCTTGCCTTTCAATATTTTTTAATTACACATGAAGGCAACAGCTTATACACATTTTAGTTACTGAAAATAACTTATTTTTGCAGAAGCAAAAACATCCTTATATCTTTCTTATTTCAGTACTTCTAGAAAACCACTATAAATTAAACCAGAAATCACAGGTGAATGTGCTCCCTCAAAACAAGCAGCCATAAAATCCAGTTTTAAAAAACATAACAAATCAACAAAACCAGGAAAAATGAGGGAAAAAAAATTCATGGCTGACACCATGGATTATTCTCTCTCTGGATCTCCCAGGTAATTTCTAAAAACAATGGTATCCAAAAGACGCATTTCAGTTATCATTATTAAATCAAACGTATTTCCAAGTTTTTCAACATTATGTACCTCTCTACACACAGATTTTGCTCTTTCAGAGATTCAAAGCATAGAAAAAACTACAGGTAACAAAAATATCCTGCCTTTAAGTTCTTGAGAAATGGAAACGGGAACCACAGCAGATGAGTAGGAACCCTAATCAAATGTAATTCAGATGAACCTCAAGGGCTTTCCTGTACTTTCCTATTGCAGTGTCATTCCACAAGTCAGGAAAAAAGTACAAATAAAAAAATCCTTATAAATTGCACACTGCTTAGTTATTCCACTGGCTTCAAAGGACATCCACAAACATCCACAGCCTAGGTTCAGTTGAAAAACTCAACAACCATGTTAAAAGCTTGCACCATGCTCACCTTGTAGGGGGGCTGTGGATGGACCAGGATGCCACCTTCAGTGCGCTGCAGAGACTGCTTCACCTGCTCCAGCTTGATGGCCAGGTGAGCCTCGAAGTACCTGCGCAAGGCCATGCAGGTGTGCTTCCCCGTCTGGCGGCTGGCAAAGATCTCATCGTCACTCAACAGGGCTCCCTGGTCTTCCAGGTTTAAGATCTCCAGAGTGCTTATCTTCAGAAAGAGGTTGGGTGGGGAAAAAAAAAAAAGGTTTCATCAGCTCAGTCTTCAGGGGGAAAATAAACATCTACAACTCTCAGCGGCAGTTGTACTAAACCCAGACACACTGATTGTGCTGTACAGGGCATACAAGCCCGCTCAGAGCTGACTAAGGCTGTTTGAACAGAAAAGGGTATCTGCTTGGGAAATAGTGAGTCCAAATTGAACCATTCCCTCTCCTTCACTATCTGTGAAGAAAGAAATCCAGAGTTCCATCAGTGTAGCTCTGGAGGCAGTGCCTAGTACTAGCAGGCATTATATGGCACAACACAGCGTGTGCTTACACCCTGCAGCACTGATGTCCCCAAGTTAGACACAACCCAAGCAGCAGAACTGCACAGCAACACCCTGCATGTACTCCAGCTTTTGTACATGAACAGTGTAATTTGTGCCCATATGGTACCGTGGTTACAAAGTACACACACAGTTGTACCTCTCCAGGAATGAGGCTGGATTTATCCACCTCTAAAAGGGTGCATGGCAATGCTGCACGTGTATGTGGAATGGTGAGAAACATTTGGACTCCCACTGCTTGAATAAGTACTGCTTACCCTTGCAGTTGCACCAAAAAGCTCCCAAAGGGTAGCAAGTCTCTAGACAATAATCAGAATAATAAAAAAAACAATAAAGATAAAGGGATCCATGTGCATGTGGCTTAGAAAACTCACCCCACCTCTCCATCTCTTCTGAATTGAGGAGGAAAAACCCCAAGCAAAACCAAACAGAAGAACAGAACTCTGCACAGCTGCACTGTAAAGGTTGCAAACCCTGACACTAAAATCCTGCTCCCCACTAAAACCACAAGCCTTACCAGGTTAACCAGACGCCGAAGGCCATCGTGCCTGTCAAAGAGCTCCAGGACAGCACGGAAGGAGAAGCAAATGGAGAAGAACATGGTAGCATGGCAGCAGCCCGAGGCATGGGAGCACTCCATCAGCCATAAGGTGTAGTTCACCACATCTGAAAGCACATTATGGGGGTGCATGCACACCTAGAAGCAAAAGAACATTCTTAAGAAGGACTTCAAACAGATTGCTGAAGAGAATTTCTCCAAGGAGAACGAGGGCTCTATGAGAAGCAAACAAAGGACGAATACCAGTTATTCCCAGCTTGACTTGGGACATCTGAGACAGGAAACAAAAATTCCAATTTCCAGATCAGTAAAAAACCCAAACAAACCCTGTCAGACTAATAGAGCCTATGATTTGGCAATGAAAGACTAGCAACTGGTCCATTCCCAGAGCAAAACATGGTAAATACAGCAGCCTTAGTGTAGTATAATACCAGGGAGTCTTTCTCCATACCACTTCCAGATATCCAAAAAATGATTTGCTAGTGCTAGAGAAGAGAAGCTTCCACTGAAGAAACAAAAACTCCTCTCAGTGTAACAGTAGCATATGCTGTGTTGAGGCTCCAGCAAACCCTGGCAGCACCGAAGCCAAGGGGATCTGCATGGACCATCAAATTCAAGTCTAAAGCCTGACTTTCTCTGGAAACAAACAATTGAGCTGGTCTTTTCCCTTCTCAGAGCCTGCCTCTGAGATTTGCAGACCACGTGCTCAGAACTGCACTTTCCATATGCCTGTTGGCTTCTAATGAGGAGGAACTCAGAACCCTCTGCCAGGGTCAGTGCCAGGAGGAACAGCACCAAGCTGAGGCGCTGGCATCAGCTGCTGTATGCCAAGTTAGCAGAGTTTTCCCTCCTCTCTGTTGGTGCTGGACATACTCAGACAGTACAATCCCACCAGCTTCAGATATGAGGCTTAGCATGGACTCTGTGACAAGGGACTGACCCTTGAAACTGGTTTCCTATTAAATCCAAAATGTCCCACAGAAATCTGCTCTACCTAGCATCTGTAGATAAGGGGGATAACATCTGGCAGAAGATATCACTACAAAACAGCTGCATGGTTTTATGACATGGCCTGAGGATGGGACAGCCATGCAAGCAGCAAGGAGAACCAGGGAAAATACAACAAAAGGTTCAAAGACAGTATATGGATTTTTCTCATTATAAAGTTCAGAGAAACACCAGAGCAGCTCATGTGCAGTCAGGGTCCATCTTTCTGACAAAATGGGCAAAAAGAAGGGAAGGATGTTATTCCCATTTCAAGTTTCTTGCCCACATAAGGGAGATGCAATACCGGGCATGGACAGCCCAGATTAACCATGATTATCAAAGGTTTTAGAACTCATTCCTACAAACACCTGCAGAACATAAATGCCAACAGAGTCCATATACAGCCTTAAAAAACCACTACCAGTCCATCCTTATGTGCTCAGGAGTCTTAAGCATGTTGAATCTCAACACACATTCAGACAGCATCAAAAATGAGGAAAGAATAAGCAGTTACTATTTAACTGTTTCTATTTTCAGCTGAAAAAAAAGAAGAAAATGCTAGACAATGACAGGGACAGGCCAGCAATCAAAAGCCATCATCTCAAGCAGAGCAGAGTTGAAGAGTTAAGGCTACAACTTTGCAGTTGCTCTGAATGACTCTTAGGGCAGGATGCTCCCATAGGCCAGGATTAACGCTCACAAGCATCTTTTTTTTCATCTTGGCATGGTTAGCAACTTCACAATAAACTGGATCAGTTCACAGATCTGGCTCAGCACACACATGCTGCTGTCAGTACAAAAAAAAAAAAAAAACCAAACAAAAAAACCCCAGAATCACTGCTCAAAGTACCTGGGAAAGTGAAGCCTAAGGGAATACTGCCCTATGGACCCACCTGAAGGGATGCTCACTGCAGGGACACTACTGAACCCAAAGGATGAGTTCTCTTAAGGAGGTTTTTTTCTGTGTTAAAATATGAGGTAAGAAATGTTACCATCATTAACATTTTTTTAACAGACATAGAGAACCCACAGTGTCATTTAATGTGGTTTTCTGAACAATGCAGACCAGACCTGCGTGGGTCTCTTGCTGCACTCCGCCACCTACACAGAAGTTGTGCTGCTGTCTGGAATCTGACTGAGGGACTGAAGCTGTCCACACTGGATGGAAAAAGCAATCCCAACTATGGCAATCCATTGGAACAGATGGGAAAAGAAAGACAAATGAGAACAGAGAAGGTTTTTGTTGGGGCTTTTTGGAGGCAAAGAGAGAATAATAGGATGAAAAGATTGAGGAAAGTATTGAGACAATGCTGACAAGGTCTTCAGTTAATTCCCTAGGAACTGAAATCCACAGTCTTGAAACAAAACACTCAAACACACTGCTATTCATATACCCCCTAGTGCCTCTGCACATATCAAAGTCATCCACATAGATTTGCTTTTTGGCTTCAGAGATGTTTATTCACTGTTTGAACACAGGTAAAAACACTGACAAACGACGGAATCACTGCAGTTACGGGACAAGGACAACTCTTACCCTCTCCATGGCATCCTGATTGTACGATAAGTAATACAAGCACATGGACACCCCTGTTGCTGCCATGGAAGGACGAGGAATCTCCAGCAACTTTTGCACTCCTCCATGAGCAACAAACTCCGTTGCAAACTTGTTGTGCAGCAGCAATGATGCCAAATGCTAAGGAAGGACAAAAGCAGACTGTAATTCTTCAAACTGTCATCAATTGCATCCCCAAACCACAGAAAAACAGCAGAAAAAGCAAGTGCTCCATGCTTTGGCCACCTCATTTCCTCCTCCCATTATATTTAACCCAGAATGTAGTATTTATCCCAATGACAAAAGCAAAAAAGTCACTAGCACTTAATTTTACACATCTTGAATAGAAGAGCAACTCAAATTATCCAACAAGCCACCTTAAGGTCTTCTTATTCTTTTCCAATTCACTCACTTTCTATTATCACTGAGACTTATTTAAATTCCCATTCATACTTTGAATATTGCCATATTGCTGACAAGAAGAATTATACAAAATGAAGTGTAAAGGCAATTTAACAGAAGTCTGCAGCTGCACTGAAGTGTACTGCAAATTACTTTTCTATATTACCATCACCTTAAGAGGAACCACTAAGGACCATTGTAAATCCCACTCCACTCCCAACTGAGGTAACCTGTAGGTACACTGCTCCTTGGAAATAAATTCTCAAATGACAAAGATACAGAGAGGAAGATGACACTGGAGGATCAGAGGCAGAGAAGTGACTGAAAGAGGGGAAAGAACATACAGAAAAGTTGCACTGCAGGTTTGGCTTGGTTATTTTGTGTGGCTTTGTACCTTCAGGAAGCAACCTTAAAGACTACTCAAACAAAACTACTGTATTTCAAACACTAAGCTCAGAAATGTCATGCTGAGGCTTCTGGGAGTAAGATACCTGTGCTTCTTAACCCTCACAAAAGTCCCTTGAGATGGAAAGCAGTGGAACAACTCTGGAATGCCATCTAAGGGCAGCAGGAACGCAAGCAGTTGACAGAAGAAGGATTTTTTATCATCCTCAGATAGGCAGGTGAAATTAATGACACTTCCTGCACAATTAAGATCTTTTTGCTCCCTCTTCCCTGTCCTGTTTTTTTCATTTTAAATACTTGAGAGTTCTAAGAACAAAACTGCAGTGCATTCAAGTTGAGTGAAAGCCAATTCCAGTTGCAGGGAATGCTGGAAGACACGGGCCTAAAGAAGGTGAGCACTTGCCTTTGACATGTTGCAGGCATATATTCAATGTTTTTACAACGTTTATGATATATTTTATGTATTATGAAAGCAATTTACCTTAAGGGCTTCAAAAGTGAGCAGCACATCATTGGTTCGCTTCAAATCGATGTAGTACATCATCAGCTCCCTTGATCCTAGTTGCATAAAGATGGGCAATAGCTGGGAAAATAAAAATGGGACACTAGCTGAATGTCTCACGGGAAACACAAGGTCTCTTTTGGTTTATACTCTCTCAAACCCCCAGTTTCCCACTATTAGCAGATACCTGTTATGAGAGGTCAGTGGTAACCAGCTCCATCCATAGGAAGCAATAAAGGTTAACAGACCTCTTGTAAAACATCTGCTGACTGCAGCAAGGTGCATGGCAGCTGCCACACGGAAATCCTAAGACTCTCCTTCAAGTGCGGCTATGGAAGTCCACACAGATACCACCCTGGAGAGAGGTTCCACCTTCCATCTGTGCAAAGACAACTCCCCAACAACTGAACAGAAAAAACAGGAGAGCAGGGCAACAAACCAAAACCCTTTGCATAATTCTTTTGCAACAGCTTTATGCTATTAATTCCTATTTTTATATCCTGTTATTGCTGGCACATGAAGCAATCCAATCAGCATGCAGGGCGTTAGGGGGATCATGGTTTCTGGCTCTCACAGAAGCAGGGCACACATGTGCACACACAATGCATATCACAAAGCAACACTGTGTTGCTTTGTTCTGTTACAAATTAAGCTAAAACACTTCAAAAAAAAAAGGAAAATGGAAACATAGTTTGGTAAATCTGACATGGCCACGCTACTTTGTCCATTTAAGTGATATCAGTTCTCAAAAGCATCTGCCTAACATGGGCCCTGCCCTGTCACTTGTCATCAGAACTACTGCAGAGGTTACACAAACCACTTCACTTAGAATTTCAAGTTATTTCTCAGACTTTTAACTGCAGGAGTCTATCACATCCCCCATAGGAAACGGGAAAAAAGTCTGCATTTTTCAAACAAAGTGACTTGCCCTGTGTCACGTAAATAATCACCAAATTTAACAGAAACATGGAATTAAATCCCTAGTGCCATGCTCCAACTATACACCACACACCTGCTACGTTCAGGTTTGAGTATTACCTACCAAGTAATACTCTAATGACTTCATCAATCTGGAAGTCATCAGCCACTCAGGAAGGGTTACCTATCTTAATCATAACAGGAAACAACAAAGAGCAATGTAACAATTGTGCAGATTTTTCCCCACAACACCACTCAGCTTTGTCAGGAGAACCGGAGCACACTGGTGCTTCCTCCCCCCTCCATCTGCTCACCTCTTGATACTCCCCTAAGGGAGTCAGGTACTGCAGAATCAGCCTCTGCTCTATAGCTGGAGTCAAGGGGTAAAGTGTGTAATTAGTGCCAATCACCCACGGGGACATTTCTGACCAGCTGCTGTTGGACAGTTCAACGAACATCCGCTCTGGTTCCGAGGTGGAAAAGCCCAGCTTTTGCTTGGCCTTCCGGAAGCCGTCTCTCTCATGCTGTTTCCCTGATTTGCTTTTCCTCAGTGGCCCATCATCCAGCTTTGTAGCAGAGTTAACTCTGCTACTGGTCTTGTGACTTGAATCAAGATGAAAGGAGATGTCCATATCACCAGAAACTTCCTCCTGCTCTCCATCTACTGCCACCTCCCCATAATCCATATCCACAGCCTCTTCATCGAGAGGCAGCAGCGGATCCGATGGCACTTTCCGAGGGCTGGGGCGCTTGTTCTCCTGCTTTGTAGTCATTTCAGTGACCTGTAACTCCCGCAGCCGGCGAAGCACCAGAGCCACCTGTTCCAGAAAAGCAGCCCTCATGAGAACACGCTTCTTGCTTTGATCATGCAACTCACCTCAGCCATATTTTTTGTTATCAGCATGTAAAACCCACTCCATGGCATAAATTGCCAAGCATGCTGTGGTGTACATTTGCCCAGAGAAATAACCATTTCAAAGTGAGTAAGAGAACTCAAACCCTTTTTACTACAGCTACTTTGATTCTAAAATAGCAGCACACCACGTCTCCTGCGTGAGAAGGAAGTGGCTTGAAAGCCACTAAGAGCAGATGAGCTATATTGGTGTTAACAGAACCACAGAGCAGCTTGCAGCATCCTTCCCATCATCTTTGCCTAGCCTGGAATAAAGGCAACATTCCCTCTCAAAGCAGCAGCTTTGGTAAATTGCAAGTCCCCAAAACCAAAGGTCATGCTTTTACATTTAAAGATTAGAAGAGCAGTGAATGCATTTTCACCATTATAGTCTCCATGTTGACTTACCTTTCATTTTAAAACCTCTGTCTGGTGGGTAAATCACAACATGCAAGAGTTACAGATGTAAAGCTGCTGAAAATTTTTCTTTAAGGAAACTATGCATTATGAGTCTGATTAAAAGGTAAAGTATTTGACTTCTTAGGTTCCCACTGGCAATTTTAACGCAACAGAATGATCAGGCCGCACGCTCCAACCAGCAGATGCACCATCAGGGTAGGATGGAAGCCATGAGCTATTGACTCTTACAGATATTATCACAATCACTGTAAGACCTGTATATTAACTCATGAATGTGAGCTTCCTATAAATAAAAATTAAACAAAGGTAGAGGCAACTGCCCTCTACAGAGGGGAAGTGATTGGGAGATGATTACCAGTTGTGAGTTCTCATCCCTGTAATTTGCAGCGATGTCCTGGTTTTCCATGGCTCCCCCCAGCAGCCCCGTTGCGTAGGTCCTCAGCGGCTGATCAGCCTCCCGTGCCCACTTAAAGAGGTTTTCAACTATGCCTTCCTAGAGGGGAGGAAAAAAGAAAGCAGTTCCAACAGTTACATTTCACCTTCAGCTTCTCAGTCCCAGTGAAAGGACCTGTTGGGAACAATTCTCCCTACCTCTAGTAATGACCAGGCTGGGTTTCCTACCAATCGTGTAATGGATGAAAATATGCAATTTAGCAGATTTCAATGAAGCCACGTTGAACTTACATTAGGTAAAATGGAATTCGGCTAAATTTAAAACATTCATCTAAAAAGACAGTGTTTTAGTATGAAAGACTAATTTTTTTCCTCTAAATCACTACTGAATTTTGAAACATCAAACTTTTCATCACCACAATGGGACTCTTGCACATAATTTGAATCATAGGTACAATACAATAAAATATCAGAAAAAAAGTAATAACGAATGGACACAAATTTCAATGAGAACTCTCAGCTTATAGATTTTTAAAGACTTGCCTGTTATATATTTAAAGACATTTTGCATTATTTTTTAAATGCTCTTATGTAATTTTAAAAAATTCTAACTGAGAATGTGAAATCCCTTGGTCGCTAGAGGGCCTCGTTGGGACCAGAACAGCACTCTCATCCAATGGATAGCCTAAAGTCTCCTACATACAGCAGACCAAAGTGCCAGAACAGAGCTCTAGGTATTCTCGAGTCAAAAGGAAAAAAGTTCTTAAGTGTAAAACTTAATTCAGCTTACAGAGACTTTTAGTCTCTGGATATAGCTATGTTCTCCAAAAATGGGGAGCTGTTGTTTTGGTTTTAAATTTTTTCGGGTTAAGGTCTCCCAGCCTTAGCTTTTGGACAGATCACAAAGAGCTCAAATTAAATTAAATCTTTCACAAAGGGAGAAAATTATTCTTTTCTTTTATCACACTTTAGAGTCCATATCCATATTTTCAATAATAAAGAAATTAATTTAGAACTTTAATATAAAGCACTACTTGATTTGCAAACTTCAGAAAAACAAATTTTTACAGAATAGGAAACTGTGGCTCAGGAATGAAATTCACTTTCTCCTCACTTTCAACTCTCTGTGCATTCCTTCAGAACAACCTACTTGTCAACATACAGAAGTCTGAGTCAGCTGTCCATCACAGTTCCAGATAATCCCCACAAAGCATGTGGATTTTAGACTGCTTAGTTAAAGTATGACTTGCTTATCACTCAGCTCTAGTAACACTATCGCTCTGCTGTAGCTGGGGATTACTGGGCAAGGCTCCTACAGCGAGTCCTCCATGTTCTTTACAGCCTGTTCCATTCACAGGCCTATCAAGTAACAATTCAAATTATAACATTTCCCAAAACATTACACCGGGTTCCAGCTCTTGTTTGAATCAGTCACATTACACCTTAAAAAGCTGTGAAATACCCAAGATGTGATTAACTGAATAAGACAAAATTAGGAAGTCCCAAACCACTAGTAAGACTGAACAGATTGTCTCCCAGGGGCAGGATTTCATCAGGGCTTTTTACTCATTTCTCCTTTGGGAAGACTTGTTGGAGTACACAACACAGCAAGCTTGAAAACCAAGGCTTAGCACAGGTGATACCTTTTCCTGAAAGACGACAGCTGTTTCCAGTCCCGGCATGATATCCAGCAGAAGTCGGCAGGCAGCAGTGTTCAGTGGAGGTTCTCTGCTTGTCATCACATAAGCATTCACTAGCTGGAGAAGATCAGGAACAGCATTGGTTTGAAATCAGACTCTGACCAAAACCAGAGCCATGAAAGCCTTACAGCTCCCACAGCAGCAAAGTGATAAAGTAGGGAATGCCAGTCTGAGCCCTGGATCTTGACACAACCAGCCTTTAACGTGCTCCCTCAGTGCCTCAGAAGTTGAAATTACTTCTCAGAGAAGCAATCAGAGAACCTCTGATCTGCTTTTCACTGACTAAATATTTATCTTCAACTCATTTGTAAAGGCAAATGCTTTAAAAAACTGTGACAGTAACAGTGCACACATGAAAAGATAATCCCTAAAAAAATTAAAGAAATAGCACATTTTTAATTGTACCTGCATTTGCTTATCACTCGCAGTTTAAAACAGAGCTACATGCAAGCAATTTGTCAGAATCCTTACAGCAACATGTACTGATACAGGTGCTTGCAGGGATGTGAGGATAATAAAAATTCTAGCTACTAAGTCATGTTAGAGTACAGAAATGTAAGAGGAAAGCCAGATTCCTGCCTCCTAATTCTCTGCCTGAGTCTTCTAGAGCTAACACATACTATTCTGCTACTACAGGCAGCCCAGCATTTCCATGAATTCAGAGACAGGGCACTAGAATTAGTGGTATTTCCATTACAGAAAGAAATTATGGTTTTGTACTTGTATTAGAAGACCTACATTTTCTTTAAAGAGACAGATAAACTTTGAAAAGAACTAATTCAACCGTTGCTACACACATTCCAACAGCTCATCAACTCCCCTTTCCTTCAGTCACTTTAACAGTGGCAAATGAGTTGCTCTTAAACCCATTTTAAAAACCACTGCTATGGAAGACATGGTCCTGACACCACTAAAATAAATATTAAACAAGTACTGAGATAAACCCGCACACAGGAAATAAAAGCCCTAAGGTGGTGTCAGGAATTGACAGATGCAGTTCTTGGAGCAAACCTACCGCATTCATGAAATCATCGTTCTTGAAAAGTATCCTCAGCAAGTGCCCCAACATGCACTCCGGGTCCGCTCGGCCTGCAGGAGGAACAGGGAAACACTCATCTACCTGCCTCAGGATGCCAGGATTAATACTCAACTGCCATCCCCAAAATGACTGTGGAATGCTCTGCTGTCAGCGCCACAGAGCACCATTTCCCAGCACAAAGGCAGTATCAGACCTTGATCAGCAGTCAGCACATTTACTCTCAGTATGAGTTACCAGGTATTCCCTGGGACAGAGCTGGTGCTGCCCAACCCACTCAGGACTCTTACCCGGGTGCCGGTCATCAAACGGGTCGGGGTCCCCTTTGCGGTACTCCTCAGTCTCCTTCTCAATCAGCTCCGACATCCTGCAGGGGCAATGACATCCAGTGAACACAACTCACACTCAGCCTGCTCCTAGTGCTCCCCACATTAACATATCTCACAAAGCACTCTAAACCAGCCCATCAACTTTTGCCACCAGAGGATTTCTGACTGTCCACAACAGAGGGCAGAGAAAAGAGACTGCCCTCTACTATCTCATCCTCCCACTGTGCTCCAAAACCCACTGAAACCATATCAACACTCCAGAGTTGCACATACACTCTGTGGGGCCAACACCTTTTATTTACTCATGTTAGAGTCCTGGGGGTGTAGAGAACTTGAGCAAATAAAGGGCTTGAGTAGTACTTTTCACCACCACAGTGTCTTTCTTTTGCAGCAGAATCAGTCCTGAACAGGTGACTTAAGTCCTGCTCCCTATTCACTGGGTGCAAGGGCAGCTGCTCAAACTGCCTACACAGTTTTCTGTTATTTTGCACATTACATTTCAATCATGTTGTATAATTATTAAATATTAAGTACTTTCATGAAGTGTTGTGTAATCTCTATTCAGCTATCAATGTTTTAGCATGTGTCAGCTACCACAATGGATAAGACAAGGAGAAGCCTCAGCCCGCTCTTCATTCATAGACCTTCAAAATATATTATATGCTCCTCTGTACCAGGAAAAAAAAACCCCTGAGGGTTGTTTTGAAGCTATGCCTTCTCCTAAACTGAGGAGCAGCCTCAGCAGACACATGAAATCCTATGCTCCAATTCATTTAGAATGAGCAGCACAGGAATTAATTATTATTTTTATTTAAACAAAATCAAGACAAGAGAAATCATTCATGGTCAAGCAATAAATAATTCCATAGTTATCCACTGTCTTTCTCCATGAAGTGTTATAGCAGAAATATATGCATAAGCTTTATGTGAAATAAAGAGCACTCAATTCAATTAAAAAAACAGTAGCAAATTCAATCTTATTTCATTGGTATAAAACATCATTCCCTCCCCTCTACTGAGGTCCAGAGCCTATGTACAGCACAGCATTTTAAAACAAGGTCTTAATACCTCAGTGTAGTAATCTAGGCAGAGTTTATTATAGGGAAGGGAGAACTGCTGGAAGGCTGCAGTAATCCCTGGAAAAATATTTGTCTTTCACAGGGGATTTCCCTTACAGAACAGCACTGACTTCTACTCTATTCCTGTTACTTTCCAGAAAATATCTAGTGTTTCCAGGCACAATTAGAGGCAAAAATGTGCTTAGTCTTGCCTCTAAACTACACTGACCAAGGATGATGCCTGCCAGATTGTAGGAACAGTAATTTAGCTCACTGGGAATGAGCAGAGAACTTTCCTGCTTGTCTCTGATCAGACAATTATCTTTCAACAAACTGTTGATCCTGTGGAGTTCCAATATTTACTTTTACAAGCCTGATTCTGAAGGGATGCAAATTGTGTCCCTTGTTAATCATAGGCAGCACAGCTTGAGCTCTCAAGGAATTCTGGCAAAAGCAAGTTACTTAGATACTCCACTGCCAGCTCCTCATTTTTGTCCATGAGAACTAATTGCTTGAGGGGTGTCTGCTGACAGGCAACTCAGACAAATGGGGAGTTGGGATGCAACACCCTCGACTTGTCAGGTCTTTTGAGGTGATAATTAGCATTTTGATTACATGCCAGAAAGGACAGACAAGTAGCATGGAAAGTGAGCACAACACACTGGCCAGGGCATCCTGTCTGGGTAGGCAGCCAAACAGTGAGCCAGATCCCAGTGGTTTCAGGGACAGCAATGTTATCACAGGCTGGATGAAACAGGCACGTGAATCACTAATTATGGGGGTTTTTTGAGGCAATTAGTCACAATTGTTTGAGCAAAATAAAAAAATCACTGCCTCTTTAAAACTGACTCTCAAAAAAGAAAGGGGGGGGAATTAAAACCCAAGCTGCCTTACAATACCCTTCTTTTAACTAACACATACAAAGGTGGTTTGTGACCTGACTTGGACGAATCTATCCAGATCAACAGCTTTGTCAATTCTAAATTGGAGCAACGGACGAGTCAAATAACTAACAAAGCTCATTCCTGCCTTCTGACAATGGCACCTGGCACACAGGGATTTAACAAAACCACAGAGCTTCTATTCAGGTTTCAAGATTTCCTTTGCTCATTTGGCACTACATTGGTTCTCCCACCACTTCAAAGTTTGCAGGTAAGATCTAGGATTTACACAGAGCCAAGGATTCTTTCCCCTTATTTCTAACTCTTTTTTTTTTTTTCCCTTTACAACTATCTTTGGAAAGTTAGTCAGATCCTCACTGTCACTTGCCACAAACTGAGCTCACCTGGGCAGTGGGGCAGGAAGGTGCACTGGTATACACCCAGTGATCTACATGGCATAACAAACCCACCCTAATCCAGCCCTACATCAGCACTTGGCATTAATGACCAACCTGAGCCTTTACAGCAGATTGCAACTGCATAAGATGCTCTAGGATCCCATATCACAACACACTTGGTTTGTGGAGATCAAAGTTATGGTGTTAAACTGCTGATTTATCCCCTGATGAAAGAGGCTCCTGGGATGCAGCGAAGGATCTGGCTCCCAGGATTTGCCTGAATGGTTGAACGTGACTCGCTTCCAGTCTATGAACTGACGCTCTTGCAGGATCATTTCAATTTACAATATTTTGGAAAACCAAGTATATTTAATGTAGTTTGCTGAAAGGTTTCCAAGCAATTTATCCAGTTCATACCTTCTAACACTCCAGAGTTTGTACATCCAGAAAACCAGCTTATTTGGACGTGACAATTCAGCTGTGGTCTATAAATCTCACTGTTGCTGTCCTTGTCCTGTTACAGCTGAACCCCTCCCTACACTGCACACTCACATGTGCTGTCTCAGCATCACATTTAATAGACTCCCATCCACACAGGGAAATTTTCATCCATTTTGCTCAGGAGGCAGAAGGAAGTAGAAAAGTGGCACTCAAGAACAAGTCTGACCACAACCTCCTCTGCCTGAAGACTAAAACAATATGTAAGGGCATTACTCTGCCTCAGGACATTGGCAAATGCAAGCTCCAGTTGTGAGGATTCCTGGGGAGCCCCTCCACCAGAAAATTCTAAATATCTAAATATCTCATACTCCAAACACACACACGGCTTCATTGGTACCTGAGGCAGTGTAAATCCAATTCCTGACAGAGCCAGCAGATCCCCTTGCTATCTACCTTAAATAAATCTCTACTATCTCCACTAAAGCCAAAATACCCAAGCTTTCACCATTCATAACCACTCTGCCTGCTGCACAGAAACCCTGAGAATCAACAGAGAGTTATCAGACTTGTCTGGGCTTAAATAATGTAGGGAGCTCCAGGAGCTGAGTGGGAGCAAGAAGTGCCAGACTGCTATAAACATAAGAAAAGACATGTTTAATTCAAATGTCTTTAAATTTCTTAGAATACAGTAAAATTCTGGTTATGCCTACAAGAAAAAGTCTTGAAATAGCACATACGTTTCCTTCAGACAATACTCAAAGATGCACCAAAACATGTCTCACAATTTTCAAGAGACCTTCTAATTTTCAAGTGTTTAGGGTTGGCTTTCTGTTGCTCAACTCCCTCTTCCGAGCTGCTGTTTTTAACAAGTAGTAAGAACACCAAAAAAAGCTGTGCCCAGCAGGTGAGGCACAGCACAGACCTCAGCAAGAAACCCCACCATATTCCTGCTACTTCCACCCAGTGCCAGCTCAGACTCCATGAGCTGACTTGTCTGACCCCACAACACAGGGCAGAGCAGAACAGAAACCTGGATTGCTCCTGGAATCCAGAGCAGTTCAGTCCTGCACACACCAGGCAGGCCATGGGTCTGCCAGCAGAGGTGTGAGGAGGGATTGGGATGGATTTCTGTGAATCTCCTGTTAAATTAAGAGTAATGTCAGCCTACCAAACTGAGGCCTGGCTTGGGAAACCACAAATCCAACTGATAATTCAAATGTTTCTCTTGTAATAGATGATGTCTTATAATTAATGGTGTTACCTAAACAGCTCCTAAAAACAATTTATTGGTCCAGGGAATATGTTCCTCAAACAAGCAATACAAGGCTAGTCAATCAACACACAGTTTAAAATAATTAACCAAGTTTCAAAATTTCACTTTAAACATGTTCTTTGAGCTTCAGTAATACTACTCTTGTTTTTTCATTTAATCTAATCAATGTTACTGCAATCTCAAACCCCTCACACCACCAGTGATGGAACAACCTTCCCATAGATTCCCATCTTGATCAATGTTTCAGAAACTTCACGTTAAGATAGCAGATTTATATCAACTTCTATTTATTTTTTCTGACTTCTATTATTTATGAGAATTAAACTCATGTTTTAGAAACAATCTGTGTAAGATCTTTGCAATATTAAATTTCTTCCCAAAAATTTGTATTAAAATACCACACTTCTAGTTCAACTTCCAGACCAAGGAAATTAGTTACAGGTTATCAGGTATGTGAAAACCTCAAGCAAAAACATGGTAAAAGCTGCTGTCGAGTAACTTCAGATACTCAAATTTAGGAACTTGCTTAGCAGATCTTACCTGGTGAGAATAGGGACCATGTCTTGCCCGCTGCCATGTTCTTTCTCCCATTGCTCAAGCAAAGTAGTGAGCTCAGCCTTGGAGTCCACATGCCCAGTTCCTGAAGTCATGGCTTAGCCTAAGGCAGAGGGAACAACCAGAAAAAAAAGAAAGGGCATAAAAATGAGCAAGAAATCCCGCCATGTCACTATATTCATTGAAATAACCTAAATCAAAAATTACAAGTCATTTGAAAGAAGCAAATACTCAGCAACGCAGAGAGAGAAGATCAAGTGACAGAATTCTGCTTTCAAAGCTGAAAGTTTCTTTTTGGTCCTGTCCCTGAAGACTAAAGAACACATGCACACTGCACACAAGTCTTGACTGGTGCAGGACAGCCCTGACCCGGACAGGAATGCACACCTCACCCCCAGGGGTGTTCACTGCTGAACCTCCTAAAAGCTCCATTGCTCCTCCACTCCAGGAGCAGACCTGAGTTGGTCCTTCCTGGTGATTTACTCCAGAACCAACAAAGCCAGGGCAGCAGGATTGTGATCAGTGTCACTGTTGCAGTTTAACACCCTCCAGACAGCAGTGGAAGTGCCAACAAACATATCAGGTACACAGTGCCAGGGAGCAGCTGCGGGTGGCGGGAGCAGTTCCAGGACAGCGGTGGTTGGGAAAGAGCAGGGGCACCACATGGCCACTTGTTCAGGGTTTTCAAGAACAGGCAGTGGATCCAGTAGGAAGGAAGGATGATCACAGGAGGGAGCACTGGAGCAATTACTTCAGGTTTATCAGCCTTTACTTTCGTGACAGCAGCTGACAGAAGATTTATCTTCTCATCCTCAAAAGAGAATCCTTCTACAGAACTGAGTGACTTTTTAAGGTACCATTTAATGAAGAGAACTATCACTGTAGATTCAGTTTAATCTTCTAAATTTCCAGGTGTCAGCTTTTATCAATCTGATAAATAAACTAGAACAAAATCTGCCTCAAAACACTGCTGTGCCCTTAGTTTCCAACCTGACAGACCGTGATTGCTGTGAAGAGTTGTAACTTCTGGAGGAAGGGATATCCAATCCTAATTTATAAACTGACCTTGTACTGAAGGTGGGGGTGAGAAATCAAAGCAAAAGAGCTTCCTTCACATCCAAAACTGCACAGATTTCCAACATTTCATTAGCCATAACATGGCCAATATCCATCTGCCATGACATTAAACACTCATTTGTCATAACTGACACAGAGAAAGAACTTTCCAAAACAATATTAAATACAGATGTGTTTAAGACAGCGATATACACTTCAACTCCTGAAATACAGATTCAGGCATCAGTCAAATGACAGACTACAAAGGCAGCCATAGGCCAACACAGATTACATAAGCATTTATAGCCCAAGTTCTCTCTGGAAAACCCCACCATGCTTAACTGAGTGTTGGACACCTCCTCGCTCAGGGAAGAATGGATGAACAATCCTACAGTTCTGCTTCTTGTCTCAGAGGTGCTTCTGAATTTAATCTACTGTGACTGCTGGTTAACGGGAGACAAAAAGTGAAGATCACCTGGCTGATGATGAAACTGGGACAAACTGCACAAAAATCATCACCCCAAGACTATGGAAAGATAAACCTGTGACTACAAGAACACCATTTGGATAAGGACTATATGAAGTGAGCATATGCTAACAAAAAAACTACCTAAACATAAAGAAAGACGATGTTTTCTAAATCACAAGTAATTATGATTTTATCTAGGGCATTCATTATTCATTCATCTCAGAACTACACCAGGAAATTCAATGCAAATGCATAAATTGCTTAGGAAGAAACAGTGCCTTGATGCAGGCAACAAACAAAATGAGATTGTACACACACACCCCCTGAAACACCCTTGAAAAGGAAAACTATTCTGAGCTCATAAAGCTCCATTTCCTTTTTCATTAACTGAATACCACTTGCCAGCAGCACTTCAGAGCTTTTAAATATCACAGACAAACACCCAGACATATCCACTCTGGGCCCCAGAACGCAAGTGCTGTAACTGAATCTGCATTCAACCGTTTCCGACACCTCCACCTTCATCCCGTACCCAGGATGAAAAGAAGGGCCCTGTGAGCCCAGAGCTGATACAGGGCCTGTTCAGGCTCTCCTGCAATCTTAAGAACACTTTACTTCCTCTAACAACCCTTAACTGTTGCTGCTAGGAAATGAGAAAGGTCCAGCAATACCTGCAACAGGTCAACAAAGTTTCAGTCAGGAAGACCACAGGAACTGCTCACACTGCCCTCTGGGACAGCCCGTGCCTAACCCTAACGAGGAGAAAACAGAAACATCCCAGCTGTCCCTAAAACCTGGAGTATTGCCCCAGTAAAGCACATTATCAGCCTAAATACCTGGTGCTGACACACAGCTATTTTCCTGAAATAAAATTCAAACACACAAATGCCACCCTTTCTGCGAGGACACAGTAATGACAGTGAATGTCTCACCAAGGCATCTCGTCTATTCCACAGATCTTGTCTATCCCTCCCAGTCTATTCAGATAAATACCACTATTCTAGATAGCACCAAAGAAACTCCTACTGTACTTTTTTCAAGAATTCCATGTTAAATCAAAGTGAAAAACTCTGCAGAGAGGACCAGAACACAGACAGGATGAACTAATCTGTAACTGTCAGCAACACGCGTGGCCTGCTGGAGAGGAGGCCTGGGAGAGCAGCCCTGACTTTCACTATTTCCCTTGGACAAGCTGCTGAACAAATTCCATCTTAAACTGCTCTCCAGGAACGAACCAGAAGAACGGAGCAGATTTAAATGCGAGGGTGGGTGTAAATTTTTTTTAAATAAGTTTTGAAAATCATGGCCTATTAGAGATTTCAGTCAGGACATCAATAACTTAAGGAACGGATATTTTCCCAAGCACCACTGTTCTCGAAATACACTTCGAATCAATAAACTGATATCAACAAAATGCAAAGCATTTACTCAAAGGAATTGACTCTGAAAGACAAATATTTGCAGCCTTAACTGTCGCTGTGGACACTGCCACTGAAAACCCACATATGCCTGTTCCAGCACACCCAGAAAAGGGTTTATGAGCGTTTTACTCTTCTGAACTCAGAGGTAAAAACCTGACAGAAAAAGGGAAACCCAAAGAAATATTCAGATTCCTCGATGTACTCACATGTTTTTGAAACCTCAGACACTTTAGGGCTTGAGTCACCTCAGTGAGACACCTCTGAACAGCAAAGAAATCAAGTCCAGTGACCTCTAACCACAAACCCTGACTCAGTGCATGGAACAGTTTGAGCAGCTCAGCTCCACCCTCCTGTCCATCGACACACTGGAGTGTCACCAACTGCAACACCACCACAGGTCACTCCCTTACTGGTGCTGTGTCCAGGGAAAGGATTAGGAGGTTCTGAACACGCTGACTCCACACAGACACAAATTTTAAACCATCAAGACCCTTAGGTGAATATATATCTACTTGTAAACTCTGAAAGCCATCAGTTTGGTTATTTGGGAAATGAGCATGAAATCCCTGTCTTGGCAATTTAAACAGAAAATGAGAGAGCCAAAGAAACCTAAAAATTGTACCTCAGGGAAAAAAAAACAACCAACCAAACAAAAAATCCCAATTTTAATGAACTTTGTAGAAAGATTCCACATTGAAATTAATGTGGACATTAATTAATGTGCACTTTAAATTAATGGACAATTAATGGACAAATTGACCCAGCTTAAATCAGGTTTTATATTGTTCCTAAACATACATGTTCCTATGTATGGCTGAGGAGGAAACTAATGTAATAGTGTAACAACACTAATGAGTAAGCTAAGCAGTACATTTGTAGGTTCTTCCACATTTATGTTTTAACACAAAGAATTCCTCACTTTAAGAGGAAATAAAATGCTCCCTCTCATCACAAGTATTCTTTAAACAGATGAGATACCTGACAGCAATTTGCCTGAACCTGTTGAGTCTGAAATAACCATGTGGAAGTCAAAGCTGAAGCACCACGAACTGTCAGCACTGGAGTTCACTTGTGGAAAAAAATTTGCCACAAAGATAATAAAATCCTCACAAGCTACAGAGCACAAAACCATGGTTTGTTGTAATACCCTGTCCTCATCTGTCCAACTTCCCTTTTTAACAGAGCTCCAATTTGGCTGTTACTACTGATCACATTCCTAATGCTGCTTTAAGTACCTGTTTAAATATTCATCGTTTTTTAAAATTAGGATATTTTAAGGCCAGGGAAAACCACAAGGTTATTCAGTTTCCTGGAATTTCTGCTTTTACAAAACAAACTTGGAACTGCGTGCTGACTTGGCAGGACAAGTCCAAAAAAGAGGAACAAACTTCTGCCGTCAACAAAATAAGGTAAAAAAAAAAAAAAAAAAAAGGGCAAAAACCCCCATACAAACAAAACAAAAAAACAGCGCCCTGTTTCAACATCAATTCCCCTCCGCGCGGCCGGACGGGGAACCACGCGGGCCGCCCCTCCCGGGGGCGGGCGGTGACAGCTCCCGCGGGGTCCCGCACCGCCCGGCTCGGCGGGACGCACCGGCCACCCCGGCGTGTAAAGGTCGGCGGAGGCCGCGGCGGGGGCGGAGACCTCCCGGCGAGCGGGCCCGGCACAGGAGGCAGAGCAGGCGGAGGGGGCGGGCCGGGCCCGGGGCCGCGGGGCGGGCGGGGCGGAGCAGGCCCGGCCCCGCCGGACGGGCCGGGGGGGACAGAGTGGAACGGGCCGGGCCCGCCGGGCCCCCCCGTCCCAAGGGCGCCCCCTGCCGGGGGGGCGGACCTGCCGCCAGCCCCGCGCCCCCTCAGCGCCTGAGGCGCCTCCCCCCCCACCCTGCCGCCGATGCCGTTCCTGCCCGGCGCGGAGGCCGCGGCCGCCAGCTGGCCCGGCCGTGCTCGGCTTAGCTCGGCGGCGCGGCCCGGCCGGCCCAGCCCCGTTACCTGCGCGCTGCCCGCGGTGCCGCCGCCGCCCCGGCCCCTGCTCCGGCCCCGCGCTCCCCGCGGCGGCCGCGATCGCTGTGCCGGGCGCACGCTTTGCGCGTCACCGCGCTGCGTCATCGCGCGCGCGAGACGGGGGCGGGGCGGGGCGGAGGGCCGCGCGCTCGGCCGGCCTGCCGGGAAACGGAGTTCGCGCGGGGCGCACGCGCGTGGGGGGCGGGCGGGTGGAGTTCGGGGGGGGAGCGGGAGGGTGGAGTTCGGGGGGGGAGCGGGAGGGTGGAGTTCGGGGGGGGAGCGGG
>JAWWLV010000024.1:17003623-17022029 GCA_035041135.1 Platyrinchus mystaceus
GGGAGGACGGAGTTCGGGGGGGAGCGGGAGGACGGAGTTCGGGGGGGAGCGGGAGGACGGAGTTCGGGGGGGAGCGGGAGGACGGAGTTCGGGGGGGGAGCGGGAGGATGGAGTTCGCGGGGGCGCCGCCATTGTTTGTCCTCCGCAGCCCGGCCGGCGTCTGCGGGCAGAGGGGTTGGTGCTCTCTTGGCGGTGTCCTGGGTGTGGGCTCTGCGCCTTCCGGGCTGGCACCGAGCAGCCGCCAAGCAGCAGCTGCTGGTCGCGATACCCGGCTGTCCGCCCCGATAGCGGCGATGGGCGCGGGGCCATTCGCCCTCCGGCCCTGCGGGGCACAGCGGGCCCGCCGCGGCTGTGCTGCCTTCCCCTCCTCAGGGCGGAATGTTGTATTCTTTTGTGCATTTGTCTAGTGAACAGCACGGTGATGTTGACCTGTTTAAGGTCACCTCCAGGTAGACTGGGGTGTTTCAGTGAGAGGGCGCCTTGGAGGACAGCTCAAGTGTTCACTTAACTCCAACACAGGAGCATCGTCCTGTTACTTGCCGGTTAAACGAGGACCGTTTTTGGCAGCTGTAGCCAAGCCCCACAGAGAGTGCTGAACACCCACCTCCGCCTCTGCTCTGGGCCGTGCCCAACCGCGGGGAGAGAAACCTGCACTGGAGTTTGTCTCAGGCTCCCCTGGGTCTCTCAGGAAAACTCCTCTTCCCACGTTCCCACCCTTCCTCCGGCTGCTCTGGAGAGCTCATGTGCTCCTCATTCCTTCCCTCTGACACCCCAGGAGGAGCTGAGCACACGCATGGGGTGAGTGAATACCTGTGTTCAGAGAAACCCTCTGGCATTGCACAGCCCCATCCCTCTTTGCCTTCCACATGCAAAGTCTTCCATTCCTCTGGGACTGTGTCTCTGTGTCTGTCAGTTCTGCAGTGGGAATATCCTGACTCTTGTGTGCTTTTACAGTGGTAATAAACTGTTTTTCTGCACTGTCCCTGGAATATTAAGTTACCTGTGGAGAAGATCTATCCGCTTTCAGCAAGGTTATCATTTCTGAGGGGGTGGAAGACCTGGAGGAGTACACCCCTCACCCATGCCCTCATGGTTGATTGCAGGATCAAATGTGTCAGACCTGCCTACAGCTTTATTATCCAGGGAAGAGCATCGCATCCACAGCTGCATCTTCTCCCTTTGGAAGGCACAGGGCAGCCTCGAGGCAGCCTCAGAGCTGTTCAGGAGGACGCTGCAGGGGTCAACATTCCCACTTTTCATTGCCAACTTCAAAGGGCTGAGAGCAAAGTTAAGGTTTCCAGTTCCTGCCACATCTGTGGTGCACTGGAGAAGGGTTTCTTCTCAGAAAAAGTGGGATTCGGTCCCCAGGCTCACCTGAGCAGGTGAGGAGGCTTGTAGCCTGCTGCTCATTGCCAGAGCCTGGCAGGTTGCTGACACAGGGCACAGGTTGCAGCTCTGCCACAAAGCTGCCTGAATTTCTCAGGCCTCCAGCTCCTGCATTTTCAGGGCTCTGGAGATATTTGGGAAGGATTCAGTCTAACACCCTTGTTATCCACAGGGCAGGTGAGAGTCCTACTGGCTCACTTGGCAGGAACAAGACAGTGTGAGCTCTCCTTTAATTTGGCTTCTCTTTAAAACCAACGAAATCTCAGCTTGTGCTGCAGTCCTCTAGTAATTACACAGGTACTGCTGGAAGCTCTTCTCTTAAAAGAACAAATAAGAGTAAAAAATCAGTAAATAAGGGGAAATAGGGTCCTCCCTCTCAAGGAAAAGCTTCATTAGCACCATTCCCAGCTGAGATGCTTCCTGGCTGACACTGTCCACATTAATCCACTTCCTTGCACTGCAACTGTATAAACCTCTGCCCAAGGCAGTGTTTGGACAGGTACAAATTCCTCTACCACACTTACATTTGACTGTCAGTCTTGATTAACTCCAGCATAGCGAGTGCAGCAGTGAGAATCCTGCAGCACTGGAGGTGGTGAGAAAGGCCCCGCCCTCACAGCAACACTTTGCTTTAATAGTGCAATTGAAGAGCAAAAACCAATAAAACAAACACAAAATATGGCTGTGGATTGCAGAGCAATAAAAACCAGAGGCCAGCACCTCTTGCCCTGGGAGGTGGCAGCGAGGCCTGTGGTGTACAAAGAGGGGAAGGTTGTTTCTGCATGTTCACCCACACGGGCTCTCCAGCCAGAAGAACAACATATTCCATAGCATGGTCAACTGCTAGTGATGATGACTTAAGGCTGAATCAAAGCTTGAGCTTCCTTGAGCAAAAAACCACTTCTTCCCACTGTGGTCATATCCCAGATCACCTTGCAGTACTGTGGTTTACAAGGAGAGGATAAAGCCATCTCACCAAGCTCTAATAAGCTTCTGGACTTAAGGACATTTAGCCGTGGGATGAGAGGAGGAACAGCACTGGAAAGAGAAGCCAGGAAGACACAAGTTGTGTTTACAGGGGATGTCTCGAGTACCACTGGGAGACAAAGCATGTGGCTGGGATGCTTCATCTCTCACAGCTGCTGACAAAGGCAGAAAGCCCTAATCCCAGACTCCAGGCAGCAGCTTCACCTTCCTGCCTGCACAGACATTTGCTCCGAGAATAAGTTTATCATCAGGAAGCTCACAGTATTCAGAGACTCTTCACCATGTCTGCTCTAGAAGGAGAGGAGAAATCCTTTAGGCTTTCAGGAGAGTTAATTGTTCACCTTGACCTCCAACACAGATCTACACTGATAGTTCATTGACTTCCTACACTTCACCTTTTATTCATTGCCCCATCTGCTTGTAGGAGTCAGTTTGCTCCTCAACATTTCTTCTTGCAATTAAGTTTCTGCCGAAGGGCAGCTGTGACAGTGGTTACTGATTGAGCAGTACCAAGCTCTGCAGCGTAATTTTGCTGCATGACTCATAGCAGGTGAGGAGTGAGTCCAGTAACAGAGCTCAGTCTCTTCCCAGCACTTGTGCTGCTGCAGCTACACACAGCACCCAGCTGGAATTCCCGGCAGCATTCAGGGAATGGTACAACACCAGGACCTGAACCTTGGGAAGGGTCTGAACCTGCCCTGCTCGGGTGCTTGTAAACTGAAGGGTGTTTCTTTGCACCGCCCGTGCCCCGGGGGACTGCAGAACCAGGCGGGAGGTCAGACGTCTGGGGAGCTGCACCTGGAACACAGGACATGTTCCAGGAGAGCAGGGGAGGTCAGCCTGCCTGTGCACCAGGTCAGCTGCGGTACACTTCTCTATGGAGTGCATTCCAGTGTCCTGCACTCCTCTGGGAATCTGGGGAGTGAGCAGCAGGCACAAATCCCTGCTGGGAATGCCTCAGCTCCAGCCTTGGTACTGTTGATTGCTCTTCCAGTCTCAATCTGCTGGAATAGCTTTTATGAGGTGTGAAGCAGTACCATAGCAGATAATATTTGCAGTGTTATCCCTCATACCTACAGGGCTTTAAAGACTGTCTAGACTCCCCCAAGGCCTTTGTTTGCCATGTATATAATGCTAAATTTTCCCATGCTGTGCAAAAATATTGCCTGATGGATTAGATTGTGGCCATGGGTGACCTGCAAACTGCCAGTCAGCACACCACAAATGGCCTGCTCCCATTGCTTGCCCATATCAGAGAGAAGGCACACACTTTAGTAGAAAGATGGGAGAAAAGAGATAGAAAGTGGGAGTAAGCAAGGGAAAGCAGAGCAGAGTGAAGGGGCTGCAGCCATTGCCACAGGTTAACTGTGATCCAGGTGACTGTGGGCAAAGGGGGCCAAAATGTGTGCACTCATTGGCCATAATAAATGATGTGCGACAAGGGAATAGTCCAATCACTAGGTGGCACACCGGCATCATCACACCAGACCAGCTTCCTCTTGGGAGGAGAGGAAAAAGCTCCAAATAGCCCAAAGCAAACATTAACAAGCAATAATCAGGGATGAGGTGCTTAGAAAGAGCCATCTGTGTGCTCACACACACAGAGCAAAACCACCCAACAACTGGAGAGAGACATCAAATGTGAAAGTGCAGTCAAAATGTGTTCATTCAATCGAATTCTGCCTGTGCTCCTTTACTATTTCTGAGGGACAGTGGGAAAGGCAGGGAAGGCCCCCTCATGAATGGAGCATAAAAAGGAAATAAATGCACAGAGGGCAGCAGAGGTGGATGAGTATCCAGGGAAAGTAGTTGCCACCTCTTCAGGGAGTTACGCCTGCTCTTGTGTCTGGAGAGAGCTTTTGGGGTTTCCTTCCATCAGAAAAGGCTGAGCAAAGCTCAAAGAGAAGTTTCTCTCAGAGATAAAAAGACTGGGTGAGGGACAGTGGCAGGAGGCTGATGGCACCTACTGCAAAAGGAGTTCAAGGCTGGTTATTTGTGGGGAAAGGGAATAGTGATAGAAGAGTGATAGCAACACTTCTGGGGCAGGTTTTTCTCTGGGCTGGAGCTAACAGAGCAACACAAGCTAAAACCAGCTAAAGTATTTGTGAGGAGGGGCCAAGGAGAGACCTGCATTTTGGCAGTGGCCGAGATACCACTGTGTATTGTTTTGCTACTGTAGATCTGTAGTAGCAGTTCACTCTTGAAAGCATCAAGGACTGTACCATGGCCAACTCCACTAAACTCTTCTGGATGCCCACAGGGTCTGCAGGACTTGCCATCAGGCAGACTGCTCCCCAGACTCTCCAAGGGTTTGCATGGATCCAGCAGTGCAGACACAGACTCACCAGCCAGCTCCCCCAGAGCAATGGTTTTGGCTGAGTGTTTAGCCCAGACTAAAGAGAGAAGCCAGATCTGTATCTGAGAACATAGAAATGCAGAAGAATGTAGTTCATCAGCTCAGATACTAATGAGAACATGAGCAGGCAAACAGCTTTTTTCCAAACAGGCTGTTGCCAAAACCCTCCGTTCAGACACTCAGTGCGATGCCAAGAGAACATAATTCTGCCTAACTGAGCATCTGAGTGACAGCACATCTGCGTTTGCAGGCTGAAAGTCAACAAAAAAGTTAAATAATACAAAGTGATCAGTGTTGCATGAGGTAGAGGTTCATACAGTGACATACACCTCTGGCTTTTCAGCAGCATGGCACCCGAATCCTGCTGCAGTGCTACTGGTACTGCACAGTCTTGCTCAGAGCTTTATGCTCAACTTCTCACACACACTTAGCAGCTTCAAGCAGGTTTTCATACCTCTCCTCCCTCCCAAATCACTGAAAAGTGGGGTAAATGATGTTGTTCTGTGATACCCAGGCAATACATTGGCTATGCATTACCCAGGGGATGCAGCCATCATCCAGCAACTGGGAAAGAGCCTTTGGGAGAGTGGAAGTGCACAGATAAACCATGTATGGAGAATATACCAGGGAAAACATGAGAAAAGTAGGGGACAGTAAGCGCACAGAAAGTGGCATCATGGTAACAAGGCATGGTTTCCTGACTAAACTCATTTCTCTAACTGAGAGTGAGTTAAAAGTTCATTTCAGGCACTACACAAAATCCCTTGCTAGTTTTTGTGGTTTAACAAGGATTTTCCTTTTTTATCTGTTTTGTTACTATAGGAAACAGCCACCCAACCAGCAAAGAAAACTCTCCATACAGGAGGAAGCAAGAAAATATTATGCACAGCATGCTGTCAAATGCCTGCAAGACACACACTGGGAATACAAACAAATTCTTCTTAATGTTTTCCAGCAACAAGGATCTTAGGGATTACTTGTAACAACAGCAGCTTTAAAAAACAAAGACTAAACAAAACCAGGAGAAGGTACAATTCTGAGACTATACTTTTAAAAAAGAGGGAGGGGCTTGTTTTGAGGGTTCTTTTTGTTGTTGTTGTTGTTGTTGTTGGGGTTTTTTTTTAAGAGGCCTTAAGTGCAGGTTATATATTTGTTCTGTTCATGACTTCTCCCTGCAGGAGTTAATTGAGTCAAGTGTGTATATGTGACAGTTGTGAGGCATGGGGAAACAACAAGCAAGTTGGTGAAGGTGCGCTATAATGATGACAGACACGTGTGCAAGCATGTTAGTTTTGTATTCATGAGTTTTATCACTGAGAGATTCCATCAATGGTCTTAGTAACAACTGTGTGGTGTTTATCATATTTAGCTGCTCCAGTATTTGGCAATCCTAATCTTTAGTTTGACTGTGGTGGTGGTTACAGCTCTGGAAGCTCCCAGCGGCCACATGTCCATGGCCCCGCTGCAGTTGCTGCCCAAACACTGGGACCTGGAGCACTATAAAGTCTGATCATGGATCACTTGGCTCTCAATTATATTCAGACACACCTAGGAAGAAGCTCTGAAGCTACCTTCGTAACGTAAAGCATTCAACAGCATCAAAATGGGAAAAAGTCCCCAGCTGAAATGAGGTAATGTAAAGCTGAGGGAGTTTGTGATGGGATTTACCCAGGGCTCTTGCCCTGTTTCCCTCTCCCATGAAACAGTTCATGTCTTTTCACCCAGAAGGAATGACTTCCTCTGGCAACATCTCTCTTCGTGCTGCCCTGACCCCGAACAGCCTCTGCAGCCCCAGGAACTCTGTGGGACAGGGATGTTTGAGGGCAGCTTCCTGAAACACTGAGCACCTCCAAGCCCACATCCCTTGGAACTCTGATGGTCCTTGGGACGAGATGTTAATGGCACAGACCCAGATTCCCATCATCGTGGGTGACTTAATAAAGTGCTGGTTCTGCTGCTGAACTCAGTGCTATGTCAAGACACCAGCACCAGCTTGAGGGCTCTTCCCCTCCCTCTTCCACTTGTACCCTCACGTAGGTGACAGTGTCTTTTCTTTACAAGTGCTTCATAGCCCTAGTCAGTGGGGAGGGAATATATCAAGAATAAAGCCTCACAAATTTCTTTGCACAAATAAATCAGAAGCACCTGGTGATGGGGCAGAAGGGGAAGGGAAAAGCACTGGATTTTTAGGAATTAAATTGGGTGCCAACCCACAAAGGAGAAAAATCCCACTGTGTCCCAGGGCACAGAATACTGTGTTAGCAACTGCAGAGACATACTCATGGGCTTTGCTCTCCAGGGAGCTTTGTGAACATTTAGTTGTACTTATAGGAGTGCAGGGTATTTTATAGAGCAGTCTATTCCTTTCAGGATGCAGATAAGTGCTAGAGCCTTATTCTAAAAGCAGCATTGATAAATGATAAGCAGAAGAATATCTGAATGCCCTCTCTGCTTCTGGAGCTGAGGTGAGGGGCAGCTCAGATGTGCAGTAATGGCTGCAAGTGACAATAAAGGGGTGATGCCAAGCTCTGAGTTACCATTCCAGCTGAATGCCCGGCATATTTGCTGTAACACATAAACCCCTTGCTCGGTATTAGAAGAGATTTCTGAAAAAGACATATTTTTACCACTTCTGGACACAAAGGAACAACAAACTATGAAACACCAATTTTAGATTTACATAGAAGTGTATATAAATCACAGACTGAGTACACTTGAATCACAACAATCCCGCACATTGCACTTGCATGGCTAACCTCAAACGTGGCAAACAATATCCTCTAAGAGGTGGTGCTTTTAGGTCTGGTACTCCAGGTCTAATTGCCATTTTTTAGGTGTCTGTATCTACCTGCTGCAATATGATTGTTAAATTGTGATACAGAGCAATTAATTCTGAAACAGGGACACTCTGCAAGGATAATTTTGGTGTTACCCACTGAGAAGAATTAATTTTTTTTTTCGAAAGAGAGTTTTTCTCTTGAATATTTTTTCTTCAAGTCTTCAAGAGAAAAAAGGTCCTTTTGAGTTATTGGACACACCAAATCACCAGTACAACTGGATAGGACTGACAGAAATTTTCCCTGTATTGCCTTATTTCACAGTCTGTGTTAGATGTATCATTTGTATGCTTATCACAATACTACATTACCTTTAATGCAGTGCCTGGGCAGCAGTCTTCAGTGTAGTCTGGGAGCAAAACAATGCTTTAGCCCAAAGAGATGTTAAAAAGATGGGAGGACACAGTGAGAGATGTTTATGGCTTTTACAGGCTGTTTGGACAGCAGAACTCACAGGAGATTTTAGCAACATTGATACAAAGCTTTGAGCCAGGAAGGAAGAGGGAGGCGTGTTTAGCCACTCTTCTAGTCTAGGATGCTATTTTCCATAAATCAGAATTTTGCACTGTGGCTGAGAGTACCAAGATTTATTTTCCTTTGTCTTTGGATCGTGGGAGTAAAATGCTGGTCTCCTTGAAATATGTGGGATGTTAGTGACTAAGATAGTAAAGGCGAGATTTCACCGTAGACATTTTGAATCATTTTCCTCCCAGCCTCTCCCAGAAGGCTGCCTGGGATGATTCCCAGGCTGTTCTGTGGCAGACAGGTGTGTCAGGCCACGCTACCTGCCAGATGAGCTCCTCAGGATACACAGTCTCCTGCTACTCACTGTTAACTAGTGTTGTGTTCTCCTGGGCTACAGAAAACTGCCATGAGCAATGAGAGAATCTCCTGGAAGATGGATCCCCAAGGGAGAGCTGCAGGGAACAACATTGCCTGCTGTGGAAAGTTTTACAAGCAGGCTGCAGTTACCCAGCACCCAGATGGTGAATATTCCATGTTTGCTTTAAAGCAGCATCCCCAGATCTAACCATGCAACTCCCTTTCACAAAGAGCAAGCAGCTGAAAAGGGAGTGCCGAGGTCTCACAGCACCAGCTCTTCTGAACTAGTTCCCTCCTTGCCTGGACTTGATCAGTATCACTCTCCCAAGAGCCTGAAAAATGGGAGAAGAGAAGGAAGAAAGTAGCTTTCTTGCAGGCAGGTTCACAAAACCTTTTGTCTTGCTGGAGAGGCTGCAAAGACTGCTCACACTTTTAAAGACGAATTTTTACTCCTATTCCCAATGCTGGTTTTCCCTCTTGGTCCTGCTTATGGAGATTTTATTAATGGATCTTGTAATAATTTATTAATGGATTTTGTAGCCAGTGGAGTTGTACCCTTTACCCCGTGCACACAGGAGAATGTGTCACCCTATAGACACTATCAGACTCCAGAGCTTTTATCTTCCTAAGAAAACAGTGTCTAATGGTGACAATTTGCTCAGTTAGGAATAATCCCCAGGAGGATTCACAGCTGGCTGAGGAGGGTTTGCTGGAGGGAGGGCTGTAGCTTCCCTCTTTCCCCTTGTAAGTGTCAGATGCAGCATCATCATCCCTGAGCTGTCTTTTTCTGGAAGGTCTCTTAGACATCATCCAGCGCTTCATCTGCAGTCACAGCATCCATGTCTGCTGGTTCTGCTCTGTGCCTCTCATCCCATCTCTGATCACTTGATGCTGGGGAATTGCTGGGAGCACTTGTGTCCCAGATATCTCTTGGGAATTCAGCAGTCTCCTTCCCATGCAGGCACCAGCTGGCAGCAATCCATTCCTGCTCAGCCCTGCACCCAGACCATACACAAGTGATTTTAAATCCAGGCTGTGGACTAGCTGAAAATGACTAAGAAAATGAAAGATGACTAAGAAAAACAAGCTTTGTGTGCTGTGGAATACATCTCCAGCCTGAAAGAGCTGAAGAGCTCTACAGTTCTCCTGCAAAGCCCTGAGAGGTGCACAGATCTGATAACAGTGAGGCATCCCAAGAGCCAGAGTCCCTGCCTCCAGCTCATTTCCCAGCAGAGCCAAGTGCATGGCACTCTCGTGCTGAAACCTGTGTCTGCTGGTCTTCCAGGAGTCTCTGTCAGTGGAAAAACCTGCTCTGCCCACTGCTTTCCACTCCTGTGGAGAAAGTGGCACAAACTTGTCTGGGTGAACTTCACTCCTATTACTTGGCTGATTTCTAACCCTGTGCATCTACAGTTCCCATCATTCTTTGGCTTCTTCTGTCTCTTCTACTGCAGTTTTTCTTTAATTTTCCCCTAATACTTCACATAATTCTGGTTGCTATGCAGTGTTTCCAGGCTCAGCCGCCTGTAACAATCCCCCACCATGGGTGTGTGCAGCTTGGCTGAGCGAGGATGCTTTGCTGATTAATTTGCCCCTTTTTTTTTTTTGTATCGTTATTTTGGCTGCTTGGAAATAAAATAAAACTGTTACTAATACCTTCCCCCTCCTAGTGCCAATTAACTTCAGCAAATTAATCTTTTTCAAAACCATCCTCTGTGTGGTCTAGAGCAGGGTGCAGACAGTAATATAAACTGTATGGCTTCATTTACTCCCCACTTTTGTTCTCGCCAGGCCCATAAGGTGGGTAGAGGGGACAAGGAAGCAGCACAGTACAACTGCAAGTCAGAAAGGGCTCATTTGGACATGTCCATGTGTCCCGTGCTGGGTCATCACACTGGGTGATGAGGAGAATCGCAGAGGCTGTTTCCTCTACCAGAAGCCGGAGAAAGGGAAGGATCTGAGTCTTGTTTCCCCACATGCTGAACACATTCCCAGTCCCTGCACTATAAAAGAACTATTTGGTGGTTTCATAACCCTTTGGTAGTACCTGAAAGGAAGCACAGTACAGTTTCCAAAGCTCTTCCAACAGGTGTGTTGTCACCTTAACTACTATTCTGATCTGTAAACAGTAAGTTTTCAAAAACAATTGCCCAGCCTCTTGATTGCATTGTCCTCCCATCTCTCCTGCCAAAGGCCTACCTGGCAGGTTATGTTGCATTTGAGCAAGGAAGGTCATTCACCTGCCAAGGCTCCAGCCATGCAGGTGAAGAAATTACATGTTAATGTTTCTTTCCATTTTATGCATACATGGAGATTACTTCCTTCATACATACAGTCCCATAATTTCCCTACTTAAATACATCCACCAACAAAACTATCTAGTAAGTCATGCCCCAGAGACTGAGCCTTGCAGGAATGAAAATGTGCTTTTGAAGCAGAGAAACTTCCTTGAGCTCCTTCACCTCAGAAACAATTGTACAGCCAGAGGAGTCAGTGGAAGGGAAAAATGCTGTTTAATGAAGTTTAAATAGCTGTTGTTCAGGGGCTGTTTTCATATGAGTGAATTCACCTATAGTGGAGGGAAAGCAGACCTCAAGGATGTTTGCCTACTCCAAAATTCACAGGCCACCCACTGCAGGAGGGCAGACTGCAGAGAGCACTGAATTACACCAGTATATTCCCACTGAGTGAAGAAGCAGGAATAACAGCTGTGAAGAGCCCTTCCCAAAGACAAGAGATGCTGGGAGGAACAGCATAATGAATTGTGGCTTTTCAGCAGACCAGTTTTTGCCCCTCTAGAACAACTGGCTCTGCATGGGGGATAGAGGACAATGTTTGCAAGGTTCCAAGTGGGAGCCAGCCTTGGATACCAGTGGAGTTAGGGAAGGGAGCAGCTCCTGGTGACACTAACACTTCATTGACTGAACAGTCACGTGTATGACCAGGGAGTCTCACATGGTAATTGTCTCAGAAAGGTGATACTAAAAAAGAAGCATTACTGCTAATAAGTAAAAAGTGAAATCCACACCAATCCCTGCATATAGGCTGCTTAAAGAATTTGCAGTGATTGCAGGTGTTCTAATAAACAAAACATTAGCTCCCATACAAAGAATAAAAAGGAGTGGAAAGCATACTGGACAGTGAAGAAAAAGGTTAGCTAACTTGTTTTATGGCTGCAGATTAATAGTAATCCCTGAATGAGGCTACAGATGAAGAAACAAATGTATGTCTTGTCAGCATTAATACGAAAAGTGCATTAAATTCTCTTCCCAAGACTTGATAATCCATCCCTATCCTTTATACCTGTTGTATACCTTTTCAAACCCCAGAAGTCTTTTATGATTAGTCATTTAATTGCACGCATCTTTCTCCTCTCCCCAAAAAGCCTCCTTGCTTTGCCATCCTCATGTGTAAGAATAAATTTCAGGGTAACCAATTAAAATAAAGTTGTGAAATGAGCAAACCAGAAAAATCTGTGTTTCTAGGTGATCTATAGTCATCCTACCTGTCCCATCCCTCATACACAGCCCATAGCCATGGTAGAGCCTCAGGGTCTTCATCCACAGACAGCCTAAGGGTGGAGGGCACCAGGTTTCACCATCGGGAGAACAGCAGGGGTTGAGTAGTCCCTCACTTGTCCATCCATAGCAAAAGCTGCTGAGGAACAGCAGTCAGCATCACCAAGGATCCAGATCATCAGGCAAGCTCAGGGTGATAAATCAGAGTCAAAGTTAAGGTGGGAAATAATTCCACAGAGTAGATTCAGCAGTACCAGCCGGAACCAGGCATAGACCAAGACTAAATGCCCTGGACTGAGTTTAAATAGAGCCCCTGTCTCAAAGGGCATGTGAATGAAAGTCCCAGGTAAGGTTGGTCAGGGTGATTGGGGCCTTTACCTTTGCAGCCCGGCCCAGGGACAGTGTCATCACACAGGGGAAAACCCCCTCGTAAGGAGTCTTATGAAAGTCAATTCCTCAGGAAAAGCTCATTGTAGCATGGAAAAACAGGTCTTGGCAGAGGATTGGCAGTGAAAACCTCTTCACGTTGGTCATGGATTGTGTCATCTTCCCTGCCCCACAGCTAATGACAGAAAAGTAATGCTGGCTATAGGCAAAAGCAAAGTGACCAGCAGTCTTCTCCAGCTCTGTGGTACAGCTCTTCTCGTGGCAGAAGGAGGTCACCTTGTCACTTTGGAGTGTCTTAGAAGTTGGTTGTGCCTCCAATAAGGAGCAGTCAAGAGCTGTCTACTGGAAAGACATAACCACTTGTAGTTTCAAAAGCACAGCAGGGAGCAGGGCAGTCCTGACCAGCAGGTGGCTTTATTTTCCACTAAGGAAGGTGAGGAGGTGATTTTTTTACCCTGTACTCCCCTCTTGTCCTAGGGGAGTGAAATACCTTGGCATGCAGAAAGCCCCTGTTGGCCAGGAAAGGGTCAGCGCATTTCAAGGGCGGCGTGAGGCTGGATGTTGTTGTGCTCACCTTGTTGCAGCTGCTGTAACCACCTGGCTTGGAAGGAGGGCTTAAAAGGAGCAGGCTGGACCTAGGGGGGAGCTTGAAGATACTTTGTTTCTCAAGGTAGGCTTAAAAGTAAACAAGCTAATGCCTTATTGTAAGACTGCATTTTGCTTTTCAATTGCATCATGCTATGTGGTTCTGGCAAAGTAGAGCAAGAAGAAAGCTATATCAAAATGTCTTTTACCTTGCTGTGAATTTCCTAACGGGTCTTCACAGGTAATTCAATGATGCACTTATGCATGCTGGAGCTGTGGGTTTAACTTTGCCCCCCTCTATGGGATGTGAGTGCTGCAGGTGTCTGTGGGTTTACTGCTGGCCTCACAGAACTCACCCTTGGAGCAGATGACTAAGCAGAGTGAGCCGCACTTTAGCCAGGTACCCTGCTGTGGGGATTGCCAGGAGCAGCTGTGTGACCTTTTCTAGTAAGGTGTTTCCTTATAGTAGTTCTTAAAGTTGGTACTTTTAATTCCTTAGATATCCCCCTGCTTCTTCTATGAGCAAAGCACCCCGTCTGGCACTCGTTCCCTGCTGTTCCTTTGCATATCATCACATCTCTGCTATTTCCTTTCCTGACCTGGAACTATAAAGCCTTCCACCTTCTCCTGGAAGAGGTGGTGCCCTCTTTTACTTTCTTGCTGCCTTGCCTGGGTGACTCCACCCAGTTCTATCACCCAGTGTTTGAGATGGAATGTTGAAGGCTGAAAGAGTGTTCCCAGCGAGCAGCGCTGTGCTGAATAATGCAGTAGCATTACAGCATTTCAATACTGTAATCCTCCCCAAAGCAGCTCACCATAGGGTTAAGCTTTTCAAGCAGAGAGATCTCGCTTTGTAGTTACACTGAATCTCTTCTGGATGGGTCTAGTATGGGGGCTAGTGTGGAGCCTAACGTGCAGAGGAAGTGTTCAAGTTGTTTCATGTGGTGAGGCTTGCCTTAAACTTGTCCATAATGTCACCCACGTGTTTCTGCTCTGCTGTGTCTGGTTCTTAGCCCCTTCTAGCGGGGAAAGGAGGAGGCTGCAGGCCGTGTTGAGGTACAGGTGAAATCCAGCTTGGGTATCGTGATGCTGATTAAATGCCCATGAAGCACCGTAAACCTACAGGCTATGCTGAGTTGTAGCTCCCTGGTAACTCCATGACCAACTCCTTCAACACAAAGCTCAGTGTTACGTTGTGATATTTAAATCGAGTTAACTTCTGCTTCTGATTTCTCACTTCTCTCTGCATGACTGCTTGAGTCCTTCTCTCAGGATGGAAACAGCACCGTCAGATTTCCCATCCTGCAGGTGGAATATACTCCCTGTGAAGGAGTGGCTGGAGTGTTTCTTTCACAGTGCAGCAGCAGGCAAAGGGAACAGTGAACAGCACCCAGAACAAGCACCAAATAGAGAAATGAGGAAAATTGGAGACAAGCAAAGGTATGTGAAAAAGAAGGCAACTCAGATGTGGTTAAGCAGGTGAATGTGGTATGATGCAGAGTGCTGTGTAACACCCCTGGCCACAGAAGGTCTCCAAGAAGCAGGAATGGTGTCACCATGGCACTCCTGAACCTCCTCCATGTCAGGTGAGACCCCACACTTGAAAGAGAAGGATCTGTGAAAGGGCATGTCCAACAGCAGTAGAAATTGTGCTGCAGCAGTTGTGATGCTGCCACTAGGGCACCTGAGAAACGATTGTCATGATTTATGATCCCACCAAAGACAACACACTTGTGCCAATGGTGATTTGATTTATTAATTGCTTTGAACAGGGTGTCGCATGCTGACTCCCAGCTGCTTGGGTTGCAGTGAAATACAGATCTGCTCCTCTGACTGAGTCTGTGGACTGTACTTTAACAGTATCTGCTGTTTCCAGCATCCTGTCACAAGCTTTCCATTTCCAGAACTCTTGGGTAAAGCTTAGGATGGAAGAGTCCGAGGTATTTGAGTGTCAGGGCACTGAAGGCAAAGCTGAGTTATCCTTGTGTAAATGGGATATATATTTTTCTCCTGCTCTAGAGAGAGCCTTCACAGAGATTTTTACCCTGGGGCAGGCTGAGTAGTTTAAGAGATGCTTCTATAACTTTCATGGAAAGCTTTTGTGAAGGCATTTCATCTCCCTACATGTTTTGTAGATTACACATTTCAGAGCTTTTAATCAGAGGTGTGGACTCCTTCTCAAATCCTGCCTTTCACCTGTGTTAAAGAATCTGTCGTGGGGAAGAAGGCCCAGAGTAGCCACACCAGTACTGACCTCCCAGTCAGGACACTGAGAATTAGTGCAGCAGTTACTTGATGGACACTTTTAACTGGACACAAGACTGAGGACTGATGTCTCTATGTATTGAGATCAAACCTGATGCTCTGATAAGAAAAGCCATGGAAGGTAAGACTTTGAAAGTGCCTTTTTCAAGTGAAATAAAACTTCATAAATTGTGCTCTGCTGGACAAGAACAACACAGCCAAGTGCAGAAGTGCTCATGGTTATGAGGGAATCAATTAGGGCATGTTGATGAATAATGCATATGCAGCTTAGGAGGGATGGATGACATCGGTTTTATTTTTGTACTGTTAATTGAGAGTGATTCTAGGACAGAAAAAAAAACACAAAGGGAAGATGAGGAAATTCTGGTCATAGCAGCAGAAGCTGGAAGCTCATCAACAACACTTCCTGTCCATTAAGCTGTAAAAACCTCAGGAAGAGGAACTGTACTTATGTCCTCTACAGCTCCTAATCCATGTAACTGATACTGCCCAAGAACCCAATTCAGACTGTAAATGATATGAGCATTTTAAGAGATAGAAGTTGAAGCTGCTGCTTTGAAATCTGTTGGCCTTTCCTGTGTTAAGATAATGTCTACCTTGCTCTTTTGAGATCCAGCTGTAGGGCATCAGTCAGCTTTATTTACCCCTAGAGGTGTGGCTCTGCTGTTCCTTGGACATGCAGGGATATCTGAAGGAGAGCTGGTGCCGTGTGAGAGAAATCCTGGGACCCTTGTAGGAAATTATTTGTTGCTGCTCACATGTGGCAAAGTTCCCCTACTGGTATGCAGGTCAAAATCAACTGCTCTTCAGATCTTATGGGTCTCCCCTTGGGTCCGTGCAGTGGTTGGGTTTAACAAGGCAAAGTGTTGTCTCTGAGACTGAAACAACTGCTGCAGGGTAGAGGAGGAGCCTGGCAAAGCAGGGGGAATGCTCCACATCCCTTTGCTTTGGTGTTTCCCAACACCCAGCTAAGAGAATTTCCCAATGCTTGGATGCCTGCCCAGCTCAGAGCACAGTCTGCTGCAGGTGCCCAGTAATATTCACCTGAGGCAGAGGACGTGAGGGAAGGACAGAGGGCACACACTGTGGTGAGCAATCAGCTACCGGTCTGAGGAACTGTGTCGATTTGTAGAACACTTCTGCTGGTGGCTGGTGTGTGTGGGAAAGGCTGTGAAGGCACTTGAAGAGTTCTGTAGGGGACTGCTGGGGGTCAACCACTGATCCTACCTGGAGGATTTCAGACCATATTTTTTATTTGCCTGGCAAAAGGAGTCACCACTTCAACCTAATCTTCCACAGAGATGGTCAAGGACAGCTGGCACCTCTTTAAGGAGCCAGAGCTCTGATATGTAGTGGGACTTGAGGTCACTGATGTTTCCTTGAACTTGCTACCCCAGTTCTCTCTGGATGGTGTAACTGCAGCCTCAGTGTTGCAAACCAGCAACTCACACTTGCTGCTTGGACTGAATGCTTTTGGTGGTGGCATCTGTGGGTGTCCTGAGGCTGCACTGGGAGCTGCCTGCTGGGAAAGCGTGGGAGATGTGGAGCTGTGTGAAGGGACAAGCGCTGCAGTGGGACTGTGCAGACAGCTCACCTGTGCTAAACCCAGCTCCACACATCCACTGGACAACATGGATGTCTGATTACAAAGGTTCATTGGCTGTGGAAGATAGTGGTTTTACATCTATACAAGCCAAGAATGATTTTCTAGGTCTGTTTTAGCTAATTTTATAGAAATAAGGAGGAGGTGCTATCTGCTGGAGTGCTTACAGGGGTGGCCTGTGAAGCAGACATCCTCAGCCAGACTGTGCTTGTCACTGCTGCTGTGGAGCAAATGCCTGAAGTATAACATTTTTCAATGTTGTCATGTGGGATAGTCCATAAGGAGTCTTTGCTGCTCTGCTGGAGTCCCTCCTGCCTGCTTTAACTTGCACTTGTTCCATTGCCTCTGAGGCCTCCATCATCATCCCTCTCTCTGAAGGTCTCCTCTGTGTGACAGGCCAAGGCAGGGAAGGAAAACCCGGAATTTAGTGTCAGATGTAACAGCAGAAGGTCCCACGGAGGATTTGGAGGTGTCTAGGTGGGGAGGAGGGTGAAGGTTTACTGTGATCCCTCATGCCTTTGCCAAGTCCCTCTCTTTGTGAGATGGTTCTGTGGTGCTATGGTCCTTTTATTTTGGATCAGCTCTGGCTTCCCTGAAATCCAGGAGACCCCTGAAAGTCTAAGGGTTGAGTTACACAGGCCATGCTCAGGCTGCCAGTACATATCCAGAGCCAGTTTCCCACTTTTTTTCTTTCTCTGGGCCTGGGGAACCAGACAGGCACTTTCTCTGATGGCCTTGTTCTTTTTCTTCCGTGTAACAGACGGACACACCGAGCCCCTGGTGCTGTGCAGGATGAGCAGCAGGCTCTGGGTGCGGTGTCAGCAGTATCCTGGCACTGATGGAGGCTGTGGAATGCTGGGCTCTCTGTCCATGGGATCACGGCCAGCCCATGGAGGTGAGTGATGAGCTCCCATCTGAAATACCATCTGCAGTTTTGGACACCCCCCGTTTGTGAGAGGGGTGAATTCCAGTGAGTCCTGGGGAGGCTGTGGAAGGGTTGGAGTGTAACAGGCTGCGGGAAGTAGGAGTGTCGAGCTGGAGAAGGGTTTGGGTGAACTCTGGTGGTTGTCCAGTACCTGTGGGAAGGGGACGGAGGGAGCGGAGCCGCGGTGGTGGCAGCAGAACAAGAAACAGCGTTTGTGAACACAGATGTGTCCTGTATCATGCTGGGTACGAGTGAAAGTTCTGTCTTGTGCAGAAGCCCAGCGGGGAGCAGGGGCTCAGAGCCTGACGGGTTTTCATGTACGTGAAGGGATTTAAAACCTGACAGGACAAGGCCCAGAGTTGAGCTCGGTCTTGTCCTGCCTTGAGGGGCAGAGGCCCCCGAGGCCCCTCAACCTCAATGTCCACGGGACCCTGTGACAAATTAACAGCATGTCGCAGGGGCTGGGGGGTTGTCCCCTCGCAGTCACGCTCCTCACAGCCGATGGCACGGGCAGAAGCAGCCGGGGCCCCGCATCCCGCCACATCCCGTTCCATGCCCGGGATGGGCCCCGGGACCCGCCGGGCCGGGGGCGCTCCGCGGGGTCAGGGGGAACCTTTCTGCGCCCTGCGGAACCTTCGCGGCGGAGGCGCCTGTTGCTGCCCGGGGGACGAGGCGGGCGCTGCGGCGGGGGGCGGCCCCGAGCGGCGGCGGGGCCCGAGAGCGGCGGAGGCGGGA
>JAWWLV010000024.1:17030414-17046025 GCA_035041135.1 Platyrinchus mystaceus
CAAACTTTCTAAACAGGGGGCCGTTTCACTGCCCCCAAACTGTGTGGGGCCGGTTTGTATCCGAGAGGCGCCCCCTGGAGGCAGGTGGAGAACGAGGTGCGCATTAAGTCACTGCGGCAGGGAGGGGCGCGGGCCGGGTTCGGCAGCCTCGGGGGCCGGTTCTGGCCCACGGGCCGTAGTTTGGGGACCCCTGTCCTAAATCCTTCTGGAAGTACGATGGGAGCCAGTCTGGTCGTGACAGCAGCTTATGCCTGGTAGGCACCCTTCCCGACATCCTGATCTTTTCCCCATCACAGGATGAGTGCATGCCCAGTCATGTGTTGGAGGAAGGGCTATGGGAAATACAGGAGCTGGGTACTCTGCTCCTGGCAGAATATTGCTGGATGGTCTCTTCCTCAGGCATTCCCTTGGCTTCCATAGGGAATGGGCACGTACACCAACAGCCCTTGTGCAGAAAGGGTGTTTCCAGCAAGCACCAGATGTAATATGTCTGTTCAGGACCTCTGGTTTTGGGGAGGGGTTGGCACTATAGCAAATGATTTCTTTTGTCACTGAAAGACACTGTGTCCTGCTCAAAGAAGTTACCTCCTCGCAGCATCTTCTAGCCAAGTGCTACCTTTCCCCCTCTGTTGCTTATTTTATTATTTCATCAAGGCAGGCAAGGTCTTGTATTCTTTTCTTTGCACTCTGGGGCTGGCCTGTGCAGGAAGGCTTAGAGATAAAATGCTTTTGTTGAGGGAAGCTGTTTGTATTTTAATCTTTGAGTTTCCTTGCATTTTGGAGGGGGTGTGTCTCCCCTGCCTCTCTCGCTCTCCTTATTATTATCATCTTGTCTGACCCATTTTGCTGACAAAGAGAAGGCAGTGAAGAGAGACAGAAGTGGTTATAACTGAACAGGTTTTTTACTTACAGTCTTACAATGACTATACTTTTTTTTTTTTTTAAGTGGTCTGCTTGCTTGTTTTTGCAGTTGCTTTATGGCAGGGAAGATTGAAGGTGAACAGAGTTAATTGTCCAGGAGTCTGGATAAGATTTTGGGGATGGGGAAAGATTGCAGAACTCAGGAGATAAGGATTTCAGTTTTTTCTACTTCATTTTGTCTTACTGTGCTGGAACTCCTCCTATATCTGATATCAGACAAGTATCTTTCTCATGGCTGCTGAGGGGACCTGTCTCTTCTTTCCTCACTTGCATCTTTGCTTGGCTGTGACATTGTTTAGTACAAGCTGTAAAATATGAAAAAGTTTACCTGTGAGGTGGTCAGAAAATTGAGACCAGGGGTTTCTGGAGTGGCAACTTCATTTTGTGAGAAGAAAGAATAAGAGAAGACTTTTAGGACTTCATGCCAAGGGTAGTTATGCCTCCTTGAACAGTTTGGGTGAAGTTGTAGTGCTGAGGGAAACAAGCACAAAGCAAGCAGGGGATGTGCATGAGAGGTTTCATATACTAATATGAATTTATGATCAGAACTCCACAGTGGCTCTTGGTTGCATCTTGGGGAAAGGTCTGTGTTCTAGGACAGCCCAGGAATATCTACTTATCCCAGACATAATAAGATACAACATAAAACCAAAGAAAGGCAGAGGGCTGAAACAAGTGATTCTTTTATTTAGGTACTAATAATTAGCCCTTGTTCTCAAGCAAGGGCATCATGACCAAAGCAAATTCCTCTTCATGAGCTTAAAGAAATCACCTATTTGTTCTCACAGTGCAGATTGCATCACTTCCCTTTGTGAGGGATGTAGAGCTGTTCCTTTAACAAGTCCTGCCTGAGTGCCTTCAGGAGGGGACCTGCCCTGACCCAGAGAAATTTCTGTCAGTGCTAGTTATGAGTTTCTCGAGGTCAGGGCAGCTTATCTTCCTGCTCCCTAGAACAGAGCCTTGTTCTGTCTTTGCCCCTTTAGTGCCCATGTGTAACTGCAAGGACCTGTTCACAGAGGCTCTCACTAAACATGTTACGTGTCAAGGACTTACATGAGGAGGTCTGTGGGTATTTTGCTTTGAGCTCTGAGCAGTTTAAAAGTATTTGCTATGGGGGGAAGATGTGCACAGCAAGGGTGTCTGACTGCATGATGTAATTTATGATTCTTTTGCCCTTTGAGTGGCAATTGCATTGATTTTTCAATTAAAAGAGCCCAGCAAAATGAACTTAAGAAATAAATACCTCCACACAAACCACAAAGCGATGCCATGACTATTTAAAAAAAGGGACAATGAAGAAGATTAAGTCTGGGAATGTTCATGTTTCACCTCGGATACATGCACCATCCTTTTGGTTGGTGTTTGTGTTGAAGACAAGGAAGCTTTGTCACAAAGACCATCACTTTCTCAAACCAAAACACCATCTGTGCCCTGTACTGGAGCAGTATCTGGCTGCCAAGAGCATGGCCCTGGTGACAGTGACTCCAGCTGGGACAGCCCAAACCCAGGGCTGCATGTTCCCACCCTCTCACTGCTTTTTTTCCCTTTGTGCCTGCACAGTTGTTCTTGCAACTTTGTAGTAAATCACATTTGGGAATGGAATTTTGCTTCCAGGTAGTTTTTCCAGCTGAATCAGTTTGGTGTCCAGCCACAAGAGTTGTGCTGGCACAGTGTGGGAGCGGTGTGTGAGTGGGAAAGAGCAGCTGCTGCTGAGAGTGTTCAAGGCCTGAGAGGCTGCAGTCAGCAAGAGGGAAAATAGGTAATTTAATCGAGGCCAAATGTTTATTACCCTTCTGGTGCCTGTGAAATCTGAAAACTGTCTGTCAGTGTCAAGGCATGTCTCTGTCTCTCTAATTGGTGGAATTAGCATTGGGTTTTGGTTGCCATTTTCTGTTTGTTGCACTCTTTTATTCAGTCTTTGCGTTAATTATTTGCATCACTTGCTGATGAAAGTGAAAGGAACAGCATTCCTCGTGTAATGTAACTGTCCAGAGGTTTGATTACTCTTGCAGCATCTTGTGTGAAAAGGCAGCTGGCTGCAGCTTCTCCTTTCCGGAAATAGTGCAAGAGCTGTATATTCATTCCTTAGAAAAAAGTGCCAGGGTTATGGAATGCACCTCAGCAACTAAACACAACCTTCCGGGCATAGGAAGTGAGAAAAATCAGCTTGTGTTTGCAGGGGATGTTGGGGTGGGGGAGGTAGCAAGAACAAAGAATATTTTCTTAAATCAAGAAGTTGTTGTAGGAGTGGTGTCATCAGTTGGGTTTTAAGTTCCTTGTCCGTAGGTGTCAAGAAATTGAGGGAGCAGGACCAAAAAAATAGACCTTACGGAACCAGCGCCTTTGAATGCTTAGTGTATGAAGTGTCCTGCAGGCTCTAACCTTGAAAAGCAGGTGTCAGAGTGACTGTTGCATGGGATAGTTACTGATTTTGAGATCAGATGTTTGGGGAAAAGCTGCTACCCGAGAAGAGATGGGGTTTTTATTTTCCCTCAATCTTGGGATGTGGTCCTGTTATCTGTGGAGGAGAGTTTCCTGGGGAAGCTACTTTTTCTTGGAGGAGGTTGGAAGCTCTTAACTCTGGACAATGCATAGTATGATTTACCCTAGCCAGCATTTTTAAGTTTCTGTCGACTGCAACTTCACATCCTGTTCTCCAATGAAGGAGAGTAGGTCTTGGTTATGTGATCTGAATTTGTTTATTCTATAATGACAGTGGTTAACTACTTGAGAGAAATAAGACTCAGATAATGAGTAGAGAACACTGAGGAAGTGGGTGATCTGCTTAGTCATGCACTCTGTAGGAAAATGTTTTGGTTTTGTTTTGTTTTTCTGATTCTCCCTTAAAAAATAATTTAGATATGCCTTTTTCTTCCTTCTGTACTTACCATAGCACTAATGAAAAGCAAGAGAGGAGATCTTATATTTCAATTAAATCAATACTTCTGGTCAGTGAAACGCTTATTTTAACAGAATGAGATACAGAGCTGGTAGCCTCTGTGCTAGCATGGAACCTCTTTGTGGATATCTATCCTTTTATTGTGATAAGAAGGTGCATCCTCCAGAAAGCCTTTAACTTCTATCATTTACCTCCTTCATTCCTAACAGAATGAATGAAGTTGAGATTTTACAGCATTGCCAGTAAGTCTTCTCTGCAAGTGCCATGTAACCAGTTTTCTCTGTTAAAGAACGTTACTAGTTGTAGCCAGAATCTCCCATCAAAACAAGAGTTGTAGTTACTATTTAAATTTCTTACTTCAGCCCAAATCAAAAATGGTCAAGAATTTCAACAATTAAACAAATGGGCAGGTTCAGTAAAATGAGTGGGTGAAAAGCTGGGTGGCCAAGCCTGGAGTAGTGGGAATGGTGTCACATCCCGCTGGTGGCCAGTCACTAGAGGGGTTCCCAAGGGCTCAGAATGGGGTCCAGTCCTGTTTAATATCTATATTGATGACCTGGATGAGGGGGTAGAGTGCACCCTCAGTGAGTTTGCAGATGACACCAAGTTGGGCAGGAGGGCTCTGCAGAGGGGCCTGGACAGGCTGGATCCATGGGCTGAGACCAGCGGTATGAGGTTCGACAAGGTCAAGTGCTGGGTTCTGCACTTGGGTCACAACAACCCCAGGGAGAGCTATAGGTTGGGGCAGAGTGGCTGGAAAGGACCTGGGGGTGCTGGTGACAGCAGCTGAACATGAGCCAAGATGTGCCCAGGTGGGCAAGAAGTCCAATGGCATCCTGGCTTGGATCAGCAATAGTGTGGTCAGCAAGCCAGGGCAGTGACCGTCTCTTTGTGTTGGGCACTGATGAGGCCTCACCTCTAATCCTGGGTTCAGTTTTGGGCCCCTCACTACAGGAAGGACATTGAGGTGCTGGAGGGTGTCCAGGGAAGGGCAACAGAGCTGGGGAAGGGTCTGGAGCACAAGTCTGATGAGGAGCAGCTGAGGGAGCTGGGGGGACTCAGCCTGGAGAAAAAGAGGCTCGAGGGGACCCTTCTCAGTCTGTACAACTCCCTAATAGGAGGTGGAACCAGGTGGGGGTCAGTCTCTTTTCCCAGGTAACAAGGGACAGAACAAGAGGAAATGGCCTCAAGTTGTGCCAGGTAAGACTTAGGTCGGATATTAGGAAAAATTTCTTCACTGAAAGGGTTGTCAAGCATTGGAACAGGCTGCCTGGGGAAGTGTCATTTTTTTATGTTATTTATAAGACACGTTGACATGGCACATAAGGGCATGGTTTAGTTGTGACCTTGGCAGTGCTGTGTTAATGGTTTGACGTGGTGATCCTAGAGTTCTTTGCCAGCCTAAAAAATTCTATGATTTTATGACTTAGCAGCCTTGATTCAAGAATAATAATTCACTAATCCAACTAATAATTGAAGAGGACGGGAGGAAAAAATAGAGATGAGGCCAGAAATTCCATCCCTGTTGTATTTTGGGAGGTATCAGCAGCTGAGCGTAGGGATGCTTCTTACAACATATGGTCACCTTCACTTGGGATAACAAGTCAAGAGGACACAAGAAGACCTGGCATTCCTGCTGTTTCCTCTGTACTTGCTCACTGGGCACGGCTGCCAGTCAAGCAGCATTTGCAAATGAGCTTTGATAGAAAAAGTGGTCATTTGGGGAAAGCACTTGACTAAGACTTGCACTTTACTTTGAGAGAAAGAATACCTGAAAGGTTGTGGTTTTTTGAAGATCACAGCTGAATGCTCTTTGTCATCCTGCTTCTGAATCTTGGAAACATAACATTGTGGGTTCTGCATGGGCACGAATATACAGTATTGTCTGTTCAGTGACAACAAGTACTGCAAAAGACATTGCTACCATTAATGAAAGTTAAGTGAATTTATACATTTGGGAGACAGTGACATTTTTACTCTAAGAGTTGTGTCTTGTAGCCGGCAGCTACTTCTAGATGACTGTTGTGGTGCTTATTCACCATACAGTGTTTTATGGGAATTTGTTAATATGTCCCTTTTCAATTGCATTTTCCTGTCTTAACATTTGGATATGCTTGTGCCTGTCGGTGATGGTAGTTAATGTCCCGTTTAGCATAAATTGGGACAGGACAGTTGAGTATGTTTACCAAAATCCCACAGGTTATATTACCCTTCTGTTAATATTTGTGTATCTCCTTAGCCCAACTTGCACTGTGCTGTTTTAAAGCTCTTTTGGAAATAAGCTCAAGTATGTAGAGTCATATACTCATAATTTTACAAGCTAAAAATGTCATCTGCATATCATGAGGCTCATAGCTCAGGTTCTTTTGTGAAGCAATACTTATTATCTCTAATTGGGGTGATTTTTATATGTGTATGCAAACGATCCCCTGAGCAGGGTGTTGGGTTGCTTGTGCTGTATGGGGAGAGGCAATAAGCTGCATTCTTTTCCCTTCCAGGCCTATCCAAACCATTGGGAAGTTTTCAGCCACTAAAACACAACCAAAGTGATGTTTCCATTACTAAGGACAGAACCACAGGAGGCTATTTCATCCAGTTGCTTTCCCTGTGAGCTGCCCATAGTGTCAATCTTAAGTGTTACCAAAGCAAATGTATTTGTGCAGGATAGATAAGGATCCGTGTGAGTGTTTCATTTTGACCTGTATAGTAGGAAAGGCAAAGATCAACAGGTTTTGGTGGCTTTGTTCTCAAAACTAGTAGAAAAATGACTATTGCAAGTGGCACTTAAATTTTTAGTTTTTCCAGCACTGTGCAATGTTGAGGGAGGGAATGACTGAAAGAAATCCATGTTTATGACAAACTTTAATCCTCTAATGGATTTTTAATCTACACTGGAATCAAATAAAAATTAGTTCAATATCTGATTGCTTGACTCTAACTTAGGTCTAATATATGCTAATTGTCATCTTCATATCATGTGAGTTCAAAAGTTTTTATTTCTATTTCTTTCTACTTCAGGATTTCCTGGGTTTCTTCTTTTTTTTTTTGCTCATTTTCTTTGGTAAACTGTAGGTGGCATAAGTAATGCTTCCTCATCCCTAGTGTAATTGCTGTTGCTGGAGGTGGGGTAAGGAATAATGTGGAATTCTTCCTTTTTCTAAAAACTGCATAAACCAGAACCTCAGGTTTTAAGTCCAGTTCTGAAGAGGGAGAAAGATGACACATTGAAACCAAACTCCCAGAGCTCTGTGATTGTTCATGCTGAAATGCAGAGCTATGACTAAAGGCAGAGCTCAGTTGTGTTTACTCTGTGATCTGTGAGTGACAGTGTGCAATGTGACTGGCATCTGCCTCACAGGGGATGGTGGGCTGCCCTGGACTGCTGCTGATGGAAAGCTCATTTCCTGAGCAGGGACACAGTCACAGGCAGTGAATCACTCCCCTGTAAGCAAATGTGCTTCTCCAGGAGGCAAAGAAAGAAGAGAGTGTGGATGGGGTGATACTGAGAAAATAGGAGAGAATCGGGCCTTTTAATATTATGAAAACTTTCAATTGTCCTCATTCTGAAAGATGAAAACATTGTTTATGAGATATCCCAGTCTGTTTCTGTGGGATTCCCTTCAAGGAGGTGAGCCATAATGTTCACATATCTCAATGACCACAGCCATAGCTCATATTCAAGTAGTGACAGTGACTGATCTTTCATTGAGAGGGGATTAGATCCAAGCCTTTTCCCCCCTCTCTGTTCCACTGCTTCTGTTTATGTAATTTAGTCTTGATTTATTACATAACTTCTTCTCTGGCACCTATGTATAACAAGAGCTTAAACTCCTAGAGGATCTTTCAGTTATGTGGATCTCCCCCTGCCTGTGGGAATTGGCCCATGTCTTGACACAGTTTGGGTGTTCACAAGGAGAAGGCTTGGCACACCTCTGCAATAAACTGAATCTTCAAATCCATCTTTTGGAATATGGGAATCCTTATGACTAATGCAGGGTAGGGAAATTTACCCTAAATTAATCTGCTATGTAAAATGCATCGAATATAATTTAGAATCCTGGCATGTTGTGTCCTACTATTGAGTCTTCCCCATAATTTGAAATATTTTCTTGGGGTTTTACTCCTCTCATAGGTCTTAGTTGCTTTTCTGTAGTTGTAGCACCATTGACAAAACCTGTACAAGCACACTTAGAAGTGTCTTTTATGTTGAAATGCTGTTTGCTTTGAAAGCAGGAACACTGATTGGAGAAGGAAAGTTTTGTTTTCCCCGTTTTTTCCTTATCAGGGAATGCAAATGCCATTTATATAGAAGTTGTCAAAGCTAAAAACATAAATGGAGATTCTGTGAAGTAAGAGATGGAATTTTTGTTATTTTGTGATGGTGATAATCCAGATGAATATCAGTAATTTAGTGGAAGCAAAATTGATCACATGCTTCTTACCTCAGGTAGCCTGAACTTTTATGTAGCACCAATCAAACCGCTCCTCTATGGTGATTCACTAGTGAGGACACTTCAGGTTTTCAAAGGAAAGAGTTGATTTATAGGAAGTCAGTTTCTGTTTTGAGTAAATAGAAATGCTCTTAAAAACAATGCAACGTTTTATATATGCAAACACAAAAGCAGTTTGCCCATTTCTGCTGGCTCTGTCCGGAGGTGAAGAGCCTCACGAGATCTGTGGGGAAGGGAGCACTGGCACCTCAGGAAGAGTTCAGGTTTTCTGTGAAGGTTACAAAATGTTGACACTGTTGGCAGTGGGGTGTTCCCACATCCCTTCTGGAGTGCCGGAGAGAAGGACCCCGCGGCAGGTGGTGGATGTGGCCGGGATGTGCCGCCGGCTCAGGTTGTGTAAGGACCCGCAGATGCTGCCATTGACTCGCGCTGGCTCTTTTTGTTCGGATCGCAGTGGGAGCCAAGCCTTATGTAATGTTCATTGTCACATTCTCCGTTCCAGCACTGTCATGTCAGCAGAGGGGAAGGATTAGCTCTCCCTTTTCTTTATGGGTTGGTTCTAGGATTTTTTTCTTTCCTTTCTCCCACCCTTTCTTGCAGCAGCTTTTGTTGTTTTTGTTGTGAGGGAACAGCCAGTTTCAGGCTGGGTTTAGTTTTGAGGGTGCCTTTTAGGAGGGAGATTGTTAACCTAGAGAGAATAAAAGAGCAGGTCCTGCAACTCTCCCCAAACTGATATATGGATGTGTTTTTTCAAAGCAGTCTGTTATTTTTTTCCTCTAGATTCCTGCTCCCCATAAATCACAGTGGGTTCCTTGATACATCCAGTGTGGGTGAAGATTAGATGCATTGTCCTATATTTACGGGGGGTGGAGAAAAGCACGCTTGCCTTCCTCAGAAGGGTGGCCCAGGGCAAGCAGATGCTCCCCAATTTATGATTTTCCAGGCTGCTTCTTTTCCCCTCAGTTTAATATTCCCGTGGAAAACACATCACTTAGAGGGGATCAATGCCACTTAGTTTTGTTGCAATTTGAACAAGATGAAAAGGAGAATTGTTTTCTTCCTTCCCAGCCAGCAGTGTGTGGCCACCAGTTAGCTGTGAGTCACAGCTGAAAAACTGTGCTTCTTGTGTCTCAACAGTCTCAGGCTGCAAAGGAAGAAGGGATTTAAATCACGAAGTAATCAATTAAGGATGGCTTTAAATGCAATTTGTGGAAGTTATACCTGGGGGAAAGAAGTTCCTGTTGATTTTACAGTAAACACTTTTTTCCTTTGTTAAAAGCATGTAGGGGATCTGCTGGACTGGTATTAGTCAGTAACACTGACTCCTTTTTGGGAAATTAATTATCCTTTTAAGTGATTCTTCCTCTCCCCTGCCATTTTTTACATGATAATGTAATAAAAGTGTTAATATGTTGCATAACATAAGTTAGAGAAATTATAGTGTTTGTTAGAATCAAACTGTCCAAACCCATTGATCTTGGGTTTATTTCTTGGTAGATTTTTAAATTGAACAGAGAAGTATTAATTATTTTGCAATAACATTGCAAGTTATTACTTGCAAACTGTTAGAAGATTTTCTGTCATACAGCAGCTTAAGCTCATGGCTTCTTTAGTGATGCATCTGTGTGCTTTATAATAATGTTCCATTAGTTACTGAAAGCTGCCTATAAGGTGCCAAAGTAGTGCCAGCAGTGATTTAGCAAAAAGATGAGATTTCCCCTGAGGAGCCAGCAGTTACCTTCATACACAGCCAGTTTGGAGTGTTTGTGTATGAGCTCAGAGTATCGAGAGGAATCTTGTGGCCCCAACCAACCATTTTACTTTTTTGCTGCCAAACAAAAAAGGAAAACAGTTGAAGGAAATTATTATTACCATGAAACATGACTGCACAGCAGAGACTGGAGAGTATTATGCAGCACTGACTTAGAAATACCTGGTTTTATTGAACTGTCTGTGCAAATCCTCTTGTGATTGCCAGTGTGCTCGATTCTGTTTCTATGGCCAGATACCACAATGGCCAATGTGAAGCCTTGCTTATAAAGCAGGCTTTAAGGCACAAATCTTGATGAGCCCCAGATATTGGGCTTGGCTGGAGGTTGGGGAGGTAATGGAATCCTCTTTACTGTTCAGCACAGGAGTAGCATTAGTGTTAAACCTGCCCTTTCTGAAGGGATTTGTATGGGATGGATGTGTGTACTCAGGAATGAGCATGTCCTGTGCCTCAATCACTTGTGTCACATCAGGCAAAGAGCTGCTGTGAAGTCACTTTGGCTTCTGTGGCTTCCTGTAGGTGCAGGGGAACCCTGCTCCTCCTCTTCAGATAGGGAAGGACTCCAGTCTGCTCTTCCTGATTCCTTACTTTTTACTCGATGGTATTTGTAATAGTTAAATAATGGTTTAGTATTTGTAGTGCTGGTGAGTCCTCAGATGAAAGTGATGCACGGAAGTGGCCCAAGTCCCCACACCCCTGATGTTTGCTGTTTTACCTCAGAGTTTGGCTCATGGCATGCGTGACCCTGCTGTGAACAACTGTCATGTAGAAGGGAAAAAGGTGCTTGCACATTTCTCCCTCAACTCCATATGTAAGAAGTGATTTTAAAGCTTTGCAGAGTGAAAGAAAAACATGAGAACAACAGATTTGTGTCCAAATTTGCAAGGTTTCCTCATCCAGAACTGGGCCTCCTTTCTGTGCTGAGGAGGAGGCAGTCATCACCACATGGCATTTACTTACTATCTGAAATGTTCTACCTTAAAAAAGCAAAGCCCAAAAAACTTCAGAACTATTTTTATCTTTGTTGAAAGACAGGACATAATACATGAGAGAGGCTGTCTTGGATGTTAATTTGATGTGCAGTTGATTGCAGGGTTTAACTTCCTGGGTAGGATAAACATGACAGCTCTTTTCTCCTCCCTGAGTAAGCAAGAGGAATTTTTCAGGGTTTTCTCCTAATATCCCACCCTGGTTTCTCAGCAGCCTCACCACGTGTTGAGGCACTGTACTGTAAGGGTCTCTGGCTGTCTGTAAGGATGATGCAGTGGGTTTGATGTGTGTTTCTTGGTGCTGTCACCCTCCTCATGGCACAGATTCTGCCCAGGGGGCAGCTCCCGTTCTGTGGCAGGGCGGGGGCTCCAATGTGGCACAGCCCAAGAGCCCAGTTGCAGGTAATCAGTTTCTCTCTCGCAAAGTGCCCTTCCCGCAGCGATTAAACATTGAGCACAGTGTGCCTGCATGTGCAAAGGCAGGAGATGGGGCAGGTTGGAATAACTCAGCCATAAAACAGTAGCAGCAGCTACAATCTGGCCCTGTTGTGTAATTCCCCTTGGTGGGAGGCTCTGAACTGGGTCAGATCGGTGTGAGAAACGAGGGCACTCTCTGGGCTGTGTCCCGTGTACCTGCTCTCTGCTCCCAGTGCCACCAGGCAGGGTGGGATGGGAGCCCTCCCGAGACCTGGGCTCAGGCAATGCCGAGTGGAGCTGCCAGAGCGCAGGAGGAGGGAGGGAGGGAGGGAGGGAGGAAGACAGACAGCACCACGACAATAGGCACAGAGGAGTTAATCATCTTTGTTTCACCAAGCTTCTGCAAGATTTAATTAAGTCTTTTCAAAAGCTTCTGTTTAACTCTCCTGCATATGGCTGGGGCTGCGAGCGGGTGTCAGGAGTTGGCTGATACAGAACGTGTATTTACTGCTAAACAAAAATAAAGCTTAGATTTGAGCCCTTTTGTACTCCAGTTTGAGAGAGAGCCGTTCTCCACTGGGTTTGTTTTTATTTATAGAAATACAAGGACCCATGTCCTTACCTTTAAACAGTGCTTGGAAAGTGTTACATGTTTTGATTTGGGGTTTTTTTAAAGCTCTTTGACCAATGATGAAACATAAGAGGGTGACGCACAGGAGGATAGTGATGGGAGAAACTGTATCATGTGTCATTCTTTGACCTGGAGCATTTAGTGACATTACAGCACTTCTGTTTTTTCTGTTTGTAGATGAGAATTCATTCCTGCCATGTTAGTAGTGTTTGTGTTTGTTGGTTTGGTTTGTGCAGCTTTGCAAGTTACAGGTTTGAGTATGTTTGTTTTCATTAGGGCTGAATATCAGCTGGAAGGGAACATTGTTGCTACTTAAAAGAAAAAATAAGCTGCTGTTTTGAAATACACAGAGGCTTCAGCACAATATTTGTCTGGAAAAACTTGTGATATAGATGGCTTTGTGTCTGCAGCCCTTGGCTGAAGCACCAGACGTCAGAAAGCAAGTGATGCTGGAGGTCACTGTATAGCAGCAACCTGACAGCAACAGGGCTCGTACCTGCCTATACAGAAGCTGAATTAATATCTTTGCCTTGTGTAAACTGGCACACTTCCACTTGAGCTAATTCAGATTTTGGCCTTTTCTGCCATCTGTTTGACTAATCCAACTTATTTCGTGTGACACATTCAATAGTGTAGGGACTTCAGTTGCCTCTGCCTGGTGGTAAAGTGCTCCTGGGACCAAGTGGTGAAAGGCTTCCTATTCCAATGCCAGTTTCTGCAAAGCCTGCTCTTCCCTCATGTTTTCTTTCTTTCAGACACTCTTCAGTGTTACTGAGGAGCTGAGAGAGGCAGAGCAGGAACTGATGACTTCAGCTGGAATTATTCAGCGTACTCGACAGTTGGATTCTCAGCCCTGCTAGAGGGGTGTTGTGTCTTTAACCTTCAGGTTTCTGAGCTCATCTGGTAACTGCTGAAACACAGCTGAAAATGACATTTTTCTTTTCTTGAAGTGTTTGTAGATATGTGAGGGACTTTATCAGCTTAGAAGTGTTTTTTTGTTGTTGTTGTTGTGGGGGGGTTTTTTGTTGTTTTTGTTTTGTTTTGTTTTTAGTGGCTGACTAGTTCTTTTCATTTTATAGCTTACACTTGAAATGTGGTCCAAGTAGGGGGCAGTGGGAAATCAGTGATGAGGAAATGTTCCCCTCATCTTTCTTTACAGCTTTCTGGGGAACGTGTGGGTAGTTATTCTTCTACAACTTGATTTTTGAATGCAGCCTTTGCTTTAAGTTCCTTGAGCTCAAGATGCCTTATATTCCTTTCTTGGTTGTGTTTCTTTTGATCCACCTTATCTTACACAGCTCCTTTATGATCATTCTGTTCTTATGGAAGAGGAGTGCTCAGGAGAACCCATCATTGTCCAGAAGTGACAGTGCATGACCTGGACAGATAAACTTGTGACTTTGTGACTGCCCTGTTCCTTTCTTTCGGCTTTATTGTTGTGTTGTACCATGATTTCTGCTGTGATGCACTGGAGGAGTTGTGCACAGCCAGCTCCAGTTCTTGTCCTTGAGAGAAAGGAAATGCAAATTCTGTCTGATCCATCCTTCCCTTGCGTTTACTTTTCTTCTTACTCTGTTTTACAAGGGACGTTCAACCTTTAGAAACTGGATCTTTAGTGCCTTTTGTCCAAATTATTAAGGTAACACTGTTTCTGTTGCACAGTTGGATCAGGGAGTTCAGCCAGGCTGTGACAGGAGCTGGGTGACCTTGGCAGTGGGTACAGCTGAGGCAGGAGGGGGTTCCTGTCTCTGCCCCATGTCTGCACACTGTGATGCTGCATGCAGGGATCAGGGTAACGGGTATCTGTAGGGGAATTCTGGGACTGATCCTTTTTTCTCTGCTTCATATTTGGACAGGAGTGTTCTGAAGTTGTTCACATAATTTATTTATTTTTGCATCTCTGAGCAATCAGACGTTGATACCAGGAATCTCTCTACTGTGCACATGTCAGGGATACCAGTAAAGACTTGGGGGCTTTGAGTGGTTAGTTAATATATTGGTTCTGATACTGATTCTCCAATGCTGGACCTGTATCATTATGATCCATTGCTTTTGGCATCCATTTTCTACACAGGATTTTGTGCTCTGGCTGATATTTAACAGTCTGATATAACTGTTATTTGCAAGGCTGATAGCAGATTTGTGTTTTTGTGGGCCATAATCCTGCTATGATGTTGAGCCTTGAGGCCCAAAGGTTGGGACTCCCTGGGCTCATGGACCTCTCTTGCTTTCTTGCAGGGCTGCCTCACAGTAGAACATGAGCAGGTAATGCACAAGGAGCACCACTGGGAATCATGTCAGACGAGTCAATCTCAGGGAGTGATCCGGACCTGGACCCGGACTTGGAGCAGGAGGATATGGAAGAGGAGGAGGAGGAAGATGAGGAGGAGGCGATGGAGGAGGACAATGATGGGGATGACGAGGAAGACTTACTTGATGAAAGTGGTAAGTGAATGGGGCTGTGAGTCTCTGCATACATTGTATATATGTTATAGAAAATGGCTGTGGCCCCTTAGTAGATTGTGTAAGGGTTAGGATTTGTCCAGCTCCTGGTAGGGAGAAGTGCTTACGTGGGTGTTTAGTTTAATTAGGGATTTAATGTAGGTTAAATATGGAGTCCTGGCCAAAAAAATTTCCCATAAAGAAGACAAGCCACAAGAATAAAATGTGAGGAGGATGGAATTTTAAAAATAGCTTCAGATTTTAAGGAAGCAATTATATAAAAAAGTAAATAAATCAATTTACAATTACTTGTATTGTTAAAAGAATCCAGTGAAAATTTTGCATCACTGGTTTGCCCATAAGTAACCAATTTAATGGATGCTATGGGCAATTATTGCTCATTTACAATAATAATCTTTAACAGCTGGAAAATGTTCTTTTCTGACAGCATACAGGTTGGATTCAGTTTTGCTTGTGTGTTTTACAAGATGAAAGGTGGAAGTGCTGACTAAGTAAGTTGTCACCTTAAGGACTAAGTAAGTCCTCACCTGGTTATACCTGCCCTACTCTCCTCTTCAGGAGAGGACCAGTTCAGGTCAGGACCATTACAGCTGTTTGTGGGCCTGTGCTGTGCAGGTTACATAAAAGTGTTACTAGGTAAGTGTCCTGGGTCATGGCATGATCCTAGAAATCAGTTTGCTGGTCCAGCACAAGGGCTGATGTTCTAGGGCACGTAGACAGGAATGCATAGCTCAGGTGGGAATCCCCCAAGCTGAATTTGCCATCGAACTCTTTGGAACATAAAACTGCAGCTGGAGCCTAAGGAGGTGCTCTGTTTGCTTCCTTTAAAATCCCAATTTTTAATAACTTCAAAGGGTGTGCAGATACTTGAATACACCTACTTAAACCTACTGGGAGTCTTCCTTTTCTTAGCATAGAACAAGGGTCCTCAAACTATGGCCCGTGGGCCGGGACCGGCCCGGGGCTGTCCTTAATCCATCCCGCCCCACCCCGCCGGGGGTTGGGGGTGGAAACCAAGCAGCCCCGTCCTCCTCCTCCTCCTCTGCGATGCGCGGCGGGCGAGAGGCGG
>JAWWLV010000024.1:17046125-17194907 GCA_035041135.1 Platyrinchus mystaceus
TCATTTTAAATATTGCATTCTTTTTCCTGGTTTTGTGCACTACTACTAATAAAATATGTGCAGTTTGCATAGGAATTTGTTCATTTTTTTCCAAACCATAGTCCGGCCCCCGACAGTGTCTGAGGACAGGGAACCGGCCCCCTGTTTGAAAAGTTTGAGGACCCCTGACATAGAATGTATTAAAGACAGATCCTTCTCTCTTCTAGTCACTAAAGTATTTTTGACTTCACAGTACACTGTTGTCCTCAAGAGTTGTTTGTTTTGTTTTTATATTCTTTCAGCCATGTGCTACTTGAAGATGCTGTTTTGATTTCAAATGCTTATAAAAAGTTTACACAAATGAATTTTATTCCTCTGTTTTTATTCATGTGATCGCTTTTTCCTAATGAGAAAGCAGCAGAAAAGGATGTGTTAGTTCAGGTGAGAAACAAGGAGCTGTAGGGCCACAGATTACTTTGTCTCAGAGGGTGGTGGTGACTTGGTCACTTTGTTCATGGGACCCTGCACCCAGTGGGGCTGTAGGAAGTGTGACATGGTAGCCAAACTTATTAATAGAGAGGAGTGGCTGTATGTGGGATGTATGTCATTCCCCATGGTTATTTTATCATAGGCCTATGTACTTTATCATCAACATCTATATTATTGTGGGTGAAGAATCATAATTGTTTGTCAAGATTGTTCTTTCCAAAGCAAGCAAGATTAATGTTGGTATAAACAAGAGTAATGTAGGTGTACAGAACATCGTTAACAGTGAATGACAGCTGCTTATTTTCATCTTAAAACACCAGAAACATGTTTATGCTTTATATTTCTGTAGTGGCTAATTACAAATAAATTTTAATAAATGTAGAAAATAATGAGGAAGAGTAAAAAGACAATTTACATAAAATGAACATAAAAAGCTTTTATAGTTGTTCATTAGGTACAGGAAAAACTCTCTCTTCCACAATCTGAGCAAAGCTAGATTGCCTCTGAGGTTTCAGATTGCTGAGCTTTAGTTCTGTCTTCCAGAGTCTCAGGATGCTTTCTGGGTGCTTAGATATACAATTATTTTCTTCTGGGGGGGTGTCCAGTCTGCTTTTCCTGATAGCTCCTCACAGCTCCAGACTGCCTCAGAAATGTCATTTGGCATCTGTATTACCTTAGATCTAACACAGAACCAGTCTCCTGCTGTTTGTCCTATGAAATATAACCAACTTCAGGACTAAGAAGTTAGTTTTATTTTGCCCGTCTGATGTTTGTAGTCTTGTCTTTGGAGATGAATCTCATTCATAAAAATCATCTTAGGAACAGGCAGTTTTATTCACAAGAAGGGCTGCAGTGCTCTAATGTTTATACTGGGAAGCATTTAAAAAGCTTAATTTTAATATTTTCTGTTAAAACTTTGTTCTCCCTATTCCCAGCTGTGCTGTTCTCCTCCCCTTCTGGTATCCCCCATTTGGGATCCTGGGGGGATCATTCCCTTGTAGATGGGCTCTTGCATATTTCTAGCACTTCAAGATTTAAAAGATTATTAATGTTTCACAGTTACTTCCTTGGAAGGACAGCAGGCTGCACATATATTTCCTCCAGACTGAAACCAATTACTTGTTTTAAAGAATAGTGATTATAACAATTATAAATGAACATTTTTGTTTGCTTGCAAAGTAGTGACTTTATATTAGGATTTCCATATTCTGATGGTGCCTCAAATGACTTAAGAACCCTCCAGGATTAATGTAATGTTTATAACACTTAGCAGTGACCTGTGTTTTGCATATTTAATCTCTTTTTGTCTTTTTGATATATGTTGTGTGTGGAGTTAATACTTGTGAAACTTCAGGTTTGCAATTTTCTTGGAGTTCCTTTTACATTCTGATAATTGAGTCTTCAGCTTTGGGGCACTTTTTTCATTTCTGCTCAGTTTTGTTTGCATTTAGTATAGGCTGTCCCATAGATGGTCTAGAGTTTAGTTTGGACTTGTATGGTACAAGCTCTGAAGGCTTGTTGGAAGCAGTTCTTAAACTTTCTTCCCCTGCCCTCAAGGAAGAAAAAGAGCCTGGAAGGGTAGCTTTCTGAATATTTCTGAGTAAGTGAGAGCTAATAACCACATAGCTTCCATCCTTTATACATTTCTTCAGTGGTGGTCAGTTGGTGGTCACTTGGTGAATCTTGGCATCAGATGTAGGAGCTCTTACAGCTTTAGTCTTTTATTTTGCTAGTGTGCTCCTTCCAGGCCATTCCTACTGTGACCCTTAGAACCCCTTCCCAGTGGCTGCCAGCCTGCACAGGCATCCCAGCAGCACGCTTCAGTCCTAGCCAGAGGCTTCCACTGCTTCTCCAGCCTTGTCATCCCTGCCCACTTCATCTGTTTTCTCATCACTTGTGGGTTGCAGCACTTGTTTTATCATGTTTGATTTTCTGATAGCAGTGTGTGACCTCTAAGAACTTTTTCCGTTAACTCCCTAAATCTTTTTCACTAGAAATGTGATGTACTGATGACTGTAGAGATAAAGGGCTGTTTCAAGTCCTGTACTTTTTCTCTGATCCTGGTAGTTGCTCAGGGCTGTGTAGAACTCCATAGGAATAAAAGCTGATTTGAGCAAAGAGGAAACAAACCTCCAATATGGATTTTACAGATCCTTTCAAATGCTGGGACTGTTCATACCTCAGAGCTTTCCTGAGGAAAGCTGTTCAGTGTTTGAATGAATCCCACTGTAGTGCTCTGTTTTTCCACTTTCTGAATGTCTTTGGATTATTCTGATTGAAGTCTCTGGAATTCATTATCTTTTACTCATACATATTGCTGTAATTCTGCTATTGATACTGATGGCAAGTTGCTTGTTTTCTTACCTCTGAGTATATGGGTTAAACACTTTTCTTAAAGTATAGTTCAGGGGTAGAAGTAGTTGTTCAGTTCTCTGAAAGATTCCTTAATGAGCACAGGCATTCAGGCCCTGTCCTCAAAGCCTGCTGGTTGTGTTTGCATTACAGGGTGTATGGTACAGCAGTACTTCTAGGGTATAGCAGTGAACAGTTTTCCAGTACTACAGCAGTACTGCACTTCTTATTGTACAAATATACCAGTCAACACCAAATAATAACATATGAGATGCTACTGTTGTGGTATGACAAGCTTCATGGAACTGGCCTTGCCTTCTGCCCTGTGTTGTCCACCTTGTCTGTTTTCTCCTTTCCCATCCCCTCTTTCTTTCTTCAGGGCTGGGAGTGTGCTAACTCTGTGGCATCTCTGCTTGACTAGTGAGGAACTGGAGAAGCTCCTTCTTCCCAGCTCAGACTCATACTGTTCCTCCTGCTCCCTGACAAAGTGCTGGAGCAAACCAAAACTGGTTTATATGGGGTTTCTATGGACATACAGGCCCTTCAAGAGGAGTGGATGAGGAGCACAGTTGGTCGGTGGTACTGAATAGCAAGTCCCAGAAGAGGAGGACACACAGGTGCCTGTGCTCTTTTGCAGTGCAGCTCCTCAGCAGGGTGAAGGTATCAGGGCCAAGTCTCAGAACCTCTAAGAGATTGGCACAGGAGGTGAGTGAAGGGCAAGAGAGACCCTTTCCCTCAACCTGGCCTCCTAAGGCTGTGCTCATCCTTTTTATGACATTTGATAGTATCATGACAGATTCAGAGTTACCTTTCCTTTCTGGAGATGATCTCCACAATGTATTTCAGTGGCTGCTTTTTGCTTGAACTTGAGCTTCCACTGGGTATCATAGTTTTGATTTTCCCAAGGTACCAGGGCAAGGAGCTCATCACTTCAGGTGGCAACCACTGATGATCCAGATTTGAAGAGTTCTTTGCTTTCCTTGAGCCCTCATTAGAGGAAAGCCTGTTCACTTAAAGGGGTCCTGCTAGATCTGCTTTGCCTAAAATTTTCCCTTGGTGATGGTTGGGGAAAAAAATGTTGGTGTGAAATTATAGCAAGAATGGATTTTGTTTAATGTGATGCTCCTTTGTGGCTCATCATCGTGGTGTGTACAGCAAGGGGTGCAGCTACATTGAAAGGAAAATTTGATTTATAGCTGCCTGGGTAATTTCCTTGTCTAACCCAACGGGAAAAATCAGTGGTTAACACCTTACTTACTAGAAACTTCATTAGAACATGGAGTTATTAAAGCTGAAATTATTTTGGAAATTCGTTTTTAAAGTCATGTGGAAGTGTGGGTTAATACTGCTTTGAATGGTACATGAATGCATCCTTGAGGTACAGAGATCTGCCACTCATTTTGGAGATGGTGTTATTCATGTGCTTCCCACCCCAAATCATTCCATCTTTTCTTCTCCCCAACAAATTGCTGGAACAAAACGAAACTGTGGGGTGTGTGGGAGTCCCCAGCTGGATGTATGTGGTTGGGAATAGAGCAAATTTCTGTCCTTACAGGGGAAGAGAGGAAAGTCGGTATAAATCTGTTCATTTTGCAGGCTTCTCCTGCTCAAATACACCAGTTTTTGATTTTCAACTGAAGTTATTCTTAAAAATTAGGTCATGTTATCCTCACCTGTATGAAACAGGCAGAGAAAGAATGTGGAGACAGTCTCCTGAACAATACCCTACTAAATGGTATCCTATATCATTTATATCCAGATTTAGAAAGGCCCATACTGCTGGAGGAAAAAAATAAGATGATAAAAGGAACTACTGTTAGAAAGTAATTTACCTGCACTTTTTACTTGAATTGGCTGGTCCTGCTTGTGTTGGTAAATGGAGATTTGTCCCAGCAATCTGAAATCTTTTTGTCTTCTACTTTTGACCAGACTGCACACCATTTTTCTCTTAGGAAACACTGATCTTAAGTTTTCCTCCCTATCTACTGGAAAATGAAATGTCTTCCTTAAGAAGAGGAGGAAGAAATACATACTTACTTCTTTAATCTCTCAACTCCCTTTAGGAAGCAGCCTTTCACAGCTGTGTCCTTGGGTGGCATCAGGGGCAGATGGGCATCCCAAGGTCGAGGCAGCTTCAGACAGCAGCTGCTCTTTGAGGAACCTTGTAATGATCTGCTTCCATCTGCTGCAGTACATGGCACAGTTGGCTTGGTTGCTGCTTGCTTTCTTCCTCAGTCTAGTGACACGTGCTTTGATCTCCTGTCCTTGTTTGGCTGGTGGCAGGGGCTAAGGAAAGGCCCAGGCCCATCAGAGTAAGCTTGGAGTGGAGAGCAGGCTCTTCTTGTTGGTTGAAAGCAGATGAGTTGGAGGAAAAGGTGTGGAAAGAAACAAAAGTCAGGTCTTTCCTAAATCTAGAAAAGCACTGAAGATGATCATGAGGGTGGCTTTAATTTTGAGCTCTGCTGTGTTCTGTGTGTATATATTACAGAGTGATGGGTGCCCATAAGTGATAATCCTCTAATTTAATCTGCAAGTTGAACTTTGTAGAGTGCAGGGTGGACTTCTTGGGGAAAAGGGAAGAGTGGTGATTGATGTCTTCCCATTTTTTCCTTCTTGATGGACTTCCCTATCTAGATTCTTTTATTTTGGTTACTTGTGACTGGGTGCAGCTCCCTCTAGAGCCCAGCAGTGCTATTTCCAAGGAAGCTGGAAGGGCATATCCTGGGGAAAGCAAACCTCTGCTCAAGTCTAAGATTTTGCCTACACAATGGCTCTGGTCTTATTAAACCTTGGAAGCCAAACCTGAACTTCCATGTACCACTGTGCACTTTGCTGTTCTTAAACAGCCAGGTAGATTTTAATGCTTGTAGAAACTTTTTGTAGACTGTCTGGATTCCAAGCCAATAATTGCCTGCTGGATGGTTGGTGTGGTATCATAGAGGTACAGAAGTAATCACTACCTGTGAAAGAATTTACTTGTGAACTAATATCCTGCATATTAACATGTGTTTAAACTTTATCAAATTGTTTGAGGAAACTGCATTACCTTGGAAAATAATCCTGATGGATCAGAGTGTTTAAATGTGCTTTATCATACCAGTGCAGACTGTGGGGCTCAGCCTCAAGTCAGGTGGCTGTGGGTAACTCAGTCAGCAACTGCACATCTAACTGCAGATTTTTGATGCATTTCTCAGGTGAATTGGTGTAACTAAGCAGTTGAGGGATTTCTATTGTTTTCTCAGTTCCTGTAAGTGATAAGAGCTTTGTCTGTTAAGGGTGTGCTCTCTGCATCCACAGCGCTGACGTTCCAGGCTTGTGTTGGTTTTCCCAAGACTCAGAAAGTTAGAAGCTGGCTGGTTTCTATGTTTCCACAATCCAGCTGAATAAAATACGAAAGATAGACTTAGTAGCAAAGGAGAAAAGAGATGGGATGCTAGCATTTGCAGTTCTAGCAATTCTGCTTGCTGAATAATACAGAAAGGTTACATTAAAATCGTGGAGAAGTAGGTTTGGCTCTCATTTATGCAAGAGCCCCACTGATTTCTCTGGGAACTTTGCTTTGTTACAGAAGGCTGCAGATTTTAACCATTATTTTTATTCTGGCAGTTTCCCAGTAGCACAGTGTGTCTCTCAGAACAAGTGCTGTTTCTGAGAGCAGTCTGAGGGGCTTGGACCTGCCCAGCTAGCAGGAGTCTCCATCCCCAGCACACTGTGGGGGAGCTGCTAATGCTTGTGCAGACCCTGTAGCAGGCACTCAGCTCCCTTGAACTGGATTTACTGGACCCACAAAATGGCAACATTAAAGAAAAATCCTCTTGGGTGCTCTGCAGGGAACATCCAGTGCTGGATGCTTTGTTAGCTCTAGGTCTGCCGATTCCAAAACTGCAGATCGCCTGACTGGGTATTTTGTTGTGTTGGGGCCGTTTGGGTTGTGGGAGGATGATAGAGGTCTCTTGCCTTCAGGCTGTTTGCTAATGAATCGGGGAGGAATAGGGGGAAGATAACAGGAATGGGGAGGAGCGGTGCCTGCGGTTTGGAGGGTCTATTGACTGATTCCAGGCTTTTTTAACTAACCCTGTGAACTGGGTTATTCTCAGCAGGGTGAGGTGTGGCTTGAGGGCTGCTGTGGGAAGGAGGGATGAGATCCCGAGGAGTGCTGTCCCCCCAGGCCCCCGCTCAGGGGGTTACAGACTGGCGGTGGTGCAGGTCAGTCGCTGAGCCTTTCGCCATCTGCCTGCTCTGTCCGAAAGTTCAAACTCTTTCCCTGTCTCCCCAGCTTATCCCGAGTAGGGGGAAGCTCCGAAAGAAAACGTCAGTGACTCCCCTGCCCGCCTCCCAGGCGCTCTGACAGCGGCTTCCTTTTCGAGAGGGTGGCACAAAGTCTGGCATAGTCGAAGTGTTATATAACCCGGAGTAATGACTTGCTTTACTTCTTTAAAAGGAGGTGATGACGCCAGAGCTCTGCTTCCCTCAGAGCCGCCGATTGGGTGCAGGGCCTGGCAGATCTCGTGAAATGATGGGGTGTTATAAAGAGCTACACTTTTCCCCCCTTCTTTTTCTCCCTCCTTCCCTTTAATCTATTGCGTATGATGGAGTACAAAATAGAAATCCTTCTATGCAGTTCAAGAGCAGCCCACGCCCATGGCTCTGCATTTTCTATATATATGTACATGGAGTTTCTCAAATGTTTTTTTGCCTGTTTTTTATCTATTCTCTTAAAGCTGCCACAAATGTGACAGTAGCATGAAGGCATGGGGAACAGTGAGCAAGCAGTTATTAACTGAGCAAAACATTGCCCCAAGTCTTCTCCCTGCTTTTCTGATAAGCTTTGCATGATATAGAGGTTGTGCTTTATTGGCCAAAACCTTGCTTTTTTCTTTCCATAAAGCAGCCAGAGAATCTCTAACAAAGGACAGTCCTGCTTCCTTCTCTGTCGTGCTTGGTACCTTTTGCCCCAGGAACGTTTCCATCGTCAGCTTTGTACTGCACGTAGTCATTGCTAATAGATACTGTATTCCCTCATCTGCAGCTTCTGAAACCGTGATGAAATCACACGGAAACTAATTAGCAAATTTGTAATGTGGTATTTTCCCTCTTGAACAGTTAAGGAGTGGCAAAGTCACCTTGCCAAGGTCGGCCAATGAGTGTGAAGAAGCCAAAGTGAAAATCCTCTGGTTTGCATTTTAGGCAGCACCCCTTTTATGTTGCAATGTATGAGGTGAAACACTTCTCTGATTTTCATTTGAGTTTGAAATGGTGTAAGGGGTCCTTATTTTCCTTTTCCCCTAATTTATGTGGTATTGTGCTGGTTTTAATGACTGGTTAACTAAAATGTGCATGTTGTACAAGTATAATATTAAATAATAAGAGTTTGGAAGGAGGGAAGGAACTGCTTTAATTAAATTAGAAGTATTCTTCAGATTTTAAAACACTATATCACATCAGCTATTTCCTTTATCTTTTTAATTTCTTACTTAGGCTTTATAGAAACTGCAACACTGAACTTTCAGAAGTGTCTGGCTCATCATTTGGATCAAAGTGTTTTTTATTTCATTAACAGTAGTTTGTACTACAGATGTTGAAAATGTCTTGTTCACATTTTCTTCAACATGCAGTTCACTGACTCAGTCTCAAAAAAATTCTAAGTAGGAGTCAGAAGACTTTATTTTCACTTGTAAATATGCAAATAGGAATGAGACAAGAGAAAGCTACAAGATAAAATCTTTTTGGGCTAGGTGAACAGAAACTTGTAGTTAAAATCTGTGTCAAAACAAATTTTGCAATTAATCTGAAGGTTATCTTCATCTATGTAAAGTATTTAAATACTTGAACTATTAGAAGCCATTTAAAAAATGGTACTTTTGTGTACTCTAAGCTTGTGATTTATGTCAAATTTGCACGTACCTGAAAATGAAGGGAATTAAATTAAACTTGTACAAAAACACTCTTCTGTGGTGTACAAATACAATTGTGTCATCTTCAGCAGCAAAAATGTAGCAAGTTACAGAAAGAGATGAAAAATCAGTTTCTTGAATATAACTGGGATTGTAACTCAATGGATTTAGCTTTGATTAAGATTATGATAAATATCTATGGTATAAATTCTTCAACTTAAAATCATTACATATTGTTTAATAATAGCTTGTTTTCTTCAGTACATTTAAACAACCTTTGAAAGCCTTAGTCTGAAATCTCAAGTGGTGTGTTTTGCCTCAGTAAGAGTCTGAAAACATTTGCAAGAGGTGTTGCATTGTGTCACTACCTGAATTTTGTGTTACGTTATGTAAGACTTCCCACCCCCCCCTTATTATTTTATATGAGTGTGGGAAATAAAATAAACCAAGATTTATGTGAATAGAAGTGAAATGAGGAAAAAACAGATTTATCACATTTTATGCCTTATGGTTCAGTCCAGAACTCACTGAAGTCAATGGAAAAACTCCTCTCATTTTCCATGGTTGGTTTAGATCTTATCAAAAAGAATTTTTATTTACAGTGCAGTGTTTGTTTAAAAAGCAAATGATTCTCAAAGCCAGCAATACCCAGTTGCCAACACATACTCTTATGGAGTTCAAGTGTGATTCTGTCTGAACTGTTTTAGGTGGATAAATGCCACCTTACACCATGTCCAGCTCAAACCTGAGAGTCTTGTGTGTTTTCCATGTTGCTAAAACAACATGGAAAATAGGACAGGGAAAGTGGCCTTAATGATAGGTGTATGTGCTACCGGCAGGTGATAATCAAGGGTGAGATGTGGCTGTCATGTTAAGCCTAGTTTGTGCTTAATGACTTACAAACAATTTGGGTTTGTAGGCTACTCATGGGAGGTCAGCAGGTTGCACAGAAGGAGCTGGTGGATGTGGAGCATGCCTATGAGAAAGCTGTGGGATGGGAAATATTGGTATGTTATGAAAATACAAACTTCATAATGATTTTTTTTTTTTTAATAGGAGAATCAAGTTGTTTGCAAGGGAACCTTTCAGGTGATAACAATTTCTTGAGAAACCTCTTGTGATGTATAGCACAGCTGTACAGTTGCAAAGAGCTTGTGGTTTGAGATGAGGTAGGTGAGGTGTGACAGCTGGGTAAGATTTCAGACCCTGTAGGGGAGGGAGAACATTCTTCCTTACTGGTAAGACTGGCCTCACAGAAAAGCTATTCAGTAAACGGACTTATCTGTAACAAGATTACCTTCCATGAGGAGATCATTTTATAAACTGACTGTTTCTGGTAGATCTAATTCTTGGCTATGTGAATATGTATTTATCCTGCCTAATGGTGATGGCCTCACCAGAGGGCTGTTGTGAGTAGAAGAAAAGCTAGAAAAGTTCCTCTTTCATTTTGCACAGTAAGCTGAAGAAGGAAATTCCCTTTTTATTGCTGTGTGCAGAAGGACAGGTATAGGTTACCTGTTTCACCCAGTGTGTTGAACTTTCATTTTCCTCATCCTTGACTTCCTTAATAAGCATGTGTTTGGGTTTAACCCCAGCTGGCAACTCAGCCCTAAACAGCTGCTCACTCACTTTCCCCCAGTGTGATGGAGGAATTGAAAGGGTAAAAGTAACAAGTGGGTTGAGATAAAGACAGTTTAAGGAATTCATTCCCATGGGCAGGCAGGTGTTCAGCCATCTCCAGGAAAGCTGAACTCCATCACAGTAACAGTGACTTGGGAAGACAAATACTATCACTCTGAACATCCCTTCCTCCTCCTCCTCCTTCTTTCCCCACGCTAAGCATGACACCATATGGTCTGGGATATCCCCTGGGTCAGTTGGGGTCAGCTATCCCAGCTGTGTCCCCCCCTAACTCCTTCTGCACCCCAACCTGCTCCCTGGTCGGGTGGGGTGAGAGGCAGAAAAGGCCTTGACTCTGTGTAAGTCCTGCTTACCAATAACAAAAACATTCCTGTATTATCAACACTTTTTCCAGCACAAATCCCAAACACAGCCCCATACTAGCTGCTTCTTCTATGAAGAAAATTAACTCTCTTCCAGCTAAAACCAGCACAGCATGCCTTGCAAAGTACCCGGTTGTATTTACACAAATACTTGTCTTTAAATCTTGCTTCACAGTTTCATAAGTCTGTTAGGTCAGATGCTGAGGTCATGTTTGCTTATTTATTCCAACCCTACAAAGTCCTTATAAGGCCAGTTACAGGATCCTTGGCTATGTCCTTCTTAATATATTTGTCCCTCTTTTCCCCCTTTATAAACACTATATGTTCTTTGAATCTGTGACAGAGGTGAAAGGCTGTCCTGTCACTGAGCCTCTTAATTGTAATTCAGTTCATCTTTTCTTTGGTCAAATTTATATAGCTCTAATTGTGAAAAAGCACCTTGGGTTTGTTTCAAAGCTGTTATGTACCCTGAAGCAGTGAGGGTATTTTGATGGTTGCATTCACTGTGCCCTGCCACCCTCTCCAGTGAAAGGTCACATAGAAATGGCTGGAGTCACACGAAGGTCAGCTAGGCTCTGCCCTGGGTGTGCTTGCAGACCTTTATATCAACCTTTGCTGTTAGGAGCTCAGTGTCCTGGTGTCCTGCAGGTCTGTGCCAGGGCTGTTTGGACACAGCCTGCTTTGGGTTTCTTGTGTCCATCCTGGTTTTCCCAACACTCAACTCACCAGTTGTTTCAATAAAGAGCTGACTTCATTACATGGCCAATGCTCACTAGAAAGCGAGCTAATTTCATTACATGTCTGTCAGCCCAGGTTTGCTGCTTGTTACTGCATTGGATATGCTTGTGAAGGGAATTGGGCATGGAAAAAGTCTCTCTAACATTGGAGAAGGATGGTTAGACTTTAGGAGTTCAACCACAGCTTTAAAGGACTTGCTTTCTCTTGTATTTATTTATTCTCTCCTGTGCCTGTCCTGGTACAGATGGATGATGGGGACAAAGGCTCACTTAGAGTCAACTCACACTCCACAAATTCTGGCAGGTTGTTTCCTAAAAACTGGGAAATCTCATTCATAAACCATTTGCTACACCGAGAACCGTCTGCAACTCGCAGTGCTGTATGAGCAGCTGATTTAATGAAGAGAACAGGAGGCTCTTTCACCTCTTACTGTACAAGCAGGTTACCAGCTCCATCGAATTGCTCAGGTTGCTTGGAAATCAGCAGGCAGCATGCATATAGTTGGTAGAATCACGATTGGTTTCAAAGCCAGAGAGGCTGTACTTCTTTTTGCATCTCACTCCCACCCTCTTTCCCTTTTGTGCTCTGAAACTTGGAAGCGGGGTTACGGTCCCACGTGTCCCCTGCTCCGAACGTCCTGTTGTCTGTTGGGATTCCCCTTGCGCGGGGCCCCAGCGGAGCCTGAATGGTTATGTAAGGATTTTTATTTTATTCTCGGTCTTGGTCTCTGCCACTAGTTGAACTGGATCACAGGCTGAGTGAATGGGATCTGATCCGTACGGCGTGCAGCTCCAGAGGGGAGAGACCTCCCCCGTACACACCCACTCGGCCTCCCTGCTCCTCTTCTCAAACTCTTTTCCCAGGCGTAACCGAGGCTGCTCCAGCCGATCGGGAGCACATACCGGAGCCAAACCATCCCGGCAGCACCGCTCCAGGCATCGGCCCCCAGTGGAGCAGCAGCTACCTCGGGCAGGGCTGTGCTGTCTGACTCTCCGAGCAGGGGAGGAGATAGTGGCAGTTTTTATTTAGGCTGAACACGAGGCATATTTAACTACTTATGTAACGGTGACCCCGGTCCGTCTCGGCTGGGTGCAGGGAGGATATGTGCGTACTGATTCCCGTCGCACCGGCAGGGTGGATTCGGGCACTGCGAGCTATTTACCAAAGTTATTTTCAGAAACCTTAAGTGCAGGTTTCCCTGCCTGTACCCTGGACTGTTTTATCAGGAGGCATTTCCCGCCTGCGAACTGAACAGCCAGTGAGAGTGGATTTAGTGCTCGCTGGGCTGCAGGCAGAGATAAGGAGTTGTCGGGAGTGACTGGAAACTTTTGTCCTGAAGACCCTGAGGCAAGAATAGCAGAAGGGCTGAGAGTGTGCGGCCGAGGTGAACAAGTGTGCGGGCAGAAGGCTTGCCCTGGTGCACTGAACAGCATGTTACTCTTGGACGAGTCTCAGCAGTTTCCAGGTAGGACACAGGTTGGATTTTTTATGGGTTGACTTTTCTTTTTTTTTTCTCATTTTCTTTTCCCTCTTGCTTTCCTGTTACAGGCTGCTCATTTTCCCACGCCTGTGCCAGAGAACCCCACTCAGTGGCCAGCAAAGTGCATCAGGAACTGAGACTCACTCTTCTCTGGGGCTCAGGTTTTAATGTGCTCCTTACCAGGCAGGGATGGAATTGGTTGAGTTTTCAGAGTCTTGCAGTGCCTGTTGGCCTGATGGAGGAGATATGAGAAGGAAGCTCTTTGTGTTTTAATTCTGAAGTCTTTGATGGTATGACATTCTGGGTCCAGCTGTTTTAATTCTGCAAATGTAATTTTCAGAAAGAGAGGAGGCAATTGTTAATAGCAGTATTATTTTATTTCCAGTGTCCTCTCCCCTACACCCTGCAACTTTTTGTGAATGCTTTCCCTTCAACATCCTACTTGATAAGAGTTTTGAGAGCTTCTTTTGTCAGTGAAATACTTGGTGACGGGGCAGCAATCTGGGCAGGCAGAGCTATTGGTGCTTGCTCCAGATTCCCTAATTAGTGCCTAAGAGACTAAGAGCTACTTGACCCTTTCCCCCCCCCCCCCATCAAATGGAAGATGCTGGTGAAACCCTCACGGGAGTTTACAGTTTGGGGATGGCTGCCACTGAGTTTGCTGGTGGGAGGATGTTGTGTGTTGGACAAAAAACTTTGTTCAGATTTGAAGAACTTTTTAAATTTGTAATTTAACTTGTTACTTTGGAGTCAGGTACTTGAGGATTCCAGGCTTCTTCCACCTTGTTCATGTGGCAAATACCTCCTAAGTCATGCTGTGAACTTAATAGACTGGTCAGGAATGGTCCCTAGGAGTTCCAGCTCTGGATTCCTGGTTTATTATAAAAGTGTGCTCATCATGAGGAGTTTTTATAGAAATAAGCCATGCAATATTTGTTATCCATTAGTGAGAGAGGTGGATACCAGAAAAAAAAAATCCATCTTATTTCTCTGGTTGTGGTGGCAGGACGAAGAAGCTAATTCTGGGAGAGTGTGAACTGAGAAAAGAAAGGAATTACAATAGAAAATGAGTTTGGATAAATGAGGAATCTGGGTGATGATACAAGTGGCTTATGTAACTTAGTCTAGATAATAGGTATAAAAAGAGAAGACGGGGAGGGGAAGATGCTTTTGAAAATGACACTGTAGGTCATACATGCAGGGGGAATGCAAAGTTAGAGGCCTTCTAAAAATTTTGGGTGGAAAGGTGTTTTGGGGTAATTCGTACAAAAGTAAGAGAGCAAGAGTGCAAATTAACTCCTCCTTGTACAATATTGCTTCTCAATCTGTGAAGTTTGGGGCAAGGTTTCTCATAGTCTAGCAGTAGAAAATTCTGTCTCTTTGAGGAAGCTTTTGTAACTGATCTAGTGAGGTTGTGTTCTGGCTGGTGGATCCAGGAGAGTCTTCATCGCACTTTTCCATAGCCTTCTTGTCCCCAGAGATGACAGAACTGCACAAGGTCACTGAATGAGTCTGACACAGAACTGACACATCATGTTCTTCCCTGCTGTTGTGCTTCAACCACTGTTCAGTGTTTCTTTTCCTCACTCCAGGTTTTTGAGGTCTTCCAAGTAGCAAGCACCTGTATATGCAGTGCTGTGCTACCTTTTTGTTATTTTATAAATGTTTCTGGAAAGTTAGGATTTTTAAATTATTTTTATGGTAGCACCCACCAGCTAGTAAATCGAGTTTTGTTGCAGTACAATACCTATCTTCCTATTGCCCTACAAGAAAAAGGCACCTTATTTAAAGATCCGTGTTTTCTCCCCATATATACATATATAATACCTTTTTGACTGTAGGGGTAATTTTAATTTTGGCAACCTTTCTTTTCCAGGCTTAGCTTTTGGGGTGATGTGCACTTTGGATAGGGGTGTCCTTGTGACATTGTAGCTTCAATTTGTATGACTCTGATTGCCATGAACAACTTTGCAGCCCTTTCTCAAACTCTTTTAGCAGCACCCAAAGCAGCACCAATATTTTGAAAAGGAAAACTAGAAACAGATTGTTCTTTCAGTGCTGGTGTTTCATCCTGGTCTTATTAGCTTTCTCCAGTGCTCTCGGTCACTTTTCTGGCTGCAGTTGATGGGAGAAGTGCCAGTGGAATGCGGTGGCACACAGGCTCAAACTCAACAATTTGAATTTTTCTCCCAAGTGATGCCTCCCTCATTAAACAGAGTCCTTAAAAATTCCTCAGAAATTACTTTAGAGACAGAAGCAGAAAAATGGAATGCAGCTGAAGTTCTGTGCTTTGTTACAGTTCTAAAAAAGAAAATCCACAACTGTGTTTTGTTTTGTTAAAGTAGGAAATTATATTTAAGGAGAGAGAGAGAATAGGACAGGGAGCCAACAACTTGGGAGTTCCTCGGCACTGATGCCTACCCGATTTCTTTGCCTTAGTTTTCTCCTCTGCAAGATGGACAGGAGGGTGTTTCACAGGTCACTGTGCTTGTGAACTCTTTGACACTGACTAGAGTAGAAATGCCAGGTATTAGAATTTTGAAATCCCTCCTCTCTTATACCACTGCCATCATGAGCAACAAAGGAGTACTCAGATGCTGGTGGATGTTTTAAGATGGGATTATTTCCCATGCTTCTCTTTTAAATTAGGAGTGAGTATCCCGTCTTCTCCCCCCTCCCTGTTAACAGGTCCAGAACAAAGGTATGGTGAGGGCTTTGAAGCAGAGATTAAAGTTCGGCTGGTGCTGGTTGTTTATTTGCCATTTTGGTGGCCTTGGAAGTGTGTGGCAGCAATAATCCCTTCTTTATTATTTCTCATTGCTCTGAGAGTATGCTGGTATAAAGCTAATACCACAACTCCCAGCTACCTAGTGTAAACTAATGCTTATGTAATCATTGCATAATGCAGAATGCTTGCTCCCCTACTCGTCCTCTTTTCTTAGTCCCTGAAATTTATCCCTAGAAAAGTCATTGTAGCAAGCAGCTGGATTCACTGTGCTGGGAACATGTCAAGCTCCTGTATGTATCTATCTTCTGAAGCTGGGAGGGGAAATGTATCTTTGTTTCCTAAATCAATATTTAGACACCTCACTAGAATAGATCAGATTTCTCTTTTTTAAAAGGCTTTGAACTACTGTGAAAATAAATGACATCTGATGGTTAAATCCATTTACTTGTGGTTTAGATCCCCGGGGTAATTTCTGTAATCTGGCTGACAAAACTCTGTTCTGGGTTACTAGTTAACTGGGATAACCAGAAAGGGGAGGTTTCAGTTCCCTCCCGCGCACAGCTTGTTGAAAACTTCCCAGCACTCAGCCTGAAACACTTCCCGACTCCAGAGCAGGAGTTTTATGTAACTCATTGCTCTCACACACCCCCGGCTAAAGGACAAATGTGACCCATCCCTGCTTCCCTCGCTACCTTAGTGGGTGTCTTTCCTGGCTTTGTTTCCTTCTCTTCACTAATGCCCACAGTGTCTGCACAAGAGAGGGGGCACATGAGGAGGAAACAGTTTACATTCTAGGTTTGAGGACTTTTTGGGGGAAAAGTAGTTTTGATTACGTATCTAGAAGAGGGATGCCAGGTAGCAGCGTTCTGCATATCTCCAGTTCTTGCCATCTCAAGGCACTAAAATGTTTGATATGGAATTTTGCAACCCTCTTTGCAGCACATCAGAGCAGGAAATGGATACAAGACTGCCCGATGCTCCAGAGTGTAACCATCAACCTTTCCTCTGTGGTGCCTGTGAGAGGGAGGACGACCTGAGGGGCACATCACCTGGGCTGCATTCAGGGGCTTGTGCAGGGGTGGGAGGAGGTCCTGGAGAGGCTGGGTGCCAGAGCAGCTCCCTGCCACACTCTGGTGGCAATGGGGTGCCGGTGGCTGTGAGCCTGTGCCATACAACAGTTATATAAGTGCTCTTTGGTGTTTATGTAACCCGGGTCTCAGCGTCCACAGCCTTGAGGCCCAGCCAGAACAAGATCTCTTGGGTATTTGGGGCCTGGTTCTGCTTGCATAATCCCAGGGTTAGAAGATATATCGTCTGTCACCAGAGTTGGCAGTTTGATATTCCAGTTTGCCTCTCGGCACCTCTTGGCTGCTTCCCTTCCCTTTGGTTTTTGGGTGGTATCTTCCTTGCTCCTGCCCTTCAGTTCTGCTGCCTTTGTCCCTGAAGGATTCCTTCAGGCCAGGAAAGGAGTTTTATGCTGCAGCATAACCTCATCAGTAACTGATATGCTGAAAGACCTCTGAAGGAAAAAGGAAGGGCAGTGCTGCCTTATAGTTTATCTTTTAAAGTTTTCCATTGATTTGGGCTTACTCCTTGCCCAAGGAGTCTGGAGATGGGTTTGGCTTTTGTGTGCTCCTGGTCTGGCTGCCTCCTCGTGCTCTGGCCCTCGGAGTCAGTGCTGGTGGCATTTTCTTCAGAGCTCATTTCATATCACTCCCCTCCGTCCTCTGATCCTGGGCTGGGGATGGAGGCAGCCTGCCATCCTTCCTCACCAGCAATCTGCAGATTTCATGCAGGTACCTTGAACCCACAGCAAGTGATTGCTTTACAGATAATCAGAGAAATGAAAAAAATGTGTTACTCAGACTTGAAGGAGCACTATTTGTTATACCAACATGATAGTCTCCGTGTCTGGTTACAGTGACAGGTGTGAACGACACACCTGAGGTGGTTAACTCCTAGATAAATCAGAACGGGAATGAGGATGTACGTGCTGCGAGACAGCTGAGGGAAGCTTCCCCTGGGAGCAGGCAAGCTCTGGGGCTGGGCAGGCTCAGCCCAAAAGACGCCTTTTGCCCGGCAGTACCGTGGCTGTGACTCAGCAGGACACCAGCAGAGCTGGGGCCGGGGCAGTCGATCACCGCTCTGGTCGGTGGGCTGCGTTTCGCTGGAGCCAGGCGGGCATTCCTGGGGGCTGCGGCTGCAGGTCCCGCTGCCCGAGGCTCACGCCGTGGCTGTCCCCCTTGGCCGGGGCACAGTGCCAGGCCTGGGAGCTCCCCGCAGCCGTGGCCCTGTGTGGATAAGTGGACAAGAGGCAGGTCCCCTCGGTGCTGTCAGCGAGTGGCAGCTGCTGTCGGCTGGAGAGGGTCGAGGGTGGCCGGGCGCGGGGTCCGGGGGGAGCGCGGGGGGGCAGGTGTGCCGAGTTATATAATACTTACATAATTAGGGCTTTGTTAAGCACTGCTGGTTGGGAGGGGCGTCCTGCTGTCGAAGACTGAGCCTGATTATTTTCCGAGGAGAACAAAGTCTTGTTGCTAATTAGCTGCTCTGACGGCGGCGGCAAGGGCGAGCCGCGGTCCCGAGTCCCCCTGGAGGGGCTGCGTCCCCCTCCGTCCCCCTCTAAAGTGACTTTCCCTGTGCTTCGGGTGGGAGCGACCAGGCTTTGATGTGTGTCAAGCTCCGTGAGAGGGCTTTGTGCCTCTCCAGGGTGTTGCAACAGGTAGTGCCTGGCGGAAAGAAGTCCGAGCTTCCCCCGTACTTTCACCTACATTGTTCTTGAGGGGTTTCACAAGGAATTTCCTGCCTCCAGCCCAGTTTGGGGTGCTCAAGTGTTTTCACACAATGCCACCTTTGTGAGAGAGTGCTCTGTGCAGACATCTCATCTTCCTTCTTGCATGGCATCCATGCAACAGCTGCACCAGTAACATACAGAGAAAGAATACTCTGAAAATATTTAATTTATATTCCACAGCTGAGTACAAGATGAGCCAGAGCACTCTGCCTGTTGCCAGCCTCCAAGATGATTGCTATGCCACAGTTAGAGAACTGCTGTTCTTCAGGTGCCAGGTACAGTTGCACTCTGGCATCATTTACACACTGCTCCAGTGCCCAGTGCACTGGGAAAACATCCCCTAACCCCAGAGAGCATCTTCCAGGCTGTCAGAGCTCTGTGGAGTCGCTCCTCCAGCCTTTGGCACAGTTGTAGTTCAGTGTGTCAGGGACTGAGTGTTGCAGCTGGAGCTGTGCAATTAGACTTGTGCCATCCCTCAGAGCTCCTCCCATTCCTGCTTTGACAGCTCAGTACTGGCTGTAGTAGCACTAGCTAGTACTAGCTAGTCTCTGACAAGCTGTTGCCCACAAACTTCATGGAACTTCCCAGAAGGACTGCAATAATAATATTTAATTGTTCTTTGTTCTTTGTGCAGGACAAAAGAGAGCTCCCAAAGTAAGAATTAACTCCTCGCTGCTCTGCCTGCAGCTCCCTTCCTCACCATGCATGCACATCCCTGTCCTTAGGGTAGGAAGTAGTGCCCGAAGACTGAGCCACACTGTGCTGTTCAGTATCCTGAGTCTTCATAGTGAAATGATGAAATAAACAGATGTCTGGTTTTCAGTGTTACGCCTTCCCTGGACTCACTGGAGTTACCCTGGCAGAGAAACTGGCCTCCCAGGAGGAGGGTGTACCTCTCGCTAGCCATGTTAGCTGCCTAATAACTGAGGAGGCAAGGAAGTCACCATCTTACAGTGTTTTGTTCACTGAGGGGTTTCTTGGACCTTCTCATCCAGCAGCCTCAGGTAGGAGACCTTCGGGTCTTACTCTGAATGGGAATTTCTGTAGGCTTAGGAGTGTCGAACTGTTGCTAGAGCTGAACTGTGGATGCACAACACTTGGACTTAATGAGGTCTGCCTTGGAGCATGGAGATTGGATGCAGGTGTAACACTTTTTCTCACACACCTTGGTGTCAAAAGACTGTTACACAAATCTCACACCTCAAAAAGTGTACCTGTTGCTTCACTACGCTTCACAGCAACCTGAGCGTTTTTTGCACAGCAGGCTGTGTCAAGAGCAATTCGCTGCTGAATTGACAATGCTGGAGAATATTCTTCAGGCTGAGAATCCTGTGCTGTTTCAAGGGAAATTTGAGAAGGAGGTCATGAGGTGAGTTTTGTAAGCTTGGCTGCAATAGGAAGTGCCTGACTGTGGGACAAATCTTTTGCTGTGTTACATATCCTGAGTCACCTGTGCAGTGTTTAGGGGCAGCTCTGGCAGTCACAGCACATAGGGAGCATCTGAAGCAGTTACACAGAGCAGTCACGACTCTCTCTTACAGAGACTTGTAAACTGTATCACTCCAATATGCAAGTGTCGGTGGAGAAACCAAACACCTTCCCCTGCTTGTGTGTACAGCTGGGGGTGGTGGTTGCTGCTGCTGCTTATTGAGCAAAGAAAACTGGCAACCCCTGGTCTGCAGCACAAACCAGGGCCTTGCTCTAATCAAGTCTGTTGGGTTTTGAGAGGGCAGGCACATTTCAAACCTTTAAAGTGCATGAAAAGGGGTAGTTGTACCCCTCTTGGTACCTTGCAGGACAGAGTGCCTGGGTGTGTGCAGGTGCCCATAACTAAGGACCAGTGGGAATTGTATGGGGATCTCTCAGATGGAGAGCTGTAACCCACCTGAAGGAACAGCTGCGTTAATGCTCTCACCAGTTCCCTTGGGGAAACCCTCTTTGTAGATCTGATGAGGACACTGCAAAACATGGAACAGCCAGTGTGAACCCAGCGGTTGATGTTCCAGCTGATTCTTGGTGCCCAGTGTGTAATCACAGCATGGATTTACGTCCTTGCCAGCAACCACACCTGACCCATGGCTGCCTTCTGCTGAGGAGACTTGGGCCTGCTTTTTCTCTTGGCTGTACTTGGGCACATGTGGCTGATCTCGCTGTGCTGGGCTGTAACCCACAGGCTCGTGGCAGTGCTCTTCTTATGGAGGCATTGTGGATAACTGCCCAGGTCTTCCTAGAGTGCACTAACATCTTCAGCATGATCAGGCAGTTATCAACATGCAAATGTGGCTGATGAGTTTTTGCGTTGTGTAAAAGGCTACTTGTATAACATGTCAGAGTAGCATGTTGAGCTCCTGTTACAAAACCATAATTGCATTTCTGTTGTAGATGTAGGTTTTGCAAAACTGGGGCAGGATTATTCCATTGATTATCTGATGGGACCTGTTAGAGGAGGCTGTTCCCACACTCCCTCCAATCCGAAGATATAGCTTGTGCTTATGCAAAATAGGTTTCTTTGTGTGTAGTTTGTTCCTTAATGTATTTCTGTCCCAGTGTGGGTCCCAGTTACACAGTGTGGAGCTCACCGTGCCAAAGTGCAGCCACATGGCTGCAGCTGGAGCCTGGCTTTTCATATATGGCAAGATTTAGGCTGTGCACACAGTCAGGAGTTTAATACAAAGCAGCAACCAAACGATTTCTGCTTATACCTGCCAGCTCGTGCCACAGGTGGGAGCTGGTGCATGGTGAGGATTTGCAATTTTATCATTGTATTAGTTGAACTTTGTGAAAGGCAGCTTTATTCATGATGGTGGCAAGGGTGGGAGCAGCCTCAGGAATCTGGCTGTCCCTTGAATCCCACTGCAGCTGAATCAGTGTGATGTGTGGTGCTGTCAGTAGCGTGGAAGAGCTCTCAGTATCTAGATGCGTATGTGTTGGGAATGTGGGCTGAGGCACAGCTTGTGTTCCTCACCTCAGAACTTGCATTGGCAGGACAAACACCAGCCTGAGCAGACATGGCTGTGGCGGATGAGGGCCTGTACTCATTGCAGGACCAAATTTATCATCAGATTTTGTGCTTCAGACTCCTGATCAGATGAGAATTATATGTTTTAAAAAACCTGCTGATCCAGCTGTCTCTAGGTTTCAGCAGATTTTGTATTAGGTATGATTAAGAGGAAAGAAAAGGTAAAATGCAGAGGTGGAATGAGTCTACATGGGGATTGTACAACAAATATGAAAATACAGAGGAGACATGTAATAATTTGGGCTGCTGAGCCTCTGAATTTTGTTAGTATCACCCTTGTCCTGAAGACACCCTTTACTGGCAACAGTGAGGGTGGCAGAGCAGCTGCCGGAGGAGGTGACCTGGGTAATTGTTGGAGTGTGGGGAGGGAAGCACTTCCTCTTCCAAACAAGCATGACTTTGTGCTCTCTGGTGCCTTGTCAAGGTCCTCTGGCCGGGGGTGAGATGGCAGCAGTGTAACCATGGCAGTGTTTGTCTCCAGTTTAATGACTCATCCTGGAGCATGTGATCACGTGTGCAGCCTCCCTGCTTCCCTTTGCCCTATTTCATCCAATCTTTTGATTTAGTTATATAACTAGGAGTCGAGAGGGGTGGGGGGAAGGAAATAGTGCTGAAGAATTGCAGGTAATGTGACTAAAATGTGTCTGTAGCTCAAACAGCAAGAGCTGTTGTTTGGGAAGCCTGGGAAACTGGGTTTATTCCCAGCACAGTTCTCTGTCTGCGAGTGTGATATTTGAGCTTCTAAGTCTAAGGAGGCATGGTGGGAGGACAGGACTCCAAGACCTTGGCTGTGGTAGGAGAACTGCCCTGCTTGTAGTGGCAAACCTCTTGGCCTTTATCTTCACATGCAGCATAACTTTTCTTTCATTCATCATGAGATCTATTTCATTCCATAAGCTGTGGATACCTGTTTTTCCAGTGTGTGTAGGGCTGGCAGAGACCGATGTTCGCAGAAGTGTTTGAGCTGCTGTGCTGGTATTGGTCTATGGTGGGGTGAGCCCTGAAGTCCTAAATGGATTCTGACATAGACTTAGAGCAAATACTGAGGCTGGTCTGGTGAGGAAGTTTGCAAAGTTGGTGCTTTTGCCCAAGGTCTGAATCTACTTCTTGTCATCTCAGTTTTAAGAGGTGATACTGGTGGTAAGTTTAAGTTAATAGGCATATTAACATGAGAGCTGTAGGTGCAACGTGCTGGTCTGAAACATCCTTCATTTAAGCTCCCAGCTTTTTTGAGAAGGGATGCTCTTTGTCTCCAGATCCCACGGAGTCACAGTGAGATGTTTGTGGGTTCTGTATTGCTTCGTCTGCCACATTCTTCTGCACTGATGTCTTCTTTCCTTCAAAGTTCTGTCTAAGTGTCATTTCAGTTCAGTCATTAACTCAGATACACAATGTAAGCAAGAAAGCTGATTACAGGATGAGACTCAGGGTATCTCTTTGCCTGACACAGGGGGACAAGATGCTTCAAAGAAGCTATTACAATGCTTGTCAGAAACAGTTTGCTTCAAGGGAAGCTTTTGAACAGAAACATTTCGTTTCTGTGCTCTGGAAGCATTAGCTTGGTCACTGGCAGCCTGTTGAAGAGCCAATTGTCGCATAGAACAAGGTGTCGTTTGATATAATGCCTTAAGAGTGAAATCAAGCGCTAATGGAAGTCTGAAGATGGGAGAATGGAGAGAAAAAAGAATGCATGTGATTTATAATGTAGAAGGAGTATTGCCACTTACTTTTTATTTTTAAAAAAGTTTGTTGGAAGTTAAAATTTAAATCATGGAAGTGGAGCCTGGTTCTAAAACAACTGAGCTGCCCAGTGTTTGAACCAGATAAGCTCTTACATGGTATGTTCTGTTATTTGGAAGATGGTTATTACACAGGTGTCATATAAATGGAAATTTCTGCTTTACTTGAACATGATGAAACAAAGATAAGGAGATTTAAGTTCCACCTTTAATCAGAACTCATTGGGTCCCTATAGGAACACAGACCCTTGGGACAGCAAGTGCTCCATGTGGACTGAAATAATTTTGCCTACTGGCTATTGGAAAGGACCCAAGTTTTGACCCTCAGAGAAACATGCTTCCAAATGAGAGAGAATTGGGATTTTCAGTTCCCACTCAGCTCAAATCCTGATGAATGCTCATGTAAAAGCCAGGCTGGCACAGCTATTCTCATGTCATGGCCTTCTCCCCTTTGCAGACCAACCCCGGGAAGGTGTGTTTAGTGGTGACCATGCTGAGCACACAGAGGATGGAGAATGGCAGCGCTCGACTTCAACTACCTCATCTCCGAGTGAGCGGACAGAGCAACTCTTGCAGAACCAGCACAAGAGCCTGGCCTCTGAGGACACCAAAAAGAAGAGGGCTCAGAAACCGTCTCACATGCGGAGGAACATAAGGTAAGGAGCAGCAGGACAGAGCTGGGGTCACGTAGAACTTTGGGTGAAATCAGAATCTCTGCACTTTGCTTCTGAGCTACGTTTTGCCACTGCTGGTTTTTCTTTTCCAAAACCTTAGGATTTCACCAGTGGGAGTAGTATGATCTCAGACTGGAGTGCTGCATGTGGGTGCAGACTTGTGTGGTATTTCAGAAGAGGGAATATTTGGTTATGGAATATATTGCAAAAGTTGTGTAATTGCTGCTGGCTTTTAAAAGATGTAATAGAAAAACAGTACCGCCATTAAATTAGTACCAGTTTCAGATATTTGCTGAGGTGAATCCTATTGAAAACAGCCTAAAACACAGTCTTTTCCTTTACTTCCTGGGTATTCTTTAGCAAGAATGCTGATGCTACGACTGGTGACTGAAATGTTGGAAATCAGTTTCACCTGGATTATATAAAGCGGTAATAGTTTGATTGTGTAAGTCACCACATATTCTGGGACAAGTTGTTGAGTTGTAAATCACTATGAAATATTGTTCAAGGGGCCTCTTAAATGCTCAGGGGAGTCCTAATGGAGCAGGAGCTCAAGTGGCTTCTCTTGCCCTATGTGCAATGTGCTGGTGGTCTCTGGTTCATATTTAAGTTTGTACAGATTGATTTTTCTTAAAGCCAAAGGAATGGGCATTGAGTAGGCAGGCCTAGGGACATTTCCTCCTATCTCCCACTCCCTCATTAGGATGGGGAAGATGCCCCTGAAATGTGGGGTTGGGTGGTTCTAAAGGCTAGTTAGAGGAAGCTGGATTTTACCACTGCTTGTACAGCACCTCTTCCCTGGCAAAAGCACCTTCATTTCCAGTACTGCACATGTGAAACTGAAGCAGGGGAAAAGCAACATTTGGAAGTAAAAAAAACTACTTGTAAAGGGAAGGTGCTTTGAGAGCATCCCTTAAACCATTGTTAAAGCCGTTAGAGGTCCTAATTCCTGAAAACGCTATGTCAGAAGAGAATCAGGGTGATGACTTTTTGTGGTGGAATTGATGCCTTTTCCTCCCATGTATCTTCTTTGTGCATTTTGTGTTTATAAACTGCTTGTCAATAAAATACATCCTTTCAGATAGAGTAACTTTTCTCTGATAACCTTTTGACATATGTGCTTACCCACTCTCAATTTTTCTCCTTTCATTATTTTGCTTCTGTCAAACTTTTGTCTTTTTCTTGACTACTCACAGTGTTACCTGTAGTTGGGAAGCACAGTCTTGAAATAACTGTATTTGCCTTTTGATGATGATGTTCCCAGTCTGTGTAGCTGACAGACTCCTGGAGCCTGTCAATCATCTTTTGAGCCAGCTATGCAACCATTCATATTTTTGGGAGAAGCTGTTTGAGTGTAACCAAATCACGTTTGCTCCTGTGTTCAGAAAGCTGTTGCGTGAGGACCAACTGGAAGCCGTGACAAAGGCAGCCCAGCAGGAAGAGTTGGAGAGGAGGAAACGGCTTGAGCAGCAGCGGAAGGATTATCCAGCCACTATTCCAACCGTACCCCTTGAGTTTCTTCCTGGTAAGCAGTGGGAGATGCCCACCAAAGCAGGAGTTTTAAGGATAGAAGCTGAATGAAAAAGTTAGTGCTATGCTTGGCCATGAAAGGACAAGGAGTAATCGTTTAAACAGAAAGAAAGCAGATTCAGGTAGATAAAAGGAAGAGGGTGGTGAAACACTGACACAGGTTGTCCAGAGAGGTGGTAAATGCTCCATGTCTGAAAACGTTCAAGGTCAGGATGGATGTCCCTGCCTGTGGCAGGAGGGTTGGACTAGATGGCATTTGAAGGGTCCTTCCAACCCAAACCATTCTGTGTTTCTATGCTGTTCTTGCACTTCAAAGTGTAAACTGTCAAAACAGCAGCTCCAAAGCACTTGTTGGTTCAGCGTAGACAGTTCCACTTGTGAGCTGGTTTTGAGTCAAGATGCTGTGGCTGCATGGTGAAAGATGCCAGGAAGAAAATATCTTGTTGAAGATATTTTGACACATTAATTGTGTTTAGGGGGACTCTGGAACAGAGCTGTCTTGTCTTTCCAACTGGTGTGAGAGCTTAAACCAAGAGGCTTGACAAAATTGCCATGTCCAGACCCTATTTGTCCTGGGAATGGTCTGTGCTGGGGATAGTGGAGCAATAGACTGGGAGCACATATGTTCATGATGTAACCTTGTCCTTTCTTGCATGTTTCAGCAAGCAGTGAGTAGTAGGCAGTATAAATGGTTAAGCATCACTCTTGTCTTCTGGTGAATATGTCAGCTTGCACTGTTTCCTAATCTGGATCATTTTGGTAATCTAGTGGTGACCAGCCTCTGTCTGGTGTAAAGGGCAAGGAAGTGCAGTTGGATGTTGTGTAAGGAGTCAGGAGTAAGGAGTTCCTGAGTTGTTTTGCCTCTTGAGACAATGCATATTCTCCCTTACATGCAAGTGTTCAAAACACTTTTACATAGAAGAGAAGGAATAAGGGCTGTTTAAAACACTTCAACTGTTGCAGGGTAGATTGCACCCCCAGAACATCATTGCTGAGTCACTGAGTGGTGCTGTTTGGCCCCATTAGCCTCTCTCCCCACATGGCAGCACTAAAACATACAAACAAATGCTCTTGATCAACAAAAGTTGTTTATGATACGTGGGATGTAATTATTACAGTGTTCCTACTAACAAAGGGGAGTTATCCCTTCAGTTCTTTGCTGGGTGAAACACAGCTTTTACTTTTGAGACCAAAAAAAAAAGGAGAGAAACAAAGAGCTTTAGCATGTTGCATGGTCAGGGTATGAAACAGAGGGTGCCATCAGCAATGGGCTATTGTTTCAACATATTGAGAAAGGAGCAGAGTGTGACCCAGGAAGCTGAGTCATAGCAGTATCGTAGACAGTGAGAGTCTGTTATGGAAAATTCCAGGACTAAGTTGTTGGAGCAAAAGTGGAAGGAAATACTGTCTGGTTTCTGAACAGTTTTGTCTCTTTCCTCATTATTATGAATTACTTATTTTTTATGATTTATGTTTGTAGAGGACATCGTTTTCAGAACAGCAGAGGCGACCCAGCTCCCCCCTCAGGTCCTGGCTGAGGAAGTGATCTGCCTCGACAGTACCAGCAGCGGCAGTGAAGATGATGCTAAAGGAAAAAATAGCATTAAAGATGGTAAGTGACCAATTGGCTCAGCCTGATCTTCTCACAATATGCTGTTTATTCAGCCACAAGTCTGTTTTCATCTAGTCAGATGCTCCAGTGGTGAATCACTTCAGATTTTTGTAGGCCTATTGGTTTCCAATTATATGGGCAGTTCTACTCTGTGAGTCCCAAAGTGACATTTATAAAATGGCCTGTCAGGCCTTCTTGTGAACTTGTGTTTATTTCTGCTTTATAAATGCACTTAACTTTGCTCAGTGCTCTGCTGAAGAATGCTTACGTGAGATGTGGCACCGTCTGCTGTTTATAAAAGGAGCATCTAAGTATTCAGATCTGCTGCTGAAAGTGGTTTTCATGTCTCTTGTCCCAAATGGACCTAACCTGACTACTTTATACCACTCTGGTACAGTACTTCTGCCCAATTTCCTTGGTGGTCCTTAGACATTGCATCAGTAGATAAAATGCATGCCTGGGTTTGGTTAAGAGGACATATGGAGGAGAATGGAAATCACTCATAGAAGCTGTCTCATGTTCTGTTTGGATCAGCCCAAATTAATGTTGTCTTAAACACAGGAAAGCTCAGGGAAAGTCATGCTTTCATATGCTGATTGGAGAGGCCTGATGTGTCTTTATTGTGCCTGCTTTTTCAGAATGGGTCATTAGGCCAGTGTGGAATTGCAAAAGGTGGTGGTAGCCTTATTTCCTGATAGTTTTTTCCATGTATGATAAACCCTGATGTCAAGTTCACCTTTGCCCTTATTCTCTCCTGCTTTGGTTATTTACAGAAGTGATTGAACTGAGCTCAGGAGAGGATGACGCCCTCCAAATTGTGGATAGCAGTGACTCTGGCAATGAAGGGGAGGAGGATGGCAGTGAAGAGAGCAGTGGCTCTCATGTGAATGATGCCTTAAATCAGTCAGATGCTCTGGGGCAAGTCATTGTCAACATCAATCATCCACCAAATGAAGAGGACATTTTCCTGGCTCCCCAGCTTGCACATGCAGTAAAACCTCATCAGGTAGGCTTTGTTAGTCTTGCAAATGCAGTGAGTTCAGGCAAGCCTGCCTTGCAATCTCAGAAGAACTTCTTTGGTGAGCTCTGTGACCAGTCTGGTTGTAGTAATGACTGTTGTGGACATACAGACAAATTAAAGGGAGGCCAAGGCTCTATATAACTTTGACTATTGTATTATCAGACCTTTGTATATTTAGATTAACTTTTAAAAAATAAAATTATATTTATAAACAAACTAATCAACCCCAATTCAGATTCTCTGGCTACAAATTAATTTTGATTTATTGTTATAGTCTTAGGATACTTTGAGTATCTAAAAATACTGAGTTCCTGAGCCTTCCCCAGATTAGAGTACTTCAGTGAACTTGAAACATCCCCTTTATATTTTAATGGTTTATGCAATCTTGATGTAATTGCCACTCTGTAAATACATATCCACCTTGGGGGTTTTTTTCTCCCACCATTCTAATGCCTTTTCTACTTTTCTGTCTAGATCGGTGGGATCCGATTCCTGTACGACAACTTGGTCGAGTCCTTGGAGAGATTTAAAACCAGCAGCGGGTTTGGGTGTATTTTAGCACATAGCATGGGCCTGGGCAAGACCATACAGGTCATCTCTTTCTTGGATGTACTTTTTCGGCACACGGAGGCAAAGACTGTTCTTGCCATTGTACCTGTGAGTAGCCACGTGAAGGGCTGTCTGAGGGGCTTCTTTGCACTGCTTCTTTCTTTGCACAGAGAAGGTTGATTAGTGTCCCATCTCACATTGAGCTCTATCATACCCTCTTTCATTCCCTGTCCCTCAGTTTGCATGCTGTGGTCTGCTGCTTCTGTCTGGGCATAGCTGGGTGTCATTCCCTATTTTCATTGTTGATCTTAAAATCCCACATGACTCAGCTGGGTTTTTAAACCTTCCATAACTTTTTCAGGTGAATACGCTCCAAAACTGGTTAGCAGAGTTCAACATGTGGCTCCCAGCACCTGAAAACCTTCCTGCTGATTATAACTCCAAAGAGGTCCAGCCCCGCACCTTCAAAGTGCACATCCTGAATGATGAACACAAGTAGGTGCCAGTGAAAGTCTTTTTGAGCTCTTGAACTGTGTCTTAGGGAACTGTTATCAGAACTGGTGTTGCAGACTGTTCAGTTTGGGTTAATTCTGTGCCCTTGACTCCTAAATCTTTCCCACTCTGCATTTATTGTGGATGCTGTCTGAGGGGAGGATTTTGGTACCTGTGAGAGGTACCTGTCCCTTTCATCCAATATTTATATCTTGTACTTCCTTCTCACACTGCTGACACACCTTTCTGTTCTTCCATGTGTGCTGAGATCAGGAACACAGTCCCAGAGACAGCACTGCCTCTGCAGAGAGGAGCAGAAGTGCTGTGGCTTGGTGGGACACCGTTAGTCCTGTCAGAGTCCTGGGATTTCTGAGGCGTGTGCCCCTGTATCACATCTCTTGCATTTTAAATGTGGGTTGGGTTTGTTTTTCCTGAGATTCTTCACACATTTAGGGATTCCTCTACCTGACACTTTGACTTTCTGTGAATGGAGTTGTCCTTGAAGGGTTCTGGCAAGGTATACAAAGCCTCTTTGTCCAAAAAGGAGAGATCAGTGATTGCAGTTACAGCCTGGTGTGGAGTGTGTTCTTGGCTCATGGATCTCTGCTTCTTTCTGGGTTATTTTTCCTGCATGGATCAGGACATTGCAGTGATCCTAGGGAATTCTCAGTTCATACACCTACCTGTTGATGTCCTCACCTTCTGACTAGGGGGTATTTTGAATCTACTGATGCTGCTCCAGCCATGTGTTTACTACTGGCTGGGATCTGGTGTGCTCTGGTGGATTGAGTGAACACAGTGTCCTAATCTGAACCAAATCTAAGAAGGCTGCCAGGGAAGGAATAACTGGGGAACATGAGCATTGGAGGAGACAACAACAAGGGAAAAAGAACTAGACAATTACAGTCATGTGCCTTAGCAGCTGGTTCTGAAAATGGTTTTTGCACAGGCAGACTCAACAGCTCTTCAGAAAAGGTGCTGTTATGAAACTAGTGTTTTAAGGTCTCTCAAAAAATCAACAGCACAGGTGCTCTCAAGTTTGATGTCCTTTTGTACATGACAGACTTCTACAGCTCAGTTCCTGGAACAATTTGTCATTCTCTACCCAGCTACCAGTGGCACTTAAAAAGCTTTTTTTCCCTTCTATACCAGTTTGCTTCTTAAAGAAATTTCATTGTGTTCTTTTGTCTGGTTTGATGTGAGAAAAGTACTTTAAATTGATTGAATGAGTCTTTTCTCAGCAGACTCCAATCCAGTGATTCAGTGTGAAGCTGGAGAAAGTCTGAAGTTTATTTGGTTGTTTTGCAGGACAACAGCTGCACGTGCAAAGGTGGTGAATGACTGGGTGACAGAAGGTGGTGTGCTGCTGATGGGATACGAGATGTACCGTCTCCTCTCACTGAAGAAGTCCTTTGCCACTGGCAGGAAGAAGAGAACAAAGAAACAAACTGGCCCTGTCATTATTGACTTGGATGAGGAAGACCGGCAGCAAGAGCTTCTGAAAGGTGGGAGGCCAGCCCTCAGGAGGGAGAGTGTGATCCTGCTGTCCAGCTGGCCATCAGCAGTGGCAGCACAGGGAAACAACCTGTAACTTGCTTTTAGCATTGTTGACATGATCAAACCTTGCTGGGCAGGAGTGTGTCTTTGGAAGCAGAAGGTTGTTGAGCTTTGGCTGAGTCTCTAATTTCTTGCAAGAGCTGCAAGTAAGTATGGAAGTCAGAAAACTGAACTAGGGGATTTGTCAGTGTGAGATTTGCCAGTCTGAAATTATGCAAGACACCCAACTTGATGTAATGCGGGTCGTTGAGCAGAAATCAAGGGACAGTCATGTTTGCTCATTACCACATTATGCTAAATCAGAGCTAGTGTCTAGTCATATTTTATCTCCTGAATCAGCCTGGCTCTCTGCACCCATGAATACTGCTTTTTTGTCTTTCGGAACTGCCTGTCCTTTGTGAAGTTGGTGACCATGTAAAACCAGAACTTTGTCTTATTCATCTTTAACTAACACTTAATGTTCCTTGTCCTCAGGGATTGAGAAGGCCTTGTCTCGCCCTGGCCCAGATGTGGTTATTTGTGACGAAGGACACCGGATCAAGAACTGCCACGCCAGCACCTCCCAGGCCCTGAAGAACATCCGCTCCCGCCGGCGAGTGGTGCTGACTGGGTACCCACTGCAGAACAACCTCATTGAGTACTGGTGCATGGTGGACTTCGTCCGACCCGACTTTCTGGGCTCACGGCAGGAATTCAGCAACATGTTTGAGCGGCCCATCCTGAACGGGCAGTGTATCGACAGCACCCCGCAGGACGTGCGGCTGATGAGGTATCGCAGCCACGTCCTGCATAGCCTGCTGGAAGGCTTCGTGCAGCGGTGAGTCCGTGAGTTCTTAGTGGTGTGGTCCATGCAAATACCTCCTTCACCCCAAATTACCCAACTTGTCTGCTGAGGTTATGTCCTACAATTAGATCTTGCTGCCTTATAGAATCATGGAATCGTTCGGGTTAGAAAAGACCTGAAGACCATCAAATCCAAACATTTCCCCATCACTGCCAAGTCCACCACTAAGCCATGTTCCCAGATGCCACATCCACATGTCTGTTAAACCCCTCCAGGATTTAACCACTTCCCTGGGAAGCCTGTTTCAATGCTTAAGAACTCTTTCAGTGAAGAAATTTTTCCTAATATCCAATCTAAACCTCCCCTGCCACAACTTGAGGCCATCTCCTCTCATCCTGTCACTTATTACCTGGGAGCAGAGCCCAATGCCCACCTGGCTCCAATTCCAACCTCCTGTCAAGGGAGTTGGAGAGAGCGAGAAGGTCCCCACAGTTCTTCTTTTCGCTAGGCTGAGTCCCCCCAGCTCCCTCAGCCATTTCTCATCAGACTTGGGGTCCAGACCCTTCTCCAGCTCCATTGCCCTTCCCTAGACTTGCTCCAGTCCCTCAAGGTCTTTCTTGTAGTGAAGGGCCCAAAACTGAGCCCAGGGTTCAAGGCGCAGCCTCACCAGTGCCCAGTACAGGGGGATGATCACTGCCCTGGCACTGTTTGGCACACTGTTTCTTACACTCAGTTTTGCCTTAGGGTTAGAGGGTAAAGCTCTTTTGCTTTGGTACCACAGACTCTGATACTGGAGAACAACACTTCTGACTGCACCAGAGTGACCTTGGGTTTATTTTGATGGCTTAATAGTTAATTTGGACGTGCACTTTTTGACATCCTCTACCCATGGATCTGAAAGTGTTTCATGAAAGTGTTATGAAAAGGGACAGTGACTCCACCATTCAGGAAACGAATCAGCTTTTCTTCTTCATATGAGGGTTCAAAGATGCTGGAGCAGTGACTTGAATGGAATGTCTTAACCATTAGCAGAGCTGAAAATAAACCTTCAGTCTTGTTTCTGGTTTTCAGCTACCACGGAAAACAGGACTTTCATCACCCTCCTAACACTGTGACCTGTGCTACAAGATTGCAATGTTTGAGATTTCTGTAATTGTGTTTACAGCTGGTATTTGGCTGCAGGGATGGTCTCTTGGAAGTGTCATGCATTAGAGAAACATGCAATTTAAAGGTCTTTCTTCCTGCAGCCAGGTGGGCAAGAGTCAAAATCTTACCCTACAGGCAGACACAGAGAAAGCATATTGGGAAATTCCGTTCCCCGTATTTATGTCTTTTTATTTCCTCCGTAGGCGAGGCCACAATGTTCTGAAGGTTCAGCTCCCATCTAAAGAAGAACATGTCATTTTGGTACGTCTGTCAAAGATCCAGCGGGCCCTTTATACGGAGTTTATGAACCGGTTCCGAGACGCAGGCAACAGTGGCTGGCTGGGACTGAACCCACTCAAAGCTTTCTGTGTCTGTTGCAAGGTAGGTTTTGACAGGAGATGCAAAGAAATATTCTAATATGTAAGGCAAAGGCAGGAATATGAGACAAAAAAGGAAGTGAAAGTGTGGTTGGCCAAGGACATCTTCTCTCCCCAGAGTGCTCTGCGATGGCTCAACAGTGTTATTTGCTTCCAGAACTGGGATGTAGGGATGTTAAATGCGTTTTTCAAATTGTGCAAGAAACCTACAGCCAACAGCTGAACCAATACTGGGCTGATACCTTCACCTGCACAGCCTTACCTGCTGCAGTGCAAACAGGCAGCCTCTTCTGCCTTTGTGCTGTGTGGGGTGCACAGTGGCCTCCTGGCTTGTTCTCAGGGAAAGAATCTGACACTTTCAAAGATATGAGAGCCTAGAAGAAGTATTAGTTCTTTCCTTTGAATAGCTCTGGGGCTTTCAGACCACAATCATTGGCAAGCAGCAGGCCGGCACAGGTCTAACCACTTTCTTTCCTTACCCTTTCAGATCTGGAACCATCCAGATGTGTTGTATGAAGCTCTGCAAAAGGAGAATCTGGCAAACGAGCAGGATTTGGATGTGGATGACCTTGGCACAGCAAGTACTAATTCCCGCTGCCAGCCTCAGGGAATTAAAGTCAAAGCAGAGAGTAATGCTTTGGCATCACCAGTTGGAGAAGCTACTAATAGCAAGTTCCTCCAGAGTGTTGGCTTCAACCCTTTTCAGGAGAGAGCAAATCAGGTCGTAACTTATGAGTGGGTGAGTGCTACTGCTGGAAATCTCTTCATTTGGAGAGTCTGAAAGAGTGTACCACTTTTTAGGTCAGTTTTCTGAACTGGAGCAAAGAGAAGACTCTTCTGTTTGAGTTGTGGGTTTCTCTTACGTTTCTTTGCCATAGAACATCTTGATAAGCAGATCTGTGTGGTGCTGGGAGGGGTTTATGACTCTCATAAGGCAGGAGTGCAGGCGGCACTTGTACCATTGTTTTCATCTGACCAGAAAGGCTGTGGACTTTGTTATTCAAAAAACGTGTTAGGGTGAAGTTTGATCTAGATAATATGGTGGTAAATCTAGAAGGCTGGAAGAAAGCTCTTGAGGTAAAAGAGTCATGAAAGGTTGAGAGGATGCTCATTCACCCTAGAAGTTTGTCGTTTGGAGCTTCTGGAAGGGGAGGTAGGAGCAGTAGTTGGGAGTAGCATTCTCACCTCTACCAACTGGATGTAAATAACCTCTTTGCAATGACTTATTTCTCTCACCTTGAGACAGGGTTGTTGAACTAAACAGGGAATGAGCAACTCCACCTGTAATAGTCTCCCATTTCTTGGTAGGCCAAAGACATCTTGTGTGATTACCAGACGGGAGTCTTGGAGAACTCACCCAAGATGGTGTTACTGTTCCACCTAATTGAGGAAAGTGTGAAGCTTGGAGACAAGATCTTGGTCTTCAGGTAAGCAGAGTATCAATAGTTGATCCTGCAGTCACCAAGTACTGGAGTAGTTGGATCCCCTCTGGGGCTAGAAGGTTGTTACACAGGGTGAATGGTGTAGCAGTTTCCCTTTTTTTCTTTTTTATATTAGATCTTGAATTTCATCTGTGGGTTTTATACTTCTGCCACTGACAATTTTACTAATGAGAGGTGTGCTGCATAAACAGGATTTGACAACCATCAGTGCTGTCACAGTTGGGGAAGGGTTCTGATACTCCACTTTTACTGCTGGGGGAGTATTTTCCTGAACAGAGATGTTGGTTTTGCAGCCAGAGCTTGTCCACCTTATCTGTCATTGAAGAGTTTTTGGCAAAGAGACCGATGCCAAGTCCTCCAGGCTCAGATGGAGGAGTTCACAACTGGGTCCGAAACATCAACTACTACAGTGAGTACAGCAAATCCCCTTCACTTTTGGTGTCACACTGTTTGATCCTCTGTGATGGACTAACTCCTGAAAGTCACCCACTGTCTTCTTGTATTTGTCCTTGGGTGTGAAAATGCTCATCTGAAGCGTTCTCTTGATGAACCTCTTTCAAATTGTTCTTACTGTTATTGTTTTGGAAGACAATGTCAGTTGGATAGCAACTAACTGATAACTTCCAAATTCTCTTTCTGACATCTTTAACATCTCACTTACTACTGCTTTTTAAAGTTGCACAAGATACTTTTCACTTCCTGTTAAGCTATTTGCTAGATTTTGCTTCCAAAACCAGAATCACCCTGGAGTGCTTTCACTAGCTTAGGACTGTGAATTCCGCCTCCCCTCTTTCCCAGCTTTAAATCTCATTCTGGTATGGGTTGTTGCTTTGTGTTGCTACTTTACAGGCCAGGGCTGAGAGGAGTTGGTGCCTGATTTTTGCAGAGCTGCCAGAAGCAACATGGAACAGAGACATGACACCCCCAGCAACTCCTTTAGACCAGTACTCTCTGTACTCAAATCTAATCTTTGGGGGTTTGCCAGAAGCTTTGCAATTTTGCTTTCTCTTGGTTCCTGGAGCTTCCAGCATACCCAAGACCTTTGTTCCTGTTGTTCCTGCTTGCTATCCATCTTGCCTAAAGCACAGCCTTAATGGGCTGCTAGCTGTGTTGTAGCACTCCCACTCCTGGCCTTGACAAGTTTGAGTAATGTTTTACTTGATCTTTCAGCTGAACAAATCCCAGCCTGGCTGGTTGCACTGCACCTGCCTGACTGGGCAAATTAGAGGTACAGAGCGGTCCAGTTAAGATCCTAGGGTACATGACTTGAGGAGGACCCAGAATTGGTGTGCAACCAGCTCAGAGTTTAGAAAGTTGGTTTGTTTCCCCCAAACACACAGAGCTTTTAAATGTGTCTTTAATTTCCTTCTCAGGACTGGATGGCAGCACTTCTGCCTCAGAAAGGGAACGACTGATTAACCAGTTCAATGATCCCAGCAACACCTCTGTTTGGCTCTTCCTTTTGTCCACACGGTAAGTTGGCTGGAGCAGAAGGGCATAGTGGAGGACTCACACTGATGTTCTGTGTGCAGGTGGGCTTTCAGTTCTTAACTTGCCTTGTAATATGGTCCCCATGGCATGATAGTGCCATCTGCTTCTGAGCTCCCTAGGGATGTAGCATTTCAGTTTTGATCCTCTACAACAGCTTAACAGTCTTGGAAACCAAACTTGGGTTTAAAGTTTGACTGGAGGGAACTTTCCATAGACACTTTGTGGACTCTTGGCTGTGATGGTCGTCCCTGCCGAGAAGTTTTGAAAGTTGGCCAAGGCAGCAATTTGAAATTCGCCTCTAATTTCCAGTGCTGGGTGTCTGGGTGTCAACCTCATTGGAGCAAACAGAGTGGTGGTGTTTGATGCCTCCTGGAACCCGTGCCACGACGCCCAGGCCGTGTGCCGAGTGTACCGCTACGGGCAGAAGAAGCCGTGCCACATCTACAGACTGGTTTCTGATTACACCCTTGAGAAGAAGATCTATGACCGTCAGATCTCCAAGCAGGGCATGTCAGGTAAGTGTGGGTGAACCTGGCATTCCACTCTCAGCTTTCACTCCTTTTAGCTCCTACAAGTCCTGTTTCTGTGGGTTTTGTAACTTCTTTTTTTAAGGTTGAAAACCAGACAAAGAGGTGACAGACACTATCCCAGAGCTATGTTTGATGTTTATGAGTTGGCAGTGACATGGGATCCTTTAAGAAATTCATGATGGTAGAGCCAAAATCCTGCAGCAGGGCGGTGTTACCAGTCCACTGCTGTGCCATTTACCATCACTGCTACTCTCCTGGCTCCTGCAACAGACTGGAGACTCAGAGAGTGCTCATCCTGTTTTCCCTTGTCCCTGGTTATTGCTCGTCTTAAACTGGGTGTTACATATTAAATAGCTCTGTACCTCCATTTTTCCAGCAGCAAGAGAGGGAAAATGGCTAAATTAAAGCATATATTGATACCTTTGACTCATAGTGCTTACTTAGGAGCCAAGAATAATTAATTCATTGCAGTTTTGACCTCCCCTTGTACCAAAAATATCTTTTGTGATGACTTGTGCCAGCTGTCAAGCTGCTCTCCTGGAGCATGCAGCCGAGGGTTGTGGTGACCCAAAGAGAGTTCTGCTGCCTGAGTCCTTCTGTGCTTGAAACACAAGTCCAGAGGCAGCAGCCTACTGTGATGAGCTCAGTGTGCTGTTGTGCTCTCAAGGTGGAATCTCTTGGCAGCTGACCTGGCTTTCATGAGAGTCCTGGATAGAGATGTTTTCTCCATGTGCTCCTGTTTGCCCTGTGTGCAGGAGGGATAATGTCCAAGGAAAACATTCAGGCTCTTGTAAGCGAGGGATTGTGGCTGCTTTTCTGAGCTTTAACTCAACAGAGTTCTGTAAATTTTGGTACCTGGTTACTAATTTGAGCTATTTTGGTGGGATTTGTGGGAGAGCACCTACTGATGTGGCTGCAGTTCTGTCCCAGGACATGTATGTTTACAGCCTTGTCATGTGAGGTGGGACACTATCCATCACTAGTTTTGTACACCTGCTTGCCAGGAGCTCAGTGACCTGCACTGCCTTGCTGTGCAGTCTGGAGCACAAGGCACTTGTCAGCCTGACTTGGTCAAGTAGGCTCAGTTCTGAACATGGGTGGTGATTTTTTTCCCTGCCCTGACATTTACAGAACACTTCTGAGGATTGTGCAGATTGTAAGGAGGGAGCTCTGTTAGAACAGGGATGTAGGAAGGGCATCAGGCAAGCAGTACCCATTTCTTCCCTTTTCTGCTCACTTCTTTCCCCTTCTTTCCAGATCGGGTGGTGGATGATCTGAACCCAGTGCTGAACTTCACCCGACGGGAGGTGGAGAACCTGCTGCATTTTGTGGAAGAGGAATCTGACCCTGCTCAGCTCTCCCTCAATCCAACCAAGATGAAGGAGTCTGTTCTACAATTAGCCTGTCTCAAGTATCCTCACCTCATCACCAAGGTAAGACCAGCCGACTTCCTTGCTGGCACAGCACTGCACAGCCAGGAGTAGCCTGGAGGAGCCTGGCAGTGTGATGAGGCTGTGGTGGCGAGAAGGATGCACCTGTGTGCTGATGCAAACAGGCAGAAAATCCTCTAGAGAGAACCCAAAGAGCCCTGCCCTTCCCTGTGGTATCTCCTACACATTTACAGATCCTGGACAGGTTTGGGGGCAGGTTGTCGGGCACCCCTTTCTTCATCTTGGTGCTGGGTGGGAAAGTGACAGTGGCATATCCCAGCTTGCTGCCAGCTCTTTTCCTGGGGTGGCTTTGAACCAAAGCTGGGACAGGCAGCACTTGCCTGTGTTGTCAGGAGTTTCTCTGGTAGGGTGGTGGTGCAGAGGGGGCCTGTGGCTGGGTGCTGTGGGGCTCTGGTGGCTGCGTGACATCATGGCAGGCTCTGTGCTTGCCCTCTTGGCCTGGCCTTTGGCTCCTGGGTTTTGCTGTGTGCTCGTGGTAAGTGCTGGCCTTGGCTGGGCAGGCAGTGGCTTAGCTGACTGTCACCCTTCAATCTGAGCCTGGCCACGTCCACAGCACTGCCCCACGTGTGCTTCACCGTGGCCAGCTGTGCCTTCCCAACTGCCCTTCCTGCTCAGCCTGGGATGGAGACCGGCTGCCGCAGGGAGGGGGTGCCTGCCGTTTTGGGTTTGTTGGTTCCCTCTTGTGGTGCATTGGTGCCAGAACCGCGGTGCTTTGGGGTTGCAGGAGCCTTTTCAGCATGAGTCACTGCTGATCGACCGGAAGGAGCACAAGCTGACCAAGGCAGAGAAGAAAGCAGCCAAGAAGAGCTATGAGGAGGAAAAGCGAGCATCCGTCCCCTACACCCGGCCATCCTACGCACAGTATTACCCAGCCAGTGACCAGAGCCTGACGAGCATCCCTGCCTTTAGCCAGAGGAACTGGTGAGTACCTGCCTCTTCCCCTTCTTCCCATGCTGTAGACATGAAGCGAGGGGGCAGAGGATGCTTGTCCATGTGGGGTGGACACTGCACTCTCCTCCCTCCTCTCTCACTAGGCGACCAGCCCTCAAGGGTGAGGACAAGCCGGTGGCAAGCGTCCGCCCAGTTCAGTCCACCCCCATTCCAATGATGCCCCGGCATGTCCCCATGGGCAGTGCAGGATCAACCTCAAGTTCCAACCCTGCTGTCAACTTCCCCATAAACTATCTACAGCGAGCTGGTGTCTTTGTGCAGAAGATTGTCACCACCACAGGTGAGTTGCTGGTGCTTGACAGTGGGTTGAGTTGTGATGCCTGTGGTGCACTGAGCATCAGGGTGAGTTGTTGATGTTCACATGGGCAGTGGGCAGATGGCCATCAGAGCAAAAGATGCTGCCTCTCTGATTTGAGTGGTTCCCCTGGAGGACTTTCCAGGCAGGTGTGTGAGGGTCTTGGACCTGCTGCGTTGTTGGGAGTGAACTCCCATGAGAGTGCCTTCAGTACTGTCACTAGTTGTCCTTGTTGGGACAGGGGAGATGCTGTGCCAGAGCAGTGTGGCTTTTTTTCCCTTGGAGCCTCTGCTGCCTTCTTGTGCTGCTCAGAAATAAACCCAGGGCTTGCTTGTAGCACAGCACATAGGAGAGACAACTGCACTGCAAACAAAGGAGTTGGTGAGGCACCTGCCCTCTTCTGACTGTGGCTGGCTTGTAACTTAATGGACACTGTTCTGTTTCTTCTCCCACTGCCAGATATTGTGATTCCGGGTACAAACACGTCCACTGATGTACAAGCAAGAATCAGTGCTGGTGAGAGCATCCACATCATCCGAGGGACAAAAGGTAAGTCTCTCTGTCCTGGTAAGACTTGTTGATAGGGTCCTAGCCAATGCTGAGTAGCAAAGAAAAGGATGTAAAAGCATGAATCAGTCCCTTGAGAGGAAAAGAAACAAGAAGGGGAGGAGGTCTGGAGTTTGCAGTGGCTCTTGCAGCCTGTGCTCTGGGTGTTGATGCTGCAGGGCTGTTGCAGCTGTGGCTGCTCCTGCCCCTGAGAGGAGCTGTTGAACTTTGTGGCTGGCTGTTTCCTTCTCACAACACCCTCTGCACGTACTGGGGCAGCCAAACACTTCCTGGTGCTCCCAGAGTAAACTCTGTCTCAAGCATGAAGTTCCACATTTCCCACCAGCAGCATGCTGGGAGGGGGTGATCCCCAACCCAGGAAAGCTGCAAAAGTGGAAGGGAGGAGTGAAGAAGGGGACACTGAGCTTTCCTGCATGATCTGAGCTGGCCTTATGCAGCACTGCTGTCCTGTTCCTGCCTGAGCAGCCTCGTGGGCTCACAGATCTGGGGTCCTGAGCTGAGACTGGAGTTGTAATGAAGTTGTTCTGCCTCTGTTCCAGGGACGTATATCCGGACCAGTGACGGTCGGATTTTTGCTATACGGACCACTGGGAAGCCAAAGGGCAATGAAGACCGTCGGACAGCTGCCTCAGGTAGGGGCTTGTGAATGCTGTGCGTCTTTCACATGTGCTTTCCTACTTGACTGTCTGGAGTGACTTTCCCTGGTGTATTCCATCACGCTTATGTTTAGAGCAATCTCCCAATGATATCCCCACCTTCCTTTCCACTGTTGCCTTTTGGCCCCCAGGTTTTTCTCCAAGGTCGTCTTTCTCACCTGCTCCATCTGCTCGTTTCCAGGCTCCCAGAGCTCCTCCCTGGAGTCCACAAGCAATGGCAGACACAGTGCCTCATCGCCACAGCTCCCCAGCACAGAGGAGCTCACCCGGCCCATATCCCCCGACAGCCCCGAGATCATCAGCGAGCTGCAGCAGTACGCGGAGGCGGCAGCCGCGCGCGAGTCCCGGCACGGCTCTCCCAGCACCAACGCGGCGCAAGGCCACGCCGCCCGCACGGACACCGCGCCCGGCGCCACGGCCCGAGGGGCCGAGCAGCGCGTGGGGGTTCACTGCCTGGCCCCCTCCATGTCCTCAGCCCTGCCAGCCACCAGCCAGCACGTCGATGCCCACTCGGTGTTGGACTTACGGGGCAACAAGCGCAAGTCGACCTCGCCATCGGCTCCGGAGGAGCAATCCCGCAGGCAGCAGAAGAAGCGCCAGTTGCCATCGTCCGTGCAGCCCTACGAACACGGGTACCCCGTCTCTGGTGGGTTCACCATGCCTCCTGTCTCTTTAAACCACAACCTAACCCATCCATTTGCCTCCCAACCAGGAAACTCCTTGTACATGGGCACTGGCTCCTCTTATTACCAGCTGCCCAATTTACTCCCAGACCCTCATCTGGTGTTCCCTGTGACTACTGACCCTCTGCTGACAGCCGGCACCGCCAGCTCTTCTGCTGCTACCTCAGCCACCGCCAGCGTCCCCTCATTCATGCTAAACCCTTCTCTGACAGGGGTGCTGCCCAATTACTCGCTTCCCTTCCCGCAGTCACTCCTGCCCGAGCCCAGGATGTTTGCTCCTTTCCCAGCCCCCGTCTTGCCTAGCAGCCTTCCCAGGAGCATGGCATCTGCCTACCCTGGCTACGTGTCCCCTCACTCGGGCTACCCGGCTGGGGGTCTCCTTCGGTCCCAGGTGCCTCAGTTTGAATCCCAGGAGGTCCCAGAGGTGGGATGCAGCTCTAATGACGAGGACAAAGATGATGATGTCATAGAGATCACAGGGAAATAAAAAGGCCCAGCTCCTGCTCAATCTCAGCTCCGCCAGGAGGCAAAAGTTGCAGGACCTTTTTGGGAGTCAGGATTTCCCCTCTGGGCCATGGCAGCGGGTGGAGAAGGATGCAAAGGGTGTGGCGTGGGGGTGGTTTTGTTCTTTTTGTTTTGTTTTGTTGTTTTTTAGCTGTCAAGGATAAGAATTGTATTAGGGGCTGGGAGACGGGAGAGGGATAGAGTGGACCTGTGAGGGCCAGGGGAGCAAGAGCCAGGGGAGGAGGGAAGCAGCAATGCAAACCATAGGAGTGCCTCCCCCCATGCTCTGTCTGTCTGTCTGTCTGTGTTCTCTGTCTTGTCTGGCTGCAGAGGCTCGATGTTGTGAGTCACTGCCCTGCTCAGGCCTGGAGGCGCAGGCTTGACTGCTGGCAGGGCCGAGCTCCCTCTCACATGAACTGCCTTATCTGTGAACTTCTCTCACTGAGAGAGGGGTGGGCCAGGGGGGTGACTCCAGCATAGGTTGGGGACAAAGTGTTTTTAATGGGGAGGGAGTGGGGAGGCTTCTACATTGTGTATGTTGGGGCAGGGAGGGGGGGATTGATGTAAAAAAAATAAAAAAAGAAGAAAGATAAAAAAAAATATAAAAGAAAATACCCCACAAACAGTTTGTCACCCTCTTCAAATTCATATGAGACTAGTGTGAGGGCTCCAGGCGGATTCCTGCCTCAGTCAGGAGGGCAGGACTCTCTGGTGGGGGGCTCCTCTAGGCCCTTCTGGAGGACCCTGTCCTTCCCAGAGCCCTTCTGGAGAGTCCCATCCAAGGTAGGTTGGCCCTGTGGGTCCAGTGCCAGCTCTATGCCAGGCCAGATGAGTGGAGCAATCCCAGATGTCTTGGTGGCTGTTGGAGGGGAATCCTGGTGACTCCCCAGTTCCATGGCCCTGCCAGGCTGTGTGAAGGCCACGTCTCACCCTGCTGTGGCCGGCCCACCAGATCCAGGGGTAGGTGGGCTCACTGCTGCTTCTCAACAGCACCAGGCAGTGGAGAAGAGTGGGAGGGGGACACTGGACCTAGTGCCAGTTGCTGTTGAATCTGTGACTGGAGGGACTTCCCCCTGCACAGAACCTCTACATTAATTTATTCACAAAGGCGTAATATTTATTGTCTGGGGGAGTCTGTCTTTCTACTTTTAAATTAATTTCCATATTAAAAAAAAAAAATAAAAAGCTGGCCTCCATCATGCAGTGGTTGCTTGTTGGGTTGTCTGTGTGGGGAGAAGCAGTGGGTTGACCGAAGGAGTGGGGCCAGCTGTGGAGGTGGCCCGTGACTGACTCGTGTGGCATCGGCTGGATGTGCCCCATCAGGAGCTGCTCTGGGTGCTCAGCAGCCAGAGGGAGGATGGAGTCCTCTTGTCTTTGGGCAGGTGGGAGAGCACATGTGGGAGCCTCCTGTGCTCAATCCCAGCGAGGAGGAGGGCTGTGAGGTGTGTGGAATTGGGAAAGCAGAGCTCCTGCTGGGGGAAGCACCTTTCCCCACGCAGGGAGCAGCACTCAGCCCAGTCCCACATGTTCAGAGGCTGGTCCTGGCCCTGATAGTGAGCCCTCTGGCTGCTCACCTCGGGGCCAGGGCTTCTAGAGAGAGCTGGGATACCCAAGTGCAGCTGGACTTGGTGTGTGTGACTGTGTGTGAACGCGTTAGGATGGAGACTTGAAATCCAGGAACCCCCGTGTCACATCTGGATGTCACCAGGCACGAGCTGTGCTCGCCTGTGTGGGATGTCCCTGGAGCCATGGCAGCTTGTGGGGACCTCTGGAAGCTGCAATCACTGCTGTTTGCTGGGACCAACTAGGTATAGGAAAGGGCAGGATGTCCTGACATCCTCCACTAAAGGGGTGTGGGAAGATAGGGACCTCCCTTCCTGAGAGAGAGAGGGGGGTGTGTGCACACGTGTTATGGAAACATAATAAAAATGTTACGGGGCTTTCCTAGTGTCTTTCTCTGTTTAATGGACATTGTCTGTCAAACATAACCACACCATTCATAGAAGCCTTAGATCAACAGTTTAGCTATGCAAATTATTTTAATTATTTTTTTAAAAAACAAACATTAAAATAGTGCTTTCTTCTTTAACATATCCTAGGAGTTGAAAACCGAGGGGTTCTGAGCAAACTGCTGGACAACTTGTCTTTGGATGCACCATGGAAATAAAAATCAAACCCCCCCACAAAAGTAACAAAGCAAATTAACTGATGGTGTTCATGCAAGTTTCTCCAAAGACTTGACAGTGCTGCATCTGTGAGTCATGCCCTCCTGTGCTCTGTATGTCCACCTCATGCACAACCCTGTGACACTGATTGTATGACCAGCTTGCCCAGATGTCCGTTGCATCCCTGTGAGGCTGTCAGTTTTCCGGTGGATTTGGGGAATGGACCTAGGCAAGGGCTTTCCTTGTCAAGAGTAGCAAGCGTTGAGACCCTGGCGGCGCGTGTGGGAGGCTGGAATGTAAGCAGACCCCCACCAGAGCCCTGCTGCAGCCCCAGTCCTTCCTGGTGGGGGTCAGGGTAGTGGGGCTCATCCAAGGGACCCTCCCACATCTTCTGAATGGGGCCTGTGCTGGGACAAGGGGTGAAGATTTGGCTGGGGGCAGTCAGCATTGTGGCTCTGGATGTGATGCTGGTGGCTGCACACCATTTTTTCTGCTCCTTTCCTTTCCAGGAGAGCTCCCAGGGCTTCCTGAGCAGGGCCTGGCACATCTCCATGCTGCCACCCACTGTCCTCCTGGGATTCCCCAGCATAGCCTGAGCCCTGTGGCCACAGGGGCTGGGGGCACCTGGCACTAGGCTGCCATGGGGTGTGCCCTGTTCTGGTCATTAACCTGGCAGCAGGGTGAGGTGTGAGGGCTCTCCTGGCTCCTGCATGGCCATGGCAGCTTGGAGACCCCTTGCCACCCTTCTGTGGTGCGCTTGCCTGTGACAAACGTCCCTGGCTCTGGGCAGCTGCAGCATGTTGGCCCTGCCCATCAGGCGCCCAAGTACAGCCCCAGCCCTACCTCTGCCCCACCTACCAGCCACGGGCACCCCCTTAGTGAGGGGACGGGTCCCCTGGGCCCTGGCAGAGCCCTGGCTGAGAGGTGGTGGCAGAGATGGCCATGATGCCCTGGCCACAGCTGGGGGCTGGCTGGGGCTGGGGCTGCTCCAAGGCAACCGGAGGCACCTGCTCTCCCATGGTGCCATGGGAAGGATTTCCTCCAACCCACAGAAGCTGGGGGGGAGAGTAGGTTATCCAGAGTCTTTCCAAGTGGTGGGAGCTCTCTGAGCCCTAAAACTCCCCTCCCATGGGACCCACTCTCCCCCTCATCTGCTCTCCCCAGAGTTTTCTCCTCTCCAGCACATGGTTCTGCTGCGGAGGGTCCTGTCTTGGTTTTCCTGAGGCTCGAACAGGGGCTTTCCCTGCATGGGTTAAATTTTTATTTTGCTCCTGAATTTCTATCTCCAAATGACCTGACAGGAAGCAGCTGCCAGTTCTTGGTGGGGCTGTGGGTGACACTGAGGACAGCAGTGCAGGACTCTCTGCTGAGGGTTTGGACAATAAGGAAGATCCCCAAGCACAGCCCTAAGGCCTGGGCATTGCTGCGGGGAATTGGGAATGTCCAGCTGCCCTCCACGTCAGCATCCAGCCCTTGGCCCTTCCCTGAGGTGGGAGGTTTCCACTCCTGTGAACAATCAGGTGAAATCTGGGTGCCACTGCGGGACAGTGCCATGGGCATGGGGGTGGCTGCTCTGTGCCCTGGCCTTGGGGGGCTTGTTTCCCCCAATGCTGATGAGGATCTTGGGGCGTCATAGGGAACTGCAGAGTGGGGGCAACACAGCCCAGGCTGGCCCACATTAGGCAGAATCTGCTGCTCATCATCCTCCCAGAGCACCTGGGAGGGTGATGCGGTGGGTGCAGGTACTTGGAGAAAGCAAATATGCTGGCAAGCAAAGGGTGAGGGGCTTCACTAGAAATTTTCTGTATTTTGACTTAGTGATGTCAGCGAATCGTAGACTCATAGAATGGTTTGGGTTGGAAGGGACTTTAAAGACCATCTCGTTCCAACCCCCTGCCATGGGCAGGGACATCTCCCACTATACCAAGTTGCCCCAAGCCCCATCCAGCCTGGGATGGGACATCCACAACTTCTCTGGGCAACAAATGCAAGTGGCTGAATGCACGAGAATTGCTGCTGGTTTGGGGGGGGCTTCCCCGACAACAGGGACAAGTACAGCAAGTACCTTCACAGCTGGTGTTTCTCGCCACTCTGGGATGAATTTTGTTAATCCAGTCTTGGAAGGACCAGGGGGGAGGGCTGGGGTGGGGGGCAGAGGTTAAATGGGGAACGTAGTCCAGCTAGATTACAGTGAGGTGATGGCTCCTCGCAGCTCGGAGCAGGCGCTCCCTGCAAAGGGACAATGGGGCAAGTGAGGGAGAGCAACCTCTGCCACCTCCCAGGCCACCACCACTGCCTTGGCTGCTTTGTGGTACCCAGCTCGGAGCTGGCGTCTGGCAAATCCACGGGAGCCTGAAGGAATCCATCACTGAGTCTCATTTGGGGTTTTGTGTTGGTTTGAGTTGCTTTTTTTTTTTCTTTTTTACTACCGCCTTAGTTTGTGGCCTGTCTTGTTGTGGTTGGAAAGAGGAGTATTGTTAGCAGGGTGGGTTGGTCAGTTGGCCCCACGCATGATCATGTGCTTCCCTCCTCTCTCTGTCGAACGGGATGTGCTCGCCTGATCTCCCAGAACAGAGACTTTGAACAATTTGTTGTTTATATGATGTATTTATTTTTACTTGTGTTTCATGTCATTTTTTAAAAAAATAATAAATTGTAAGTTGGTATAACTGCCTGTTGCTTCTCTCTCTCTTTTTTTTTTTTTTTGTAATATAAATGTCAAATTAAAAAAAGAAAGCGGTGTGGTTTGAAGTGGGTTGGAGCTGGGCTGGGCATGGGCATCTCTGCACACCTGGAGCCCAGGCTCAGCCAGCAGCCATGTCCCGCTGCCTCCAGTAGCATCTGGGTGAGCCCAGGTGAGCCCCCTGCCACCTCCAGAGGGGAGGGAGGCTGGATGCACCAATGTCCATGGCCTGGCTGGGTGCTGCCAGGTGTCAGGGAACCACTGGGAGAGCTGGCTCTGTTCTCTGTGCTTATTATTGCTGCTCATAATGATTGTCATCAGGGGCCAGGGGAAAACAAGGAGAATAAATATTCTGCAGGTAAATAAGAGTCTTGGAGAGCAGGTGCAGGCTGTGTGCCCTGGCCCTGGTGCTCCGTGGGGCGCATGGAGAAGCAGCTGGGACTGGCAGGGATTGAGGTAGTAACAGCGAGGCATTTCTGCACGGCAAGGCAAGAGGTGTCTCAGAGCTGACGCCAAAGAGAAGGGCCCTGGAGAGATCGGGAAGGGAGCTGTGGGCAGCCCTGGCTCCCTCTGCCCCATCACAGGCGCTGGGGGTGCCTCCGCACCCGGCCGTTCTTGCTGTCCGGGGATGGGTACTTCTGGTGCCAGGCTCTCTGCCGCTGCCTCTCCTGGTGCCGCAGGGCGTTGCAATAGGCGTCCAGGCTGGAGCCCGGGGCGCCCAGGGCCCGCGGGAAGCCCTTGTAGCCTGGCTGAAGGTCAGTGCGGGGCCGGGGGCTCTGGTGGGTCCCTCCGAGCTCAGCCCCCTTGCTCCGTTTGTAGGGCGGCAGCTCCATGGCCTCGTGTCCGATGACGCGGAGGCTGTATCGGCTGAGGGGCCGGGAGAAGGAGCGCTCCACCGCCTGGCACTCGTAGGTGCCCACGTCCTCCCTCGCCAGATGGCGGATCAGCAGCCCTTGCTCCAGCACCAAGAAATGTCCATTGTTCCTGACCTGGGGCGAAGGCAGAGAACCCGGGTCAGTCTCTGGGGACCGAGCCACCGCTGCTCCCCGTCCCCACTGCCCTGTCCCCCGCACCTCGCTCAGGCCCGTCTCCTCGCCGTGCCGCACCAGCCACCGGAGCGTCGTCTGCGGGGAGCGCGCCAGGCACTCGAGGAAGGTTGAGTTCTTCTCCACTCCGAAAACCAGCTTCTCCACAGCAGCAGTCCCTGTGCAGGGGATGGGACAGAGGAAGGGGTGAGTGCCCTGCGTGGGAGTTGCGTGACAGGTGGGAGGGAGGGCAGCATGGAGCACCCAAAATGAGGTGGGGGCACTGGTTTCCCAGCTCCATCCCACCCGCCCTCCTGGGCATGGCTGCTCCCTGGCAGAACTGGCTGCCCACACTGGGGCTTCTTGGAGGGGCTGGGGCTGATGCTCACCCTCTGCTGTGCCCTGGCACTGGCTGAAGGGGTCAGACTTCAGCACGTCCTGGCAGCGGGCACGCCTGTGGGAGAGCAGACAGGACTGTGGAGTGGCACCCACCCTGGGCTGTGGGACCCCTCCGTGGCACAGCAGCCAGGCAGAAGGACCAGAGAGGGCTAAAGCAGGCAGAAGAGCAGTAGGGATCTGGGCTGGTGGATAAGACTCCAAGGCTGACACTTGCCCATTGCTGCTTCTAACAGCATCACTTTGCAGACGTACAGCAGGGCTGGCCTGGGTAGACACTCACCTCTTCTCAGTGAGCAGGTGTGGGGCACAGGTCTTGCCATCCCAGGTGCAGTAGGGATCCCTGGCCAGGCAGCAGTCAGTGCAGGTTTTGCCATAGAGCTCACAGCGGTACAGGGAAAGCTGGACCAACCCATGGGTGCTGCTCACAAACAGCTCCTGCTGCTCGGGCAAAAGGAACAGCAGCACTCAGAGCCCATGCCTGGAGACCAGGGCTGGCAGGGAACAGAGCTCCTGCCCCGTGCTGGGGTGGGGACACTGGGGGACAGCAGGAGTGCAAGACAGAGCCTGCCACCTCTCTAATGCCCTGGCAGAATCCCATTCCCTAAACGTGCAAGCCCTGGGGCCAAGGGACCCAGGTAGAGGGGCTGAGATCAGTTGCCCTCTTTCCCTGTCCCTGGGCTGCTTTAGGGAGAAGCAGGAGGGAGGACTCACCCGCTTCGGTGATAACTTCATGTCCAGGATGGGAGAAGGCACCTGGAGGGGAAGGAGAAGGTGCTGAAGCCATGTCAGTCCCTCCTGGGTGCCCCAACCTGTCAGTGAGGTTGTCCCTGGGGGTGGCAGGATGCCAGGACCCTGGACCAGGTCCCTGGTCCCAGCTCCTCCTGCTCCCTGCAAGCAGCCTGGTCTGCCCCTGTCCATCCATCATGGTCCAGCCCCCGTTCTGCCACCGTGGCCTCCCGTACCTTAGTGACACTGATCTCCTCCAGGCTGATCACCTCGGTGCCGCGGCTCACCCCGCCGGCCAGCCCCACCTTCAGCACTTTGCCTTCATCTGTGAAGGCAGTGGGAGAAGGAGCTGTCAGGGCTGGGAGCCCCTGGGACAGCGGGACCCATGTGCCACACAAGCTGCCTCGCGGTGACAGCATCCCCGGAGCTGGGGTGAGCTCCCACCTGTGCCGAGGAAGAGCACGTCGTAGTGCCGGCTCTCCATCTCCAGCCGGTGTACGAGCAGCCGCCGCAGCCGGTACGGCACATTGACCCTCACCAGCACGGGCTGGCGGCCCTGGGGGTGCACGGGCTCCCACATCAGCTGGTGGCTGCGCATGAAGCTGATCACCTCGTCGGGGAAGTCCTTGGTGGACTGCAGGAGGGGGTCGTACGTCTCACTGGGGCACTGTGTGACACAGCGGGCTGCATTAGGCACAGGCCAGTCTGTCCCGCTCCCCCCCGCGGGTGCTCGCCAGCCTCTTACCGTGCCAGGGCGGGGATAGGGGACGCGGCCCTTGTATTCTACCCAGCGGTAGTCGAATCCCTCCTTGTGTGCAAAGGGGCCACTGAAGGCAGCTCTCACGGCAGCCATGGAGTAAACGCAGACGGCAGAGCCGCTGAACACGCCGCTGTGGGGAAGCACAGGGCTGTCAGTGTCCCGGCTGCTCCACAGGGCCGTCAGTGACCCGACTGCTCCACGGGGACCAGGCATAGGCATGCCCACAGTCCTGAGCCCACACTGTCCCCTGTCAGCCCTGGAGTCGTGCACAGCACCCAGGGAGTGACAGGAATCCCTTTGGAATAGCCAGTCCAGCCTGTGGGACTGCTGGCTGCGCTGATGCCAAACCTGTGGTTTGGCAATGGGCTTGTGAACCAGCATCAGGGAAAGCAGGGAAAGGCTGGTGGACCTTTCTTAGCCAGCTGGGTTCTGGTCCTGCCTTTCTTCACCCAGGGCTTCCTGTGGAGCAGCACTGGCAAGGGGCTGGGGGGCTGGACTGCCTCACGCAGGGGCTAAGGAGGGTCCTGCTCACCTGGAGACTGTGAAGAGGCCGAAGACAAGGGGGTTCTGGGGGTCCCGGGTGTGCAGGAGAAAAACATCCTCTGCAAAGAGAGGGATTGAGGTGAGGCACCCCAGAGCTAGAGCACCAGTCCAGAGGATGCAGGCAGGCATCCTTGATGCCTGGGAGGGAGCAGCTGTGGCAGGGCGGTGTTGCTCCCAGCTGCAGGCAGAGCTATTTGCACTCACCAAGCTGGTCGAAGTGGGTCTCGGTGCCCTGCGGCCCAGGGATGGAGCACACCAGGCGGGCCTTCAGGAACGTGCTCCAGCGGTTGATGAGGCTGCGCTTCCCTCCAACATCATTCTGCCGAGCACCAGGAGCTGGGATCAGTCCAGCCTCTCTGAGCCTTCCCTCCACTGTGCCCTCCCTGTTCCCACAGCAGGACACTGCCAACCCCCGACCTTCTGCCTTGTGGTCTGTGTGCAGTGACACCCTCATGTCTCACTGTTTGAGACGCTCCTTGGTCCAGAGGAGTGCACTTGGTGGGACACCCATCCGCAGAATGCTGGCCTTTGGCGACTGACCTTGCAGACCCTGGCCACCCTGGCGTGGATGTGCCGCCGCTCCCACTGCCCAGCTTCCATGGCTGTCTCGCGGAAGAAGATGTAGACCTTGTCATCGTGTGGGTTGTAGGTGTCAGGGACGGCGTAGGCACCAATGAACACTGGCTCTGCGGGGGGAAAGAGCAGCACGACATGGCCCTGTGCCCTCATCCCACCCTGTGGTACTGCCTTGAAAGCCCCTGGCAGGTGTTGAGGGTACATAGGGCCTGTGTAGACTCGGCTACCTGGGAGGCAGAGCCCCATTCGCAGTGCTCAGGCTGTGAGGTGCATGTTGGAGCCTGGATCCCACTAGTGGCCTCATTAGTGCTTCCCCCAAAGAGGAGAAGTGGGTGAGACCGTAGATCTCTGGCCCCAGTGCTGACCTCTACCTCTCCTCAGCAGTCAGGAGAAACCCCCCCTTGTGCCCCACGCGTCCCCCTATTCCTACCATGTAGCCAGTGGTCCTGGTTCTGCTCCGTGCGGATGTAGCTCTGCTCTGCCCCATGGACCCAGGTCCGGAAGAAGGCAGCACTGCTGCCCATGAAGTCACTGGAGGTGCCCGAATACAGCTCCCCATCTGCAGGGTCAGGAGGGTGTGGGTGGCAACCAGCACCTCTCAGTACAGACCATGCCCAGCACTCCCCCTCCCACCATTGCCCCTGCTCCCTCTCACTCTTACCTACGAGGAGTCCCGTGAAAGGTTCATGGGGGCTGTACGGGCACCGTCCTCGCCCCGATTCCAAGGAGTGGGTCACCAGCCGCATGGGGGGAGCCCCAGGACCCTGTCAGAGCCAACAGGGAGATGTCAGCCCAGGGCAACAAGCTAGGATTCTGGGGAAGAGTGGGAAGGAGGCTGGAGTTCTCAGGTCTGTGATGAGTGCAGTCCTTGAGGGGGATGCCAGAACCTGGTCCCATCTCCATGGGACACACTGGCACTGCCAAGCTGGAGTTGCTCTTGCCATGTGAATGCCAGGAATTGCACCAGGCTGTCCGCCCTCCCCACGCTCTGGGGCTCCCTTTCCCTTTGCTCCCTGGAAAGGGGGATCTCTTGGCACCTTATGTTATGGGGACTTATCTGTCCAGGTTGCTCCTCACCTTCCCCCTGGCTCCCAGCTGGATGAAGGCACAGACGGGCTGGTAGGAGCCGGTGCCACAGGCGAACACGTGGGTCCGGTTGAAGGGCTGGAGGAGGCGGATGAAGTTGGCACACTCCGTCTGCACGGGGGGAGATGTTTGTCAGTGGGCTGAGTCCTGGTGTGTCTGCTGGGGATGAGGAGCCTGGCCAGGCCCTGCCCTGGCACCCGGCCAGCTGGGCTTGGCTCTGGCTGGCTCCACAACCCCATTCCAGGCAGACCCTCAGGCTCCCTTTCGAGGTGAAAGGGATGTTTAACATCCATGGTAAACTGCCAAAGGCGATGAGCCGGGGCTGCCAGCCCTGCTTACCTCCACGTTCTTCCCTGCCAGCTGGCAGTGCTCGACTTGCTCCCTGGGGGCTGGCCAGAAAATCTGAAACACAACGACCCCTCAGATGCAGCCCCTGTTTCCCTTGGCTCCCATGGCACCAGTGAGAACAGGCTCAGTCAAAAAGCACTGCCAGGCTCAGGTGCATGGCGAGGACACGGGGCTGCTCTGCCACAGGTCTGACACCCCCCTGGGTCCCCAGGGCCCAGTGGGCATCCTGCCAAATCAACTCAGAGTGAACCTGGCATGTGGACAGAGCCTGGGCGGGCCACGGCACGCCCAGGCAGTGGGCAGGCTCTCCTGGATCCCGACCCGTGGGAACACCAGGCTGCTGTGCCTTAATGGGCTTTTCTTTTGTTGGGCTTGAGCTGTGCACCCTGCCAGCAGGATGTCTTGGGATGACATTAGTGGACTCACTGCTGGAGCTGTTGCAGCAGCAGCAGGGACTAGATGTGACTGCAGGGCTCCAGGCACTGCCCGCAGTCCACCCAGGTCATCTCTCCTGGCCAAGCCACCCTGTCCCTCCCTGGCGTCAGCCCGTCCCAGCAGGGCTCAGCACTGCCAGGGATGGGTTGACCCCAGTGATTGAGACATCCTGGTGTAAATGTGTCCCCAGTGAGGATAGAACAGCCCAGTTCAGAGCACATCCACCTCCACACCCTGGTGCTTGGACAAGCAGTGTCTCCCAGGGAGGAAGAGGCCAGTTTGGCCAGGGGCACCCTCCTCCCAGCCCTGACCTTCTCAGGCTCTCTGCTGGGATGGTCCAGGTGGAGCAGGAAGATGTGGTTTTTTGCTCCCACCATCAGCCAGGCTCTGTCTTCATCCACCAAGAGATCTTGGAAATCCATCCCATCCCCTGAGGCCAGCAGCAGGCGAGAGCTGTTGGATTTCAGCAGGTCTGAGGAGCACGATGTGGGAGAAAGAGAAACCCATTCATGAGCAACACAACTGGCAGCCAGAGGCCCTGTGCCTCCCTGGCTGGGACAGCTCTGGTTACCTATCCTTGCTCCAAGGAATCACAATTCCTGCCTCTGCCTTAGTGAAACCCACTCCCCTTGGTGCCCCTGAGCTCATCATGGAGTCTCCTCCATGTTCCTTCCTGGGGGAAAGAGTCATTCCTACAGAGAGGAGAACCGTGCTGACCTTGCCCTGGCTGACCTGGTTTGCAGGGCATGGAGCAGGACAGGGGTCCAGCCCCAGGAGCCCAGAGTGCTCAGCTTCCAGCCTGGATTGCAGAACTCCTGGAGCTGCAAAGCCTCTGCACCCTGAAACTGTGGGGAGAGGATGGAGCAGATGAGACTTGCTTGCTGTGCCTCCTGGCATGTTTTCCATGCATTTCAGATCAATAGAGTTTACATAAAAAATGGGTTTGACTTTGCTGGGGCAAAGCATCCCTCCAAGGAAAGGCTGTATGAAAACAGAGCTACCACAGCCCAGACTGGACACTCTCTCTGCCCACCCTTTGAGTCTGTGAAGTGGCTGCTGGACTTTACCCCAGGCACAGGGACAGGCAAGAGGATTGGAGCACCAGGACAGACCCTTGTAAAGGAAGTTCCCATCTGTGTCCTGGATGCCACTCCCACCCTGCACCCAGCAGGGTCCTGATCATCAGACTAGCTCAGGAAAAGTGCTTTTCATAGCACCCCTTTGGCACTGCTGGAGGGAAGAACCACCTTGCTGAGGGGAAAGTGTGCCATGGACCCAGCACACTCCATGGAGAGTGGAGACAGGACAGCAGGAAAGGCTCTGCTGTTCAGGCTGCACCTCCTCCCGTGCAGCAGCCGGGACGGCTCACATGGCCCTTCTGGCACAGTTGCAGCCATGGGGGTGTGTGAGGGAGACAATAAGCTCCTGTCTTTTGGTTAAAACTCCTGAAACAACATCTCCCGGGCCCACATCAGCCTGTGATGTGCAGCACCAGGTTTGGTGGCTGGTTGCCGGGGCAATCACCCCCCAGTGCCGCCAGAGCTGAGGCTGCACTGGACACGGGACCGCAGCAGCTGCTGCTCCTGAGCGCCTGCTCCCAGGGATCAAGGCAGGAGAAACCTGCACCGGGGCAGGCCTTGGGGCTTCCAGAAATCATAACATACAGCTTTCATCTCCAGAAGTGCCGGGATGTGGCTGGGGATAGGGGGCTGGCTACGCTGGGAAGGCTGCTCCTGGCTTTCGTGTCGTGCAGGGAAACAGGCAAAAGTGGGGTCATGGGAAGAGGAGGTGGAGATGGGCTGTGCTGGATGGGAACCGAGTAGAGGTGGAGTGTGGCTGGAAACCCAGTGAGATTTGTAAGAGCCAGGCTGAAAATCTGCCCCAAATCACTTGGATTGAAGCAGTGTATCAGGCACAGAGGGAGGGAGGCTGTGGAGGGGAGCTGGATGGAATGTGGATGGGAGTGTGGGTGGACTCGCAGCCCCAGGTGCAGGTGGGGTGTACGTGGGCATAGGCACAGCTCCATCTGAACTGGCTGACCCGGGAGGTTGTCTCACTTCCTTCCACCCCCTTTCCAGGGCAGAGGGGAAGCAGGGCCAGTGCCTGAGGGCTGGAGACGCCACTGACGTCCGGTGGTCCCTGCTGGGCCAGGCAGCACATGGGTCCCTGCCTGGATCCAGCAGCCAGGCTGGCTCCCAGCTAGCACTTCCGTCTCCCCTTCCTCCAGGATCAGAGCTTCTGTTTAAGGGGGAGGCAGAAATCCTCCTCCACCAGGAGCCACTTCCACCTACATCAGGGAGCTCCTGACTCTCGCCCTGCTCCCACAAAAACTGTGCACAGCCCCACTGCATTCCCCACCTTTCCTCAGGTGCCTCCTCTGGGTGCCAGGGATAAAGGGGAGAAGGTTTCCAAGCAATTTTCCTCCAGCTGAATGGGATTAACAGCTGAATTCCTGTCCCTGCCTCTGGGCCATTGTCTCTGCTGGGTCCCCAGTGGAGTCCACTGCATCACTCACTCTCTTATGTCTGCCACCACCAGGACCTGCCTGATTCAGGGAGGGGGCAAACATTATGCAGGATTCTGAGGAGGCAGGTTGGGGTGGGAGGGAAGGGCAGATGACAAGGCTGATCATAGGAAGTGTCACTTGCTGGTCACTCTCTGACATGCTGAGGACAAGGTCAGACAGGGTGATGGGGAAGCCCTCCCTGCTGCTGTGGTTAATAGATGGGAGAACTCTGGAAGGACTCACTGCCCTGCATTTGCTTCCTCTGGCAGGTTAATGACCATGAGGGTCTGAGCCTGACCCCATGGCACAGCTCTGCTCCCTCACCAATTGAGTGCTGTGATACAGACCCAGGAGGCTGCCCCACACAAACCAGTCTCTTCTCACTCCAAGGGTATTTGATCCAAACCCAGCCCTGTAGGCAGGGAACCTAGGTGTCTCTGCAGCAGCTGTGCCATGGCCAAACCGATGGGTGAGCCCAGAGAAACATCCTCTCCTTTGTGTTCACTATCTCCCAAGGCCACTGTGTTTGTCTTTATTGCCGGGACCACTGTAATTGCCTTGTCCCATCCATCATCTCCGTCTGCCCCTCAGCTACAGCATCCTCCGTGCAGGGCGACCTGGGCTTCCCGGGGTCACCTCCCGGCTGTGCCGGAGGGTTGTCCTGGCCCCTTCCCCCCACCACCAGGCACAGCAGCCCACGGAGGAGATCCCCGAAGCCCGGGGAAGCTTGGTGCTAAATCGGGCTCTGTCCCCTCACTGCTGCTGGCTGATAAGGGACATGCCAGGGCAGCTCTTGGTGCCGATAACCACAGCCCCATGACCACCCTGCACTCTGGAGCACTTGCTGCGTGGTGCTGCCCGGCTGGGCTGGCTGCAGATCAAAGGCTGGCAAAGGATCCGTTTGCCAGTTCCTGGGATATTCCCGCAGGAGGAGCTGGCAGGCGTGCTGTGGTTTCACTGAGCAGCCACTCTGCAGCACAGCCTTGGAAAAGAGAGAGGTTCAGCTCGGGCAGCGCTGGGGCTGACCCAACCTGACCCAGCTCACCCCAGGCTGCCCCTGCCCGGCCAGGGTGGCCGGTGTGCTATTATAAACCTCCTCCTCGCCTCCTCGGCAGGGTGGGAGCCGCTGCTGTTGTTCCTGGCCCCGTGCCCTGTGCCCCATCCTTCCTGTGCTCCCGGGCCGTCGCTGCTGTCATTTCCTTCTCTCGACCCTGCTTGCGTCTTGTCCCCCCGCCCCACCGAGGACTCCGCCTGTCACCCCCATGCTGGGATCTCAGGGCAAGGCTGACCCCGCTGATGGACTCTCAAAGGCCTCCTTTTATTTATTTTTTTTCCTAGGGGTTTTTAAACCTAAACTTCTCAAAGCATTGTGTCCTTGAACATGCCCTGTGCTGTCCATGAGTCACATCCCCTCGCCATTGTTCGCCTTGTCCTTGAGCCCTCCCGATGCTGGGAGCTTCCTCTTCTGCCTCTGCCCAAAAGGGTTTTTGGCATGTCTGGCCCCAGGACACTGTGGGGCTTTGAAGTCAGCAGTCCCTCTGCCCCTGCTCTGCCTCCTCTGGCTCCAAGGAAAGGCAGACTCTGCACCGTGTTTTTGAGCTGGGCTATCAGCAGAGCCATCTTCTCACACAGATATCCTGCATCCCTGGGAGGTCCAGCCCTCTCCAGCCACAAGCAGAGGGCATCTTCCACCATGCTGGCTGTCCTGCCTGAAGAGCAGCTCCTCGGGGTGATGGAGCAGGCCAAAATGATGGCCCCAGAGCTTGGAATTCCATGCCCATGGGAAAGCTGCTCTGTCCCCTCTTGGGTGTGGAGAGGGCTGGTCCAGCCCTGCTGACTGCCACGTCCAAGGCCGCTCTGGGGATGTGCTGAGCTGCCATCCTCAAAAGCAACTTGCTGGTTTTCACACAGGAGAAGCTGAAAGCAGGTCAATTGGCCACATCCATGCTGCAGGTTCATGGCAGGGTGAGGAGCTGCCAGGTTAGCAGGGCTCTGCTCTATCTGCTCAGGTCATTTCCCTGTAGAGACTCTTTCCCTAGGGGCTCCCTTTCCACACTTTGCTGGGCTACCTGTCAGTCTACCATTGCTGCATCTTCAGGTCACCCAAGCAGTCCCCCCTCTGCATCAGGCTTGAGAAGAGACAACAGTGCCTCCCCTGAAGAACTCATCGTCTAAACAGACCAGACAGATGTAGGGGGGAAGGGAAAAGTGCAGTAGGGAGAAGATCTGCATGGGGAATCAGTCTCTCCTGGCAGGAGAGGAGGGGTAAAGGCAGGGCTGTGCTGGTGGGAGGCAAGGGAAGGGGCTGGTGGCACTGTTATGGGGCTCAGTGTCCCCACTGCACTGTGAGCTGAAGGCAGGGGATGTTCCCCTGGGGTGTCCAGTTCAGCCCCATCCCAGGACACACTGTGAGATGCAGAGTGAGTCCGAGCAGAAGGAGACATCCTCTCTGGTCCTGGTGTTGCACTGGACTGTAGCAGTTTTCCCTACTCGGCCCTCTTCTCCAGTGCCAGTGGCACTGGTACAGCATCCTCAGGGACTGCTTGGAGCTGCACCCCTGAAACATCCTGAGGGCCCAATGTGTGGAGATGTTACAGCCACAACCACGGGGCTGCTGCCTGTATCCCCAGACCCTGACCACCCCTTCACTCCCTCCTTGCAAGACTCTCTCCCAGACCTCCCAGGCAAGGTGAAGACCCCAGGGAGCCCCTACCTTTGTAGGCGAGGCGGAGGCGCGGCGTGTGCTGCTTCCATGCCTTGCTGCTGCCCGGCTGCTGCAGGAGGACGCAGAGGAGGAGTGTGGCGAGGGGCAGCCCGTGGCTGGAGGCAGCCCACATGCTGGCACAGGGATGTGGGCAGGGACCACTCGCTCTCACAGCACCATGGTCCAGTGCCGAGATGCCACCTCAGCCGCCAGCTGCAAGGAGAGAAAGGGGAAGGCTGCAGCTGGCGCTCACCAGACCAGTTTGGGCACTGGGAAGGCAGCTGTGACTGGGATACCTGCTCATCAGCTGCCTCCCAGGAACTCCAGTGCCTTCCATGTCCACAGAAGACCACCTATTCCAGCCTGACTAGGGAAAGTGTACAGTGTGATGCCAGCATGCCACAGCATGTGGTACTTGGAAGCACTGGGATTTGAGCATCCTGGAAGTGCCTGACATGAGGGAAGAGGTGAGAAGCGCTTGGACAGTATTACATCCTTCAACAGGCTCTCAGAGCTTGGGCATCCTCTGCTCAATATCTGCTCAGACCCCAATGCTGCTCAGATCCCTAATACTCATCTCAGCTTGAGGTTAAGTATCATCCCTCTCACTTTAAGGGGAATCCATGTACTGAAGCTCTGTCCATAAACGCCACTTGTCTGATCCCATCAACATCATCTGTGGCTGTCTGTGTACATGACACATCCCTGGCCAGTAGCTCTGCAAATTGCCTGGTCACCACAGAGCTCTCTGAGGCCACCAGCATCTGCTGGCTGTGGGATACTGCAGGCTGGAAGGGCTCTCTGACACATACACCCCTTCTGAGGCACACAGGGGTTCACAGCCTTGTCCAGCAGCTCCCACAGCTCCTGCTGGGAATGGGGCTGGCCTGCTGGCCCTCACCAATTAATACAGGCTATTTAGATACTTTTTCTCCACATCATAAATGTCCTGGTCCCTACATGGCAGCTCTGACTAACTCCTCCTCTTGCTGCGTATTAAGTTTGTCCAGTCCCACAGCTGAAAGATTTAAAATGAGCTTTTTAGCTCATTCCTGGCCAGAGGCTCTTGGGACCAGGAGCAGGGGATTCCTGCTATCCCAGCGAAGGGCTGTGGGAGGGATGCTGCAGCCAAGTCTTTCCAACTGCCTTGGTCTCTGCCTTGCACAGGGAGTGCTCAGCTAGGGAGGAAGTTTGGGGCTGGTGGAATGGGGGTTTCTCACTCTCTCAGCAGCAGCTCATGGCTGAGCTGAGGTGCACCCTCCTGGGAGGGGGTGCAGCTCCTCTCCTGCTGCTTTCATGCCCTCACTGCTGCCTGGATCTCACTCTGGCCAACATAGCCTGCTGCTGCTCCAGAGCCTTCCCCTGTGCCAGGAGACCTGGCACCACCCCAGGACATGGATGTGACCTCAGGGTGACTGCTGTGCCATTCTCTGTCTCTATTTTGGGGCTGCTCTCAATCCAGCCACCCTTTCCTGGGTGCTTTTCAACAGGTCAACCACTGATATAGGAACGTTAAAAAACACCCCACAAACGGGGGGGTTTAGCCAGGTTTAAACTGTTCCTGGGCTGTGGGGAAGGGGGTTCCCTGATAGGAACCCATCAGTCACACTGAGGACCCACAGGCAGTGCTGCCCTCACTCCCCCACAAACCCCTTCCCAGCAGGCAGTGATGGGATGCTCCAGCCATTTCAGCTCTTCCCATGCTCAGCCCCTGCAGTGGGGTCTCCAGAGCCATCCTGTGGACTTGCAGCCATGCCCTAAGCAAGCAGTGCTGTCTCAGGGGTCATCCCAAAGACAGGTCTGGGATTTGACAGATGTATTTTTTTTCCTTTGCCAAAGTGTGTTTTGTTGCTGGAGGACTCAGGAAAACGCTGGCCTCTAATTGCAGCTTTCTATAAATGGAGCTGGGTCTGTGCTAGGCTTACCTTTGGGCTAAGCCAGCCTTGGAGGAACCTTTCATGACCCAGGGGATGCCATGGCTTCTGCAGATGGCAGGCAGGGCACTGGGACGTGGTCACACATGACGAGCTTTAGGGATGCTTTGCATGCCTGGAGCAGGGGCTGGGGCTGTGGGCCAGGCGTGTGCACTCCCATCTGCAGCTCAGTTATACCAGTGCTCTGTCTCCTGCCTTGGGAATGCCACAGGCAGTTCTGATGGTAGCAGGAGCTACAGCCACGCACAGCAAAAACCCAGAGCCCTGGCAGGGCTGGGCACAGGGACAAGAAAGTGAGGGTTTTGCTAGAGGGATTTGCAGCAGACAAAGGAAATAAAATTCCAGTAAGAAACACTTCCCATGTGTGTCACTCTGGGACTCCCTCCCATCGTGCCCAGACAGCAGTGAGGGACTCCACTTCCGATGCCCACTTAAAATCCCAGCACAGTCCCTGAGCTGGCTGTGCCCACAGCCTCTGGCACAGGGACATCCCTTGCTGTGCCAGTCAGTGCAGGGATATGGGGGAAACAGGTCTGCTGGAGGTGAGGAGCTCGGCTGAGCTTACATGGAGAGGGGGAGCGTGAGTGCCTGGTGGATGGAAACAAGCTGTGGATGATGAATCCAGGGTTAAATTAAACACTCCCGACAGCTTTAAATAATCAACTGTCCGGAGCTGCAACTATTTCCATCTCAGTTTGGAGAGGGAAGTGCTGATGAGGGCAGGCTGCTGGGCAAGGGGATGGCAGGGGGTTAACATTTCATACTCCAGGCACAGCAGGACCTGGTGGTGAGGACTTGGGGGATGGCAGCTGTGTTTTGGGGGCTGGCAGTCACCAGGAGTGTCGGAGTAGGTGGCACGGGTGGTGACACCACGGTGCTGGGCTGACTCTGCCAGCAGTCCACTAGGCAACCTGGTCCCAGCAGCTGCCCTGTGCCCTTCCACCCCTTCCACTGGTGACCTGCAGAAGCCACAGAATCACAGAATGGTTTGGGTTGGAAGTGACCTCAAATATCATCTAATTCCAAATTCCCTGCCATGGGCAGAGATGCCCCCCACTAGACCAGGTTTCTCAGAGCCCTGTCCAACCTGGCCTTGGACACTTCCAGGGTTGGGGCAGCCACAGCTTCTCTGGGCAACATGTGCCAGGGCCTCCCCACCCTCAAATCTCTCCCCTTTTAGTTTAAAACCATCCCCACTTGTCCTATCAGTGTCTGTCTGTGTACAAAGTCAATCTCCCTCATTTTTGTAAGCCCCCTTTAAGTACTAAGGCTGCATTGCGTTCTCCACAGAACAGAAGTCCAAGAGGTCTAAGGCTCTTGGCTGTCACAAAGTCCCCTGGAAAGTCTTGCTGTAGAGTGAGCAGCCCAGGGAAAAGACAAATGCCTCCTGTTTGAGGCAGAGTATGGAAGGAATGGTTTATCCATGAAAGCACCAATTTCCTCCTGACAACGCCTATCTGCTGCAATGCCACGGATAGTGTAAACCAGCCCAAGTGTCAGAGGGGGAAGGGCCCTGGCAGTGGGTTTATCAGGCTATGGATTATCTCTGAGAGGGAAAGCTCAGCTCTTCAGCAATCCTGCAGCACGAACAGCAGTCGCTGTGTTGCCATGTGCTCCACCAGTTTCACAGCCCGATTGTATCCCAGATAATTCCCATATGCCATGGACAGCCTGGTGCCTTCTCCAGTTACATGGCAGGGCTGGCAGGGCTGGGGTATGAGGCAAAATGCTAGTCCCCAACAGCTGGGGGACCTCAAGGGAGAGGAGAGGGGGGAGGAGAGGATCTGCACCCCTTATCAATCTCCATCCATAGGGATCTTCCCTGTGGGGGCACAGAAATGATGGGATAGAACTTGCTGTGAGAGGGGAGAGCCCCAGGGAGTTGAGTCCCTCCATGGGACTGGCCCTGCCTGAGGCTCCTGAGCACCCAAGCTCTGGCTCCCAGACCTCAGACCCAGACTCCTAACACCGTCCTGCCTCCCACAGCAGAAGCTCTGGTGTGGGTGGTCCCTTCTCTGCCACTTTTGGGAGCTGGGAGAAAGGAGTCTCACCCTGGCAAAGCCACTGAGGGGTAAAGCCAGGCAAGGAGGTCCAGCAGACTCAGACTGGGTGCCCATCCCTGCACACACATCCATGGGCCAGTTGGGTGCCTGCCACGTGGTCTGTGCCATGGGAATGTGGAGCCACGCGTGCGGGGAGCACTCACAGCCGGAGCTGCTGGCCATGTGCCTTGGCGTGCACCCCTGCCCGCAGCTGTCCTTCTTCCTAAATCACTGCCTGCCCCTCCCTGACCACGCAGGAACAGAAGCCTCCCTGCTCAGCCCAGGGCTGTGGTTGTCCCTCTCCATACCGCCCAGGATGATGGATGCCCTGGCAGCTGCCGGGAGAGGCAGCTGTCGTTTCTCCATTGGGAGGACAAAGGCACTGGGGTGAGCCCTTGGCTCCCTCCCTGTCTTCCCGGAGAGCTGCCAGGCTGGGGCAGGACCAACTCTGAGGGAGTCTGTGGTGCTGAGTGGTTTGTGGGAGGGGAACATGATGGTCCTGCAGCAAGACACCAGACAAAACCAAGTGGCAGAGCTTGAGTGGCATCGCAGCACCTCAGTGTGCCCTGTGAAATGTCGAGGTCTCAGCAAACCCCTTAGTAACAAGATCACACCTGCCCACATTACAGCCTCAGAGATTGAGGGGAGTGGATCTGGGGGGTTTGGATGAAGGGATTGTTGGACAACAGCAGAAGGCTGAGGTTGCTCCATCTTCACCTCCATTTCCCTGCCAGGCTGGCCAGCAGACTCCTTTCCAGCCAGGACATCTGGCAGCCTCTTACGCTCCTGCCTCCTGAGATTAAAGTCCCCGACTGCAGTTAGTCCCAGACCACCCTTCCATTGCCAGACAACACTACTGGAGTGTGCCAAGCACTGCGGGTGGGGACGAAAGAGTCCAGCTGCCTCTGGAGTACCACAGACCCTCAGCATGTCACCCCACTGGGCAGGGGGGCTCCTCACTCATGGGGACTGGGTGACAATGGCAATGGGGCAGGGACAGCCCGGTGGTCTGGGTGGTATCAGGGGGACTTTGCTGCCTGTGGTGACACCTCAGAGTGTCTCCATGGTGTTTGTCTTCCTGAAGCTATAGTACCTTAAGGCACACTCCGGTTGGGAGCACATCCTTTGAAAGCGAATGGGGAATTGCCAAGCCCAAGGCTGGCCAGGATATTAATAAGTGTTTATGATGGGATAAGGAGCTGGCTTCCCTTAACATCCTGCTAATCCCTTTCTTGGGAGACCACTGGCTCAGCCCCTACCTTTCCCTTGCTACTGAGGGAGGTGAAACCCACTGTAGCCCAGCTCTCAGGCATCTGGCTGGGAAGGTGGCCCAGCATCTGGACTTCACTCAGGGAACAGTGATGGCACAGTGATGGGCACAATGATGGGCTGCATCAGCCCCTGCTTTCAGTCAGTGGTTCCTTCAGGAGTTTCAAGTGTTCCTGAATGTGCTGCTTGAGCCAGGTAGAGCCAGCTGAGGGACCACCACCGTTCCTCCCACTAATTTACCCCAAGGGCATCCAGCATCAGGAAGGCAGCAAGTCCAACATGCAGAGAAAGCTGGATGGAGACACAGTCTTATTGCACCTTGCAGGTCTCCTCTCACTAAGATGCTGCCAGAGTACAGGCAGCTTTCAGTGCAGAGCAGTGCCACGGTCCTGCTGCCCACATCAGGGCTCCTGGAGTGGACAAACCACACTGGGACACCACTTGGAAGTGGCACATTCACAGAGGACTAGGCTTCTCCCCAGAAAAAGCAGAGGTAGGACAAGTGTGGGTTAACTTGGTGTAATAAACTCTGGGCTGACTCGGCATGCTACACTCACAATCTGCCCCCTAATGTAACTGAGAAGCTTAAAATTCTTTCACATTTGGGGCTTGCCACCCTCTGATGTTGTGTTCAAGTACCCAAATAAGGCAGGGAAGAGGCTGTGTGCTGCCTGTTGTGCTGCCAGCCTGGCTCCCCAAAGCCTTGGGGGTCCCCAGAGGCAGTGCTGCATTCCTCAGAGCCATTTATACTCCAGTACTGTAACCCACCCTTGTCACCTGTCTGCCACATGGCCTGACACTCAGCACAGCCCTCAGGAGGCTTGGGGAGCTCTACCCCACTTGGGAGCCGTTCTCTGGGCTCCAGACTTTCCAGGCTGGGTCTGGGTGAATCACACATGCTGGCAGGGGCTCCAAGGCCAGGAGTTGGTGTGGTCTCTAACCAGGGACAAGTTTGGCCATGTTCCTTGCCCTAGACTGGCTGTAAAGCTGCTGGGATGAGGGGCTGGGTGACACTCAGGGTTTCCATCCAGAGATTGCCGGTCCTGGGTCACCATCTGGAGCCTGGGCAGGCTCAGCCATTACCCACTGTCACAAGCTGCCGGCCCCTGGAAAAGAAGTGGTGGGCTTGGTTGGGGTCCTGGTGGGACCCCTGTGAAGAACCCCAGCAGAGAGCCAAGGGCTGGGGACAGCTCCACCCCAGAGGTGTCTCAGGGGAGAGCTAGCCCTGGGGAAAATATCCCTGCTCCCTGAACAGGCTGCAGCCTTTCCCAGCACTCCCAAGCCAGAGCCAATTGCTTCCTGAAGCTGCCAAGGCATTCTGCAGCAAACCCACACAATTTGCAACACTCATTTTCTTTATTCACAGTGGGATTATTGCTCCCCACCTCCCGACGTACTGGTCAGGGTGATCAGCACCTCTAGGAGAGCTGTTAGCTTTGCCACATCTCCCCACCTATCATCCCAGGGCCCTTCCAGGCGGGAACTGGCCGTGAAACACCTGCTCTGCTGCTCAGTGACCCGGCTCATGATCCACTTCACTGCCAGCCAGGGACACGGCTGCCGGTCGCACTCCCGGGGCCACTGGCTGTCCCAGCTGGGGCCGCCCGCCTCCCCCGACACTTGAAAGCTCTGCAGTGTTTTCTTTTCATCAGCGGGAGCTCCGCTCCCTGCTCTCCCGGCCGCGGCGCTAATTGGAACAGGCTGGGCAGGCGTGGGGGGCTCCGGAGGAGAAAGTATTTTAATGAGGATGGAGGGTGTCGGCCTTGTTATCTGCTTCTTCTCAGAGCCTCTTGGCTGGGCTCCTCGGGAATTAGAGCCTGGATTGCCGGGTAAACTTTCTGGCTCGCAAGCCTTGGACCCCTGCAGAGCACCACGCTCCAGCGGCCGCCCCGACGGGCTGCCCTTCGCTCCAGGACACTTCTCAGGGAGCCAAGGACACAGCTCTGCCTGGCAGGCGGCTCCCGAGGGGCTGAGAACACCCGCGATCCCGCCCCAGCAGCTCGGCTGTGACCGAGGGAGCTGCCTGGGGCAAGGCTGCGGCTTCTCTGCAGGGTATTTCCCGGGATCAGCGACCAGCGGAGACATTGGGATAGACGCCGGGCCTTTCACCCCAGCCAGCTGCTCAGTCCCGCTTCCCCAGGGGATGCCAGGTCAGCTCCAGGCGGAGCTGAAGATGCTGGCACGTCTGGAAGGGTCTGGGGCAGGTCAGGCGCTGGGCGGCTGCCACAGCATTGCCGTGGGGGAACCACGGCAGCGCCACCAGCTCCAAGGCAGAGAGCTCCCTGCTTTCAGTCATTTCCCTGCCCTGACAACACAGGGAGAACCCAGCCCAGCAGATGGACACAGTGGGGGGTACACCCCTCCCAGCACCCAGCAGGTCAGGAGCATCCACCACCATGTACCATGTCCAGGGTGCTGCTCCCAGGGCACGTCCCTCCTGCCCAATCCCTATCTCACATGAAGGCCTCTCTGTCCTCCATGTACTCATCTGCACAGTGTTCTGCCATGGAAGTCCTCTGTGGTTGTTGTTATTCCAGTGTGGAGCCGAGGCACAGCTGGATTAAGTGACCAGCCCATGGCCATATGGGAAGCATAGCAGGACAGGGATTGACTCCAAGTGTCCCATCTTCCCCCAGAGAAGCTCATTCTCCTCCAGCACAGACCACCTCAGCACTAAGCCTGATTCTATGCACGTGGCTCCAGCACATGGTGTCAGAGCTGTCACCATGTCACCACCCGCCCGCGTGGGAGCACACAACACGGGAAGGCCAGCTCTCCCCTCAGAGGACAAGGGACAGATTGAAACTGAAAGCCCTTGTTTTCCTTTTCACACCACAAAGCACACAGGCCAAGTTAGCTGACATCAGTGGACTCCTCCTGGAAAACAGGGAAATAAACCTGGACCTGGCGGTGGGAGAATTGTGTGGGGGGGGTTCCTGTGCACAATAAATGGCAGCTTGCCAGCGTGCGAGACGAGAACAATCACCTCACACGGCTGAGTGCTTGTGAATGGCACCATTCCACAGGAAACAGGTCCTGGGCAGGCTCCCAGGTTGAGTGGGACTGATGCTGGCAACAATTGTGCTCCATGCTGTGCCATCCCACCAGTGGAGAGGGGTTTTGCTGGCCTGGAGTGGCATTCCTGCAGGTACAACAGAGCCAAGGGGAGATTCAGGGGCACGTGGAATGACTGAGCACAGAGGTAGCAGAGCCCAAATACCCTACAGTGACCACATCAGGGAATAACAAAGGCTTGTCTCTTCCGGGAGTGGTCCCTCCTGGGCACCACAGAATTACTATCATTCATAACATCCAGCTGGGAGGAGATGCTGGGGTTTTATGGCTGTGATTTGGGATAATTTAGTCTTTAGGGAGGGAGAATGACTTGGTTCCCTGTGCTGTGAGCCCAGCTCTGTGGCCTTACACTGGTCATTTTGCTTCAGTTTCCCCAGGCAAAAAGAGATGGAGAAGGTACAGTTGGCTCCCATGAGCAGGGCAGGACCAGAGATGTATCAAGTGGCTCACAGGGAGGACCAAAGTTGGAGACGCAGTCCAGGGCAGGTAACACTGTTTTCACCCTCTCTTCCTGCTCCTGCTCTCCACTTGCTCCCTGTTCCAAGCAGGGGGGAACAGGATCCCCTTATCTGACCTCCTCCACATGGAGGGCTCCTCAAAGAGGGCAGCTGAGCCTGGATGTATCCCCCCATTACCCATCCAAAAGCTATTCCCAGCTGCCCCCCAGACCAAGAGGTGACTCAGCTGACTGATCTCTACGTCTCTGCTTCCAACAGAAGGTTTGTAACCTTGTGAGTGAGTGCCTGTAAGGATCTAATTACCCCGTGCTCTCTGAGCCACCTCTCATTGTAATCCCAGCCGGAGTGGGGATAGACCAAACTTGGAGGAAGAGGCTGCTCCAAGAGTCTGGGAGCCAAGGTTTACAATAAATCTTTATCCTTGCTGTAAACAGCCCCTGAGAGGGTGTCACAGGAGCACAGCAGAGAGCGAGGCAGCCAGAACCCCTCACTGTTCAGAACATCTGCCAGCGCTGCCGGCTCGGGGACTTGGTTTGGCAAAGAGCATCATTAACAGCAGCAAGACCTGCCGGGGACCCCAGGCTTGGCTCCAGCTCCCTATCCTTGAGCTGGGTGCTGCTGGATGCCACTGCTGGCAGCCCCACAGCCTGGGCATCAGCTCTTGCGCAGCCAGACAAGATGGCTCAGGCTGTGGCAGCTGCTCTCCAGTCTCCTCACACAAGCACATTGGTATTTGGGAGAGCATCTTACATCCTTGGGGGTTTCCTGTTTAATTCTCAACCTAAGGAACTGCAGCAAATGATCCCTGTCTTGCATGCTTGAGGAATTCAGTGAGATTAGATTAGGGATGAATTCTTCCCATATTTCTTATAGGGCTGATATCTCTGTCCTGGCTCGCAGATTGACTTCCCCATCCCCATCTCATTAATCACCGGGGTGTTTGTGTCTCTGTCGTTTTCAATACCGTTAGCTCAGCAGGAGAAATCTATCTGTTCCAGCAGCCCATCGTGTCAAGCCAGTGACCCATCAGGGCTGCCAGACCCCCTCCCTTTGAAGACTGAGCAAGGAGAGGCCTGCAGAAAGCTGGGACACGCTCCACTTGGCAAAGAGAAAGCTCCCGCATGGGGCGCGTGGCCGGCATGTGTGCGGGATGGCTGCAGTTCTGTGACCAGATCTCCAAGAGCACTTTCCCCTTTGCCCTCAGGCACATAGCTGAGCAAAAAAATGCTAGTTTCCAGTTTAGCAGAAATTTCCTGCCAGTGTTCAGTAGTTGGATTAATGCAATGGTTCCTTACGGGCAATAAATTCTTAACTAAGGGCAGCCACAGCAGCGGCCAGTGCTCGGGGCTCACTGGACCCTCACTACACCCTGCCTGGAAAATGCTTCCCAGTGATTTCCAGTGGGCAGCATACCCCTTGGCCTGGCTGCCAGGTAGGGCTGCCACACACTCAGGAGCAATGATAAGACCATCTCATGGCAGAGGTGGTCTTATTTCAAGGATAGGAAGAATTAACCCTCTTTGTCTTAATTTAAGTTCATAAAGAGCTTTGTTATTTGTTAAACAAACAGTCAGCCTCCTCCCTCCCTCCTCACCCTGAGTATCAGCCCCATCACACTGAAACACCCACCCATCACTTTCAGGACACTCAGGCGTGCAAGGCTCCCGACTCCCAGCCATCCATACTCAGGCTCTGCGATGCTTCCAAGCAGAGGGATCATTAGTTACAAGGACTCCTTTGGAGAGCACCCGGCATTTCTCAAGCTCTGTTTCTTTTCTGCCTGCTATATCAGATGACCCGAGTTTCTGAGAGCTGAGGCGTTGCAGAGGGAGGATGGAGAAGCACAGTTTCCCTGTCCCAACAGATTTCATAAAGCCCAAGCAGGGGACAATTCCTCCATGGATCAGGGAGGCTGTTTCTTCTCCTTAGGTCAAGGCTGTCACAACTGTTTGAAGGCAAATGATTGATTTTTATCTGGGGGGGAGGGAGAAATCTGACAAAGTTATCTCTGAGTGGTGGCAAAGCTCCCAGCATGGGTTAGTGACAATTGCCCAGTGTGGGATTTTGGGCTGGTAAACCTTAGCAGCAAAGCAGAGCATAGAAGTAGAAGAACCTTAGAAAAAACAGCTTTGGAAACAGAGCTTTACCATAATAAAAAAGCACAAAACCTCTCAGAACTCAAGTTACAGCGTTAACAGATATGACATAACAGTAAAAGATGGTTGCAGGGGGTTGGAACCAGATGATCTTTAGCGTCCCTTCCAACCCGAACTATTCCATGACTCTATAAAGACTAGTACCCCAAACTTTTCATGGCATGCTATGACAAATGGAGTGGCAGATCGAGGTCTACTCTCTCTGCAGGAGCTGGGAAAAGCCCAGTCACTCGTGAGTTACTCTGTGCGGAGTCTTAAAACACAACAAAGCTGACAGTGAAAGCAGACGAGCTCACGGCTGGTCAACCCTGGTTCAGCCTCCCAGGCTGAGCTCTCCCACTGGGAATGCTACCCCAGCCAGCTCTCCCAGGGAGGGAACCAAGGCAGCCAGCACCAGCCTGGGCTGCCCAAGTTTATGAAAAATTAAACCCATTGCTTATTACTCACCCGTCAAGGAGCCAGCGGGATCCCAGCGGCAATGACCACCCTGCCACCAGTCCAGCAGTTCCAGCGCCTTCTGCCAGTGAACCCAGAGCACCTGGAGGTTGGAGGCGGCAGGAGGAGCCGGAGGGGGAGGACAGCCGGGGGCAGCCCCTCATTCATACCCAGCCCCGGCTGCGGGAACGCTCCGTCTGGTCCATCCCATTCATCCACACACCACAGTTGCCATCTAGCGGTGTGGGATTGGCGTGGCCGGAGCTGCCGGGCTTCCATGGAATCATAGGGAAATATTCGGCTTTTCTCCAGGATGCTTCATCCCTGCAGCTCGAGGCACATCTCATGGAATGGGATAGGAAAGCATTAGATGCAGTGTTCATGTTTTCTTTATCTTGTGAACTGGGTGTACAGCAGGGTGGATGGCAGCAAAGGCTCACGGACACCATCCCATTGCTGTCACGCAGCAGAGGTAGAAAGGAAAGCTCTGGTCCACAAGCAACTTCAGAGCAAAATGTGATGGAAAGGGAAATCTGGGAGGATTTGGCTCCAATGTACAAGCACAGTGCAGTGGGAGCAGACCCAGACATCCAAGGACCTGGTGTATTAACTATACATTTCACCTTGAATCCTGTGTCCATTTCTGAGCCCCTCACTACAAGAAAGACAGTGAGGTGCTGGAGTGTGTCCAGAGAAGGGAACAGAGCTGGGGAAGGGTCTGGAGCACAAGTCTGATGAGGAGCAGCTGAGGGAGCTGGAGGGGCTCAGCCTGGAGAAGAGGAGGCTAGGGGAAACCTTCTCACTCTCTGCAACTCCCTGACAAGAGGGTGGAGCCAGGTGGGGGTTGGGCTCTGCTCCCAGGTAACCAGCAACCAGGACAAGAGGAAATGGCCTCAAGTTGTGCCAGTGAAGACTTAGATTGGATATTAGAAAAAATTTCTTCACCGAAAGGGTTGTCAAGCACTGGAACAGGCTGCCTGGGGAAGTGGTGGAGTCACCATCTATGAAGGGATTTAAAAGCCATGCAGATGTGGCACTTAGGGATGTGGCTTACTGGTGGGCTTGGCAATGTTAACAGTTGGACTCAATGATCTTAGAGGTCTTTTCCAATCTAAACTATTCTGTGATTTACAAGGTGTTTTTTAGCTCCAGACAGGCTCTGGGCTGATCCTGCAGCCTGAACGCCCATCAGTGGCTGGGGAGCATGAGGTGCATTCCTGGAGCATATTGGGTTTGGTTTCATCTGAAAGGAATCTGGTTGATACTGTCCCAAGCCTGACCTCTGCAGAGCTGCTCCAGGACACAATCCAAAAGTGGGGAAAGTCATGAGATCAGTTTCAGAAGTGCACCCCAGAGCCAAATTAAGGCACTGGAGCAGGAACACCCCAACAGGACTTTAGGGAAGGGGACTTTTCTGTCTGTGCAAAAGACCTTCTTGGCCCCTCCCCTCTGTCACAGCAACAGGACCCAAGGGAGTTGCCTGAGACCCTGTTGAGTCTCTGGGTGTAACAGGTGTTACAGGCAGCTTTGTCACCAGCTTGTGGGTGGAACTGCACCGCCTGTGCTGGGGTGACCCTGTTCCCACTGCCCCTTTGTGATGGGAGTGCAAACCACCCTAATGTAGGCACTCCAGCTCCTCAGGCTGATCCTCTCCTTCCCTCCAGATCAAGCCTGACATGGCACAGTGTGAAGTCCAGGGATGGGTGTCCTGCACTAGGTGTCCGCAGCAGCAGTGGTGTCTGTGAGGTGGTGGCTGGAACCACCTCCAGGGGTGGGCTCCAAGCTGTTATCCAGTCCTCTGCCATTTCTGGACCAGCCCATCCTTCCATTGTGTGGGACAGGGGACTCTGTCCCTGGGGGGTAATGCTCACATTCCCAGCTTCCTTGCAGCACTCCCAAGTGCTCCTTAGGGAAGCAAGTTACACTTTAACAGCTGGACGGGACAGGCCTCCTCCAGGCTGCAAAAGGGCTGAGCAGCACATGCACAGACCCACACACCCCCCAGCAGCAACGTGGCTAAACCATCCCATTCAAAATGTGCTGGTGGAAAAGATCCACATGAAGTTTGGACAAGGGCTTGTGTCCGTGCTTATCTCAGCTATTCCGGGCACTGTGTGACTTACTATAGTGTCATTCATCTTCCTTTGAATCTTTGTGCTGCTGAAAGGAAGTCCATGAAAGTGCAGCTTCACAAAGTTATACTCGGTGACATTTGAAAGCATAATGTCCCCAGTGCAGGAACAAAGAACAGAATGGTCTTTGTATGTATATGGATAAATAAGGAAATACAGAACCTACATTAAAATGGGGGCATGGTTTGAGCAACAACCTCCTCTGAACACTGAACTCCTATTTTTTGAGTGTTAAAGCACTAAATGAGTAAAATTGTTCAACTTATTCATCTGATATCTTTTCATATCTGTCTAGGGGCAGGTACACATGTTTATTACTTTTCCATTTCAAATAAAGAGAAGGCTTATGGATTTGTTTGAAAGATATAAAAAAATTGGCTAATTGCAATGTATTCACTCCTAAAGCTTTTACTGTAAAGTAGAACTTTTACTTAAAGTAAAACTGTTCCCTGCTCATGTTCTGCTTGTGCCTTCAGGGTGTCCTGGCAGAGGTTTGCCTGTGTGCCAAGCCCAGCCATACCTGTACAGGTGTGCAATGCCCTGATGTCCAGCACAGCTGCACTTGTGATATTGGGAAAAAAAATCCCTGGAGGATGTTTTTTTCTCAGTTTGCTTGCAGCTGAGTGGTAGAAACCCAATTTGTGGAGCATCAGGTTTTGCCTCTGAGAAAAGCAAGGAGTGTAATGCCCCTGCTGATGGGGTGAGTGTGCCTGGGCTGCTAGGAGGTGAGGTGGTTCTGTGCCAAACCGAGTAAGGCATTTCAGAGAGGGTCCCAAATGGACATGACAGGACAAGGAGATATAGCCAGCTCTGAGCTCAGTCTTTGCACCACTGAGGGGCAACCACCAGCCTCATTCTTCTGCCAGCAGCCCCTCTCCTCTCCTAGAAGCAGGTCACTGATGAGGAGGGAAGTAGGTTCCCTGGGTTGTCTCCTTCCCCTTTACAAATTCCCTCAGCCCACCCTGATGTTTTTTTTTCTGTTTAGAAAGCACAACTCCAGCTCTTTACTTCATTTACAAGGGCCTGAATCACTGCTGTATCAATGTTAATATGATTAAATATTGGAAATCAAAGACTATCTGCTTGATTTACATTGGGAAAGGGGGAAAAAAGAGGCTCTTCTCCAGAGTGCCTACGATGTCCAAAGAAACCTCCTGCATACCAACCTGTGTGGCTGATGGAGCTCAGAGATGAACCCTCCTTTGGACAGGAGTCCAAGCAGAAGTGCATCCAGCACTCTAAATGGTGGATTAACCTCCTCTTTGGTTCCACTCTCAGTCCGTGGCTCCTGTTGCCTGTTCCTTTCAAATGAAATCCCTTTAAACCCCTTGTTCTGCCTTTTCTTCTTCCTTGTACACACAGTTCTATCCATACCAGCCTTAGTGTTGGTTATGGATTGCCCCAGTCCTCCTCCTGTGTGTAACATCTCCATGCAATCAACTGCTACAACACAGGACTTACCCTGTGAGCTGTTCCAACTCTCTTATCAGTACCTTCAAAAATAAAAATAAATTGTAACCTGGGCCATACCCTTCACCACAGGATGGCACACAAGGACATGTGCTGAACACAGCCACAGCACTAGCACAGTGGTGAATAATCCTCGAAATAAAAGCAAAATTGTTATAAGATATAAAAGTAGTTGCAATCCAGCTGTGGCTTTGTGTGACCATCCTTTAAAAAGTATTAAAGACACTAAAACCACTGCACCAAGGATAAATAGTCAGGGTTTCTGCATCACCACCCACGCTGCTGTTTTCCCAAGAGAATATGACGCTTTCTGGGTTGGTGCTTCTTTTTAATGCTTTTAGTCTCACTCTATTTATCTGTTCCACTTCATTAATAAACTCGTTCCAGTCACCTCATCCCAGCCCCAGCAGAGGGCTGCTCCACACTCCCTAATCCTGGATATGTCCTGGATATCCATGTGGATGGATGCCACGCCTATGTAGATACGTACATACAGTACATACACACACACATCTTCAAGGGAATACACAGGAGCTCACACTGGGTTACATTAGGGAAGGGGAATTTGGAGGAATTAAGTCAATATCAATCCAGGGAATACCTTGATTTTCCATGGGCTGGCAGAGGGATATTCCCTACAGTCCATGTGAGTGGTGTTCCCAAGCCACACACAGCATATCCCCAGAAATCCCACACTTCTGGGAGTAACCCTGTGATGTTCCAACATCCTAAGACACAAGCAGTATTCCTGACTTCCCGTAATCATTTACTATGAACCTCAAAATAAGAGATGCCAACACAAGTATTTCTATGATGAATATAAAGTAACGTGAGGTAGATCTACATCCAAGGACAGAAAAATTATTTCTCTTGATTGGAGACAGATACATCCTGCAATTAGTTATTTGTAATTATTTTTTTCCTCCTCTTTTCACAGCAGTCTGTTCCTGCTCCTCTTCTGTTCCTGGCAATGGGTCTGCAAGGAAAGTGCTGTGTTGCCTCTCCTTTCACACATGCACATCACAGGCTAGAAGCAAGTGAGTGTATGGCTGAGCTAAGGAACATACATTATTTAGTGAGGTCCATCTGTCTAAGGGAAGCTGCTCTTACATTTATCTGTTTTATTATCTTCTAATTAATTACATATCATCAGTCATTAACAGGCTTTCACCAAGATGCATGTACCCACTTAGCAAATTAATAAAATCAGAACGGGTTCCTGCATTTGATGGTTGCAAAGGCTCCTTCTGGTTGTCTTGGGAATGTTCTGTGGGTGCTTATTTTTGGCACACACAGGTGCCTGGCCCACCCAGGTGCAGACAGCCTGTGCAGCAGCTACTAATCTGCTCCCAGATTCCCGTCTTCCCTCATGAGCCACTGAAAATGATGTCCCATCACAGTCATATTTCTTCCCCCTTTGTGCATGGATAATTTCCAGACTTGAGAGCACAAGCTTGTTATGCCTGACCTGGTGCCACCACCACTGCTCCCTGTTTGGGAGTTCATCCCCAGGAGCCCATCACCTTCCCCATCCTTCCCTTGCATGACTGGGTCTACCAAGAAGACCGAAGGCCCTCACATGAATGTACACACCAGCACACTGTCATACCCACCTCCACCATCCCTGGGCTGCAGTGCCAAGAGCGAGTCCTCCACACTGCTGTGGCACTGCCTGTGCCAGAGACAAGGAAATGCAGCTTGGACAGGTCTTCTGCTGCCTTTGGAAGTTGTCAGCTCTTGCAGGTGGCTCTTAACCTCCAAATCCTGCTGCCTTCAGCTTCCATGTCTCCTACTTTCCCTCCTTTGGGGTATCTGGAAGCAGTGTCAGGCCCTGCTCTCTGCCAGGTGAGCAGAAAGGCAGAGGGAAGTACCAGCAGCCCCAGCACCACCCCCTGCTTGCCAGGCATAGGCTCTGCTCCCACCAGCCACTGCCATCAGCATCATCCTTATCTCTACAGGCCACACTCAGCCTTGTCACCCGTGGTCCCGGCTGTGCTCACACACAAACGCACTTTCATTGTGCTTTGGCTTCACCACTACACATTCCTGCTGACTGACTGCACCTCCTCGGGATGTGCCAGCAGCACTTGCTTGGCTTTTCCCCCGTTGAACACAGCCCCTGCCACTATGGGCCAGCATGGATATGTCCCCATGAGGGCACCCAATACCCCTGCCATCAGATCCAGCCTGCCCCATGTGGAATGCTTTGCCCAGTTGGGCAGCCCAGACATAAGTGACACGCAGCATTAGTGAGATCACCTTTAACCTTTCAGATCTTGCTATTAATTGAACCCCGCTGACCTCACTAGCAGCCAGGATGAATCCCACACGGGTCACTCCTGCTCCTGAATTCCTCCCAGGTCTTGGGGCCATCCCCTGCTCCCAGCTCCCATCCTGACCCAGGAGTACACGGCACCAGGAGCACCTGTCCCTGAGATGGCAGGGAACACCCTGTAGGACAGTGGCACTGCTGGCAGGGCCTCCAAGCTGCCAAACCTGTCCCAGCCTCACTGACATGGCTTCAACTCCCAGGGACCTCATCAGCACAGAGCAAAACACAATGGGGGGAATTCTCCTAAGCATCACATGCTTTTAAAACATATAGCTTCAGCCACAAGACAAGCACTGACAAATTTTCAGTTTTATTACAAAAATTCTAGCAGCAAAACCTGTAACAATTAAAACCAAAACAAAACAAAAAAAAGACCAAACCTTCAAAAAGAACGTGACACAGAGAGAAAGAGACGAAGATGGAGAGAGACTGGCTTGGGGTTCTTCCACTGTTCACTCCAGTTCCTTATAGCGGGCAAACATGACCCTCCGGACGGCGTCACGGTAGGTCTCGTTCGACTGCCTCTTAGGGGGCTTTCCGGGGGCCCCCAGGCCAGGGCCCTTCCTCCGATTTTCTGCCTGCAAACAGACACACAGTGTTAATGATTTCTCCTCCCGTAAAGAAAAAGCTTCCCTTGGGCTGCTTCAAGGACTGCTGACTGCTCCCATGTGGATCCGTGGGCAGAGGAAGAGCAAGTGCCCCATGTTCCTCCAAAAGCTGTTTGGGAGAAGCTACAGGCCCTTTGTGGGCAACAAAAGCAGCCACAGCGAGCAAATGCCTGTTGAGAATTGAACCCCAGGGATGGGCTGTGGGGAACAACAGGAGCATACGGTGGGGTGGCAGCCAAGCAGGCAGCACCAGCAGCCGAGCCAGCCACGTGCCAGCCAGGATGGAAATCGAGCAAAGGAAAGCGCCGAGGAGAGCTGGGCTCCTGGGGAACTGTTTGTGGTTAGCCTGCATTGGCACAAGCTCAGCTGTTCTCTCTAACAGAGCTCCCATGGGCGCTGGTACCTCGCCTGGAATTTCAACCAGTGTTTAAGGACTGGCTTTTGCAGCCAGCGCCTGCATTATTGAGTAATACCTGTCTGGGGCTGGCCCAGGAGAACAGGCCCGAGGCTGGAAGTTTCTCTCAAGTCCAACTTACCTGAATACCAGAGATCTCACCAATAAGGCCGAGAGAGAAAAGTCCTGTGGGGGTGAAGTGGGCACATGGCTTTGTGTCACGTGACTTGGAAGTGAAAGAAAAGCATATCTCTAGGGCTCTTTTGGGAGGCCTTTCTAGGAACTGTAGGAGGGGCTGTGCTTTGCCACCAGCTCTCCACCCAGACAGGGAGCCCTGATGGGAATTCAGGCCTCCCAGAGCGCATTGCTGGAGCTGGCCCTGCAACAAAGCCCGTTTTATGGGCATGGGAACCTCATCACGGGGACTCAGCAGCAGCTGGAGCCAGTTCCTGCTGTCTGCACTGAAGAGGGACTCTTGCCTCGTGTGTGTGGGCTCAAGCAAACACGCGTCACAAAGCCTCAAATATTTGCTTTAACGATATACTCAACTGCAAGCTGAAAGCCACACCATGAGCCACGCTCCAAGCTGCCCTCGGCGAAGCAGCAGCTTGGTGAGCCACGAACCTGCCACCACAGCACCATCCTGCTCATGTGTCCCTGGGCAAGGCAGAGCAGCCCCTGCCCCAGGCCGCTTCTCAGATAAGGCCTCTGAAGCAAATTAAGGTCCCCTGAGAGACCAGCCTGTCATGGTAAGGCAGAATCTACCTGACCCTGCCGATCTCTGACACCCTTTGCTGATGGGACTGCTCCTCAGGAGAGGTACCCTGGCATTACCTTCTAATGTCCAGAGTCTGCAACAGCAGTGAGAGCCTCACAAGTGCTAAGCAGAGCAGACAAAGAGCATGACATGCCCTGTGGCTTTGGCTACACTCACACCTTCTGAGGGGAGGCTCACCTTTTCCCCCACATCATGTGGTTGCAAAGCACTGAGCTGGTGACCTGCTAAAACCCCAGCCTAGCTTCAGGCAGGTACTAATCAGATGCTCACATCCTTCCTGATCTACTGTTATTCTGTTTCCAACACCTCCAGATTTATATAAATTCTAACCCAGTTCTGCAGCCAACATACTTGCAGCCCCACTCAGCCTGCAAAGTTCATCAGTGCACAAATATTATTCCATCAAGTGGGTGCCGAGACCTGCAGCCTGCCTCTTGCTCTGGCTGGGAACTCCCTCCAGCTGTTGTGGCAAACTTCATGGGTTGCATGACAATGGTGTGCTTTGAAAGGAAGGGAAGACTCACCTCCATTGGTGATGCTGTGCCCTGCTGGTTGTGGCCAAACCCCTTCTTCCACCCCAAAGACTGCACCATTCGGTTCCCTTTGTTGTTACTGTCAATCCTTGGATCAAAGTCACTGCAAAAGAGATAGAATCAATTGTCCAATCTTGCAATGCTTCAAACACATGCCAGGGATTTTTAGCTCTGCTAAAAGAACCTTCACTGACATTCCAACCTCTCATGAGGGATATCCAGGTTTCTTGCCAGAAGCACACCACCTAAGGAAACCACCACAGTGGATTCTGTGTGCAGGGCTCACACACCTTTGACTGCAAAATTTCTTGTCCCACCTCAGGAGGAAATACACCAGGGCACAGGAAAGGAGCTCAGGTTCCAAAATATTTACAGTACAAGCCAGCCAGGAGCATTCTGTGCTTGTATTCCTTAATTAGAATTTTAGCAATAGCAAGAAAGTGAAGTCTAATCCCTGCTGCTCTGTTAGATCTTTCTTTTCTCCCAGTGCTGTGGTCAGAGAGTTCAACAGATGCAGTGTTAACTCGGACACCCTTTCTCCCACCTGGTCATTACTCATCCAAAACCATTAACCAAAACCCACAGTTTTGAAGACCTCTCAGCATAAAAATAGCTTCCTTCAGACAAGTTCTACTTTCTGGCTGCTGATGACACTGCACACAAAACTGCTTTAGTTTATCCAAAGCTATTCCGGGAAAACAGAGAAGAGAAGATGCGGATTTTTAAACTGCAAGACACAGAGGAAAGGTCTCTTTCTGAGGTGCTGTACCAGAAGGGAACAGGCACATAACCAATTTTGTCTTTAACACATGCCTGGCCCCTCCTCAGCCCACTGGAACACGCGAGCTCGCAGCAGGCAGGTCTGTCGCGAGCTCCGCACAGCACGCACTTTCTTCCTCCACCTACTCTGAATGAGATGGAAACAGCTCCCAGCGTTCCTCTGAGTCACTGAACAGATGAGACACAGCTTTGCTCTTTCTTTCAATGGCTAGATGCCAGGACAGGAGGACAGCAAGTGCCTTAAGGACGAGGTGGATGGGAACAGGCTGCATTCTGCCCTCTGTGCCTGGCCAGGCACACTCAACTCCCCATCTCACTCCTCCAGCACCAGACAGCTTATCTCTGCTTTTCCCTAAACCCTCATGTCCATCCCCGGCCTCCTCCTGCCTTCTCTGAGATGTCCTGCAGCAGAACAGGCTCACAGTTTGGGGAACTCTGTCTGACTGTCTGACTGTAACTTTGCAGACCTACTCCACTGGCCTTGGCATGCCAGCGGCACACACCCCATCCCAGCATCAGCATCCCCAAAGAAATCCAACCAAGAGCAGCCATTACCTCTCTGAATCCCGGTCATATCTGAGTCGTTTCCTCTCTGGTGAATCCATCTGCTGGAATTTCTCTCTCCGGTCATTTCCTTTGTCTTTATGTCTCCCCTTCATAAGAGAAAGAACAAAGTAAGAACAGGACCTATGAAAGATTCAACACTGCAGGAGAAAGCTCTGCAGACAGATCTCATCTCATCCTTAGCTGGCTGGAAGGTTGTCCTGGGGACCCACAAACACAGAATGCATCACATCCCACAATCCACTTGCTCTGTCCTGATGGAGCCTGTTGGGCTGACACAGACCTGTGGCTGCAGCCTTCCAGCTATGGCACCAGGAGCACCTTTGTGACATCCCAAACAATGGACAAGTACAGCTCTCTCATCCCTGGCCAGGCAGCAGCAGCCAATACACCACATCAGTTTAGATGGAAATTTGGGTCCCATTTAGCCCAGAGCCCTGGCTTGCAGAACCACACTCAGACCCTTCTGGGAAGGGAGACAAGCTCTTAGAAGCCACAGCACTACCAACAGGTCCCAGTGCAGACTGAGCCCACAGTTCACTCATTGGAAGGCTGCAGATATGGTGTGTAAGTGGAGGGTCTGCCTGGGACCACCATCCCCCCAGTGCAAAAGCACAAGCAGCAGTCTGCCCACTGCAGCAGACCCACCTCACGCTCTCTCTTCTCCAAATATGCCAGTTCCTGCTCGGATCGTTTGATCTTCATGTGAATCTCTAGGTTTTGCTGGAAGGAGGAAAACAGAAGCCAGTGTCAAGCAGAGAATACAAGCTGTCAGGGTCATCTGCTCCACCCGTAAGGAGCACAGGTAAAGCAGCATGTTCTTGCACTTGCACTATACCAGGCACAGCAGCCTCTCTTGCAGCCCAGACTATCTGCTCCCCCACAGAGGCCTGGAGCGCTTCCTCCTGCAGAAAGGAAGGCAACCAGTCCTATTTTAACCAGTATGCAGTTTGGCCCTTCTAGAAGCAAAAGCCCAAAAGCAGCCCAGAACATGGGGAGGCATGTGCCAAGTTCTTACTTCTCTCACACTTGCGTGTGCCAGCACCCCACTCTCCCCAAGCCTCAGCTATCTCACTACAGCTTACAAAGTCACACCTTGATGTTACAGCATTCCCATGGCAGGAACAAGCAGCTCACACAATGCTTTGAACAGAGCTTTAGGGGAACTTTGCCCGCTACTGTGCCTAATACAGCACAGCTCTTTCCACCCAACCGCTGCATTTTTCCTGCAGATCACGAAGCCATCAAGGCAAAAGCAGCTTGCAGCACACCCCCACCCACTGCTCCCCCATACCTTGTGCAGGTTGGAAAGCTGCTGGTGCTTGATGAGCACTTCCTTGTTGGGAAACTGCCTCCTGCACAGCAGGCAGGCCAGCTTGTTCCAGTCAGTGAGCTTGTCGTCGCTGGCCTTGGCCTTCCGCGGCTGCTCCTCACGCTGTGCTGGTGGGTGGGGGGGAGGCGGCAGCCACTGAGCCTGGGACTGCTCCTCCTCTTCCTCCTCCTCTTCATTGTCGCTGTCTCCTCCATACTCTCCCAGAAGTCCTATCAGAGGGTTCACCACCTTGGGCTAAGGGAAGTGACAGAAAAGCGTGACAGTTTGTAGCACAAAGCCTGCCCGGCCACATGGGGCTTTGCCTCCCCAGTCAACCTCCTTGTGACTGCTGTTGCTGTTCCAGCCCAGGAGGGAGAGAACGGCTTCCCAGCAGGGCAGGTAAGGAATGCAGAGAAGCTGGCTGGCTTTCCATTCACACCACAGGGTTGAAGGCCTTCTGTTCTCTAGACAGGCCATGCTTTGGTGCCAGGCTTTCCCAACCTGCCACACACCTGAGCCCAAGAAGCCGACTGAGGCAGCAGCTATTTGGCAGGGAGATGCTGTCAGTCACTTCCTCCAGCAATGGAGATCAGTGAGGTTTGCCTTTCCTCAGTCCAGAGGTGGCTGGAAGAGTTCTCTGCTTGAGGACTGGTTGAGTAAAGAGACCCTGCTTAAATGCAGGTATCAAATTTCCCCATGCTAGAAGACCACAAACAGGGTAAGAGCTATAAAACAAACTGCTTTCACCATTCCATCCCCAGCGCTCCCACCTCAGTCACTCAGGGTCACAGCCAGGCTGTGGTGAGCCTCACTAGTCCTGTCCCCAGGCTCAAACAAGGCAAAACACAATCCTCTGGAGGCACTTACCGGGGCTGCACTCTCTTCCTTTTTCATAGAAGGAGGTAAAGGTTTTTTAAAGATGTTTTCTGCAGAGAACTTCTCCTCTCCAGTCTCAGTCTGAAACAGTCAAGATAAGGTGTTGAGACCACCATGGACTCAGTACACACGATAGCTCATTCAAACAGGCCTCCAAGGACACCAGGCGATTGGCAGAAACAAGACGGTGGTTTTGGTGGGAGACATTCCTATTCTGGGGAATCCATAGCTCTCCTGAAGCTATGCCCAGAGAACACCAGAGACTGCAGACACCCAGCACTGCAACAGGATGAGCCTGTGATGCTCACCTGTGTGCTGAGCAGCAAAAAGAGCAGGTTGGGGTGAAGCCTCACGTTTACACACTTTACAGAGAACTGGACAGAAGCCCTGGACAGGCTCCAGCTTAGCAGTTCATGAGCTATTCATACGTGACCAGGAAGACAAGTGCCATGTAACATCTTACCAGGCCTGAGCTCTCATCCTTCTTCACAGAGGGAGGCAATGGCTTTTTGAAGACATCTTCTGCAAAGAACCTCTCCTCTCCAGGGTCATTCTGAAAAACCCAAAACTGGGTATTAGGCCAACAGCAGCACAGGGGTCAAAGAGTGTACAGTGCAGCCAGGAAGCCACTTCTGAGCATTCACAAAGAAATAGGCAGCTGGGAAAAATGATGGAAGGATTTCTGCTGGAGATACTTTTACCCTCCATTCAGACAGGACCACGTTTCTCCTAGGTCAGTGACCCTGAAAGCCTCCATACTAGATGAGACTTCTTGGCTGGCCTGGTACCAGTCTGAGGGACATTTGCCCCCCGTGGGTCAAAGCTGCCCAGGACTAATCATGCCAGAGCACATCCAGAACAAGAGGTAAGGAGGAACATAAAGTTTCTGCATTGGTGGTAAATCACTTCTACCAACTCTCCTGGCATTCCTGAGGCACTGTGAGTACCACAGCCCTAGGCTGTGCTCATCACTTTGGGCAGCTACTCTCAACGAGCAGCTCTTCACACTGCCCTAGGACTGGGGGCAGGAACTGCAGTTAGGGGAGAGCTGAGCCTCCACTATCATCTGACTTGATAGGTTTCAATGTCTCTGCTAGTTTTTGTAGTTCCTGTTACAATAGCTGGGTGCTTTCAGCGGTGTGAGGGAAACGCATGTCTCGGTTACCTGGATGTGCTTCAATCCCTTACCATGAGGAAGGGACGAGAAGCCCTTGATTTAATGTCACAAGAGAAAAATTTCAGGAACTTACTCCCGCCTGGCTGGACAACAACCACATTTCTGGCCAGCTACTCATTCCATGTATTTCACTGTCTTTTCTCACTGTCCCTCCCTTTTTGAATCCTCTGCTTAATCTCTAACCTCTCATACCTCAGCCTCCTGGCTTCAGCTCCCTGATCATTCTGATGCCTGGAGGGATTTACCTTAGCAGAAGTACTTTTCCCTTTGTCCTTTTTGTCCCTGTTGTCCCTGCTGTGTGGCTCCTTTCTTTCATTTGTCCGTTCTTGGCTCCCATGCCGCCGCCTCCTGCTCTCTGTCGGGGACGAGCAGGATTCTCGGGATGAGCAGGATTCTCGGTCTATTGTGACTTCCCTCTGAAAGAGGCATTTGGAGCAGACTTAGCCAAAACCCTGCAATCTTCTTACTGGGCTTCTTGTCCTTACTGGGCTGGGGATACCAGCACAGTAAGAAGGGACTGCAGAGGGAAAAGGCTTCAGAACTTTGCTGGGGTGCAAGGCAGGTCATCAGAGTACTGCCCTGCTCACCCACAACACAGACATCTCTAGGATCATGACAACAAGATGATAGTCCCAGAGAACCTCTGCTGATGGCTCTTTTTTGGCATCCTCATACCTATTGCTGGCTGGGGTGAAGAAGCAAAGAGACCACAGATGAAAACAGAGCTGTGCTGTCCATCTTTTATTACAATCACATGTCTTCAGTAAAATTTATCAATGATGCTCTGCTTATAGGTCTACTCAAGGAAGAGCAGACCAAAAACCTCCCAAAGGCAGGGCTTCAGAGGTCAAAGAGATGGCTACAGCTGCTTCAACACACAGCTAATGGGTTCCTAGCCTCTCATTAATTTTGCAATGATATTTTTCCCTTTCATACAGGTCAAAGGACCGAGTGAAAGAAACAAAGCTGCCTCTATGCTGCCCTGTCTTCAGGATCTAGATGCAAAATCTCTCCAGAGAACAGCTGTTTGTTAGAACATATTGCATGTAAAGCTTCCTTCCCACACACTCACCTGAGTCCTGGGATCATAGTATGTCCCAGCTATGGGATCATAGTAATTCCCGGTTTCAGGATCATAAATGTATGTGGACACATCCGATGGTGCTGGAGAGAGAGAGAGACAAGAGTTAGCACCAGTCCTCCAAAGACAGAACTTGCCTTTTACAAAGACAAAAGCATGAGCAAATATTACACTGGCAAAAGGATCAAGGGTGGGAAAGAAGGATTTTTCCCTCCTGGCAAGAGAGCTATGAGTATCTTCACATCACTCGGCCTACATCTTCTTTTCTTTAAAGAGTAAGAAGGGTAATAAGTTTTCACAATTCTTCTGGTTTAGGACTCTGGCAAAACTGTCCACATCAAAGCAGATTTACAGGGGCTGTGCTGAGATCACCAGACCACAACATTTGGCTGGACAAAGACATGAAATTCAGTAATTTCCTTAAGAACAGGGTAATGAGTACCAGGCTCTGTATCCACCCACCCTTGTGAACAAGAAAGAGCTGTTCTCTCTCAAACAGTCTCCTGTTTGAAGTGATGACACTCCCCACATCCCTTCCACCCCGTGGGTGCATGAAAGCTCCGGAGAAGAAAGGAGAGCGAACTGTTTCGACAGGAAAAGCCAAAGGCCTTAAGGGTAGTAGGCCCACAATGTCAGGAATGCTCTTCATTTCCCAAGTGTTCTTGGACAGAGCTCAGCAATGCTACATATAAGTTTGTAAAACAATCAGGAGTGCTCTTCCAGCTACTGGCACTGCTGCATCAAGTGTATTTTCTTCCGTCTCTGCTAGTAACTGCCAGGCTGATTTTATCCCATCAGTTTTTCACAACAAGGAAAAACAGGCAAGTTTCCTTTATCTGCATGTAGTTTCACAGTGAGAGTAGAGAGAAACACATCATCAGATAGGAAAATGTGACTAAACAAAGTTGGCAAAGGAACTCAGAAGTGGGTGTAGCAAACAAACCTACTCTTAGCCTTTAAAAATATTTTTGGGCTGATTTCTACATGTCAGTGCCCTTTTAAGGAAGAAAAGTCTCCACAGTAGGAGTGAAGCAGAGTTTAACTTACACTGTGCTCTGGTGCGTCGCTGCGATTCGCCACCCCTCCTGTCCCTCATGCCCCTTCTGCCCTGGAGTAAGTGAACAACACAAACAGATAAGAGACTCTTTGACAAATATCATATTGCTTCTCCTCCCTCTCACAGGCCTGAAGTTCGGCAGAATGGCTCATTTAGCTACCCTAAATAGAGCACAAGCAGACCCAGCTTTTCATCTACAGAACAGTGGACAGTGTGGCAAAGCACAAGATCTCTGTAGCCTCCATGAGAGGTGCTCATAGCAATCCATATGGAAGCCTCGAGCCCATTCAGTATGGGAAGAGTCCTGTAGTCTAGGAAAGGGCACTAAGAAGAGACATTCACTCTGGGAGCTGAGATCAGTCATCAATTAAATCACTCTGTAAAGCGTGGTGGGTAACCCAGCCCGAAATCCTCCAGCAGCACCTGCACTCTGACTTCACTTCTATGCACATGATAAACACAGTGTGAGGAGCAGAGCGGCAGTGAGAGCACTAATGAGCATTATCATCCCATCAAACCTGCTGAACTTTCAGCAGCCCAGAGGGAAAAAGCCCAACACAGCCTGGCCTGTCTCCCCAAGTGCTCCCCACCTTTCAGTGACCCACAGGGAAGCTGTGCAGACCTACCAGGCCATAGTAGGAATTGTCACCGTGCTCCCCGTAGTCGTTCCTGTTAGGATAAAAGTTGCAAGTTAATGTCAATTTGGTTTCACATTAATCTCAGTACACTCAAAGAACAGCAGGACAAATAAAGGTGGAAAGACCATCTTTGCTGGCCACATGTTGGATTGTGTCCATCCCTGGAGACAGACTTGGCAGATCACTGTCTCCACAACAGTTACGACCCTACTCTGCTGTATCCACAAAGATGAATCTCTCCAAATGCTTTTTAAAAAGCTGAACACATTAATTCCTTCAGAATGGGATTTGATGGTTTGAAAACAGCAATATGCACTATGATCACTAATCCCATGCTTCTCAGTCACTGAAGCTTCTTCAAGCTCCGATGTCTTCACTTCTCCAACACATTTTTAGGGTGTAGGAACATCTGTGCTAATTCCTGTGCCAAACTTTAAGCACCTGGTCTGACAACACAGTTCTAGCCTTGCAGCACATTATACAAAGGACAGTCCCACTGCCTCATCTGTCTATACCTTCTTCTCCCTGTAGCAAGATTCACTTCCAATGTACGCCCATCAATGCAGATGGGGGGATCCAGGTTCTGCAGTATCTTTAGCAACCTCAGCGCCTCCTGTAAAAGGAAAGGAGAATGTCACTTTCATGAGAAGGAAACCAGCCCATTTTCCAAATCCAGCATGCCTGAAAGGAATGCTTTGTGCTTAGCAGGACAAGAAATACAACCCTAAATATTAGCCTAAATGTCAATGAAGGGTATTTAGGATGCAATAAAAGCCGTAAATGCGTTGTGAGGTTCTCTGCTTGTCCTATGACCACTTTCAGCAGCCAATTAGGGACTGCATCTTCCTAGGGCTGCTTTGGCTGCTGTTGTTCCAAGGAGTTTTGGTGAACACACCCTGGAACAATGCCAAAGCACTGCTATGGAGTCTGGGAGCCAACCAAAACCAGAAAATATGATCCCTCCAACACGGGACTGTGTGTTATTTGAGATTCTTGCTTCTGCAAACAGAAACTATTGAATTCAAGTTCCCTGCAAACAAAATATCTCTGTAAGAGGTGTTCAAATTTAGGAGGGTCTATGAAAAAATCCACTGAGGCAAGAAACACAGTGTCACAGCTTGTGACAACAGACAGTCTTTGACTCCTAAAGCCAGAGAGCAACAACTGTACCTGGCCAGACAAGCAGAAGAGGACTCACTCCAGGACAGCTGCCTCACAAGCACCACGAGTTCTTGTATTCCTGTGCTTTCTCTACTTCTACAGATTTCAGATGCCAACAGGGGGAGCATGTGAAAGCAAGAAGCCACTTACAGCATGAGACTCCAGTTCGATGAAGCCATAGGTCTGCCCCATCCGTCCAGCCTTGTTCTTCATGATGCGCACACTGGACGTGGAGAGCCGCACGTACGGCGCCAGGAGCCCCACGATCACCTCGGGGGGGGTGAATCGAGTGATGCGCTTCAGCATGATTGCTGAGAAGCACATTGAGGGAGGTGGCCCAGAGAGAAAAAAATAGGGAAAAAAAATAGAACTAAGTTTATTGTGACTAAACCCACTCAAAGCAACAGCACGGCTTCTTACAGTCGAGTCTGGAAGCCATCGCTTTTTTTTTTCTCTCTCCACTTTGAAAGATGCTCAGAGCACCACCTCCAATAGCTGACCTTTCCCTCCCAGAAAACAGAGCAGAAAATAGTCCCTCTTCAGAGCTCGGGGTAACCCCTGGCCAAAGAGACTTTTGAAGCTGTGCTAAGTTAACTGCACCATCCTGAAGCCAGCTCAACCTGAATTAATCTTCCTAAAGGCAAATTGTCAGCACCTTTGGAGCTGGACAGCCCACCATTACTTGATGCCATGGATTTGCACAACACAGAAACAGCCTCCAGAGGTTTTAGTAAAATGTTGCCCTTTCTGCAGATGGAGTGCAAGCAAGAGGAATCCAAAATTGGGCTTTGTGCCACTCACTTCTGCTTCCTCCACCATCCGGTGGTGTGGCTTCCTCCCCTTCCCTCTGAGAAGGCGGCTCCTGGTGCCGGTCCATGTCCCTTCTCTTCTCCTGTGAGGGTCGCCGCTCTCTCCCTTCATCTCTCTTCCTTGGCTCCTGTTCCTGAGGCTGACACTCCTGCTGTGGAGCAGGAACTGAGGGCTGCAGAGGCTGCTTTGGAGATCCTGGCTGACCTGACAATTCTTGCTCAGGTGTTTCAAGCTTTGTCTCTGCTATTAGAGAGGAGGAACGAAATGTTTTCACATAGAGTGTTTCAGCAGGTATTTTTCTTCCTCTATTTTCTGGCCCCTGCAGCAATGCTCCTTATAAAAGGTCAACCAGTTCTGCCCTTTGCATATCCTGTGCCTTAACACTCTGTAGACACAAGGTGTGTACAGGACAAGTTAGGTACTGCTCATCCTTCCACTGGCTTGTCTCACGTTGGGCTCCTTTACCAGACCTTTCCTGTCAGAGACAAGATGCTTTTTGGCCTCCTTTTAGGACTGGCTCTTGGCTGGACAAACATGAATTAGGGATGGATTTGGATATGTTCCTCCCATGTCCAGGACAACCTATATGGCAGTGACATCCTTACTATGCATTATGCATTCTTGAACATGCACAGCTGAGCAATGTCAACTAGTAACTGTTACCCTGTCTCTATGCTAGAGGAAAACAGGCTTCAGGCCCCCTTGACTTCTGAGTGAAGCACATCATAATATAATCATGGATTTTATCTGGTGCCTACTGACCACAGATATAATGTGGAAACACCCTGCTCCCCAGTCTACCTATGCAATACAGAGAAGAAAAATTCCATCAAGCTTCTGTGCTTGAAGGCCTCTGAACCACCTGGCTTCACTGCAAAAGAGATCCTGACCCAAGCTTCTAACACTGCTGGAAAGGGAAGCCAAAGCTGTGGGGCTGCAAAGTCAGAATCACCAGCCCTGCACCTGCTGCTGAAGCCTCTTCCCACAGAGAGAAAGAAATGAGAGCGCAAAACTTGGCACAGTGAAGCTTCCCTCTTCAGTGTCCCCCCAGAGCATCTCCCAGCTCTCATTCTGCTCAGGCAGTGGGCAGCGTGGCAGAACACACAGTGATTTTGCACATAACTGTTGGGAAAGCTGCAATGCTGCCTCACTTGGCTGCCAGCACAGCTCACCTTGGACAGGCCTGTACTAATCTGTCTGCAGTTTGTAGCATGCAGAGTTTTGGCGACAGAACCTCAAGTAAAATTTGCATATGACACCAATTTTGCACCTGCAGCTGCAAAAACTGCCCGTGCAAATCACACCGGCATGAGCACAACCCTGGAGATGGGGAGGGCAATTCTCTTACTGAATTCTTGCTCAGCCGATTGGTCCTCTCCCTCAGCACCACCTCTGGACTCTGGGCCCACTCTGCCCCCTGAAAGAGAGGCATATTAAAGTCCATTTCACAACCAACAGTAACAAAGCATGCCACAACTCACACAAAGCTGCAGTAACCACTGTATATGCCTAGAGAGTTGTTTTGTTTCACTCAGTACTAGAGAGGTTACCTTATTACACCTTTTCCCAACCAGGAAAAGCAGGTCAGCAAGAAGCATGCACCACCATCTGTCTTCACAGCAGCTTAAAGGCTCTGTTTAATTTGCTCCCTGGCAGTTTCATTACAACCCACAGTTGTGTTGGGTCAGCTGTGTGAATTTTGCTTTCATGACGCTGATGGAGGAGCCACAGCACACAGAAAGCACAACCACGGGGATGATGCTCCAGTAAATGGAGAGCTGTGCATCAGCAGTTATTGTACTGCCCTTCTGCCTGGGGTAGGAGGGCAATACATGAAAATAAGTCTACTCAAAGATTGAGAGTCAAAGTTTACAGAGTGTCTGGAAGCTTGTCCCAGAGAAATTAGTTCCTCAGGGAACTGTGTTTTGGCTCTCGTGCCTTCCCACCCCAAAAAGGGTGCTAGTAGGGTGAGAAGCTCCTGAAGGAGAACTCCTCTCCATGCATTTCTTACAGCCAGCAAGGTGAGTTCAGCAATTCCAATCCTGGATTCACCTCTAAACTCCTCTCCCAGGTAACAAGCAATGGGACAAGAGAAAATGGCCTCAAGTTGCACCAAGGGAGGTTTAGATTGGGCATTAGGGAAAATTTCTTCACCAAAAGGGTGGTCAAGCATTGGAACAGGCTGCCCAGGGAAGTGGCGGAATCACCATCTCTGGAAGTGTTCAAAAATGTAGATGATCTTAGAGGTCTTTTCCAACCTTAATGATTCTATGATCCTAATCTGGGATCATCAAAAGGACACTAAAAACATGCAGTTGCATGTCCCAAGGAAGGTGGGTTGAGAGGAAGCCATCTCACCTATGGCCTGCAGTACCAGCTCACAGTCCTGAAGGACACACACCACTAACTCCATGGATGAAGGATAAAGCCAAAGCAATAGGAAGGAAAGGGTGTGTGCACTGAGTCACCTCTCCACCAAGCCTCACAAGATCAGAGAACCTGGCAGCAACACATCCACATGTAACATCTTTAGTGTGGACAGGCAAAAAGGGTATGAATGAAGCAAAACTAATAATCCTCCTGCACAGTCCACCAAGAGGGATGCCATGGGGAAGCCAGAAGAAAAACTTACTTGTCAGGGCAGATGAAACTTTTAACTGACCAAGCACTTAGGACCAGATATACTCACCATCCCTTGGGAGCTTGCAATAGGAGCAGGAAGATCTGTAGCCCACAGTGCACACCTTACACTGCAATGGAAGATGGATAGCATGAGGAAGTCATGTTTTGGAGGCAGTGGGTACAACCTACTACAGAATACCAGGCTTTGCTGTGCTTTCAGAAAGTAACAGCCATGGAAAAGTTACAGCAAGAGGCTTAAAGACAGGATGGGTAATGGAAGCAGGAGCCTCGGCTGGAATGGCAGGGAAATGCTCATATGACTCACAACTGGGATTGCCTTGGGAACAGGGTTTTCACATAACTTCTGAGCACAGATTTATTCACTACTCCTTGACATGGGACCCTTCCTCTTTTCAAGTGACACTGGCCCAAAAGCTCCCTGCTAGGCACCATGTTGATTCAAAGGATCAAAAGTCACCTTGGCATTCTCTAACATCAACTTGCACCTCAAGCAGTGACGAAGTCCTTATCTGTGCTCAATTGTCGATATCGATGTAATTTGGAGAGTCAATGCAGAGATGTCTGCTAACTAAGAGGCTGTACATGCTTGGACGATCACCCCACCCAGAGCCATCATGGAGAGAGCCAATTGCCCCATCTTCACAGCTTTCTCCGAACATAGCATTCCTAACTTCTTCCTTTAGCTTTTGTAAACACATTGCTTCTCTTTCATACCAATTTTTTCCTGTAACTGAAGCCTTGTAAATGCTCTAGGGCACAAGGAGCCCCTTCTGGCCATGGTTATGCACAGCAGCGGTGGGGACATAAACTGCAGCCACCACTGAAAGCTGAAACCACTGCCTGAAACTTCTGTCTCTACTTCATCTCTGGAGCGCTGCAAGCAGAGAGGAGGTGGTGAGCAACAGCTCTGCTGGCAGCTGAGTGGACCCAGTTAGCCTGGATGAAGCTCTCTGTAGCCCATAGTGATCCATGATCAAGCTGGAAGTCTAATTAGAACCAAACCCTTCCTGCCCTGCTGCAACCCCTTGGTCTGCAGTCAGTGGGAATGCAGGCAGCAGCCCTGCCCTTTCTCTAGCAATCATCCCCAGCCTGCTGCAGCCCCGAGTTCCTGTTCTCAGAGAACCTTGGAGAGGCCACGGGAACAAGGCAACTGTGCCTTCCCAGAAATGGGCCAGTTCCAGTCTGTACTAACTGCTGCCTGGACTTGGATCCATTTCCATGCTTCCCTCACTACACTCAGAGCAGTATCACAGGTTCCTGCATGAGGCAGAGGGGCGGTTACACACATAAACCAGAGTGAAAGTCAGTTCCATTCCGGTTGCCAGAATCTGTCTCATTGTGGTTTTTAAGGAGAAAGGATCCACACACTATTTTCCTCACATGTCAAAAGGGAACCACCGAATAGGGATGAAGCTGTTCTGTGCATAAAACCCTGGCTACCCATACCAGAGCAATGTGCACTCAGAGCTGGGACCAAAAACAAGGAAGGGAAAAGCACAGTTTAGAAGAGGCAAGAGCTTCAGGACAAGTATTCATTATTCTGAGAGATCTTCAGCCACCCAGCAAGTATCTAACACTCCTCTGAGCTGCCACTGCCATGAGTGCCAGCAGGGGAAGTACAACACAGCTCTGAGCACATACTTACACGTTTGCAGCGCCAAAACTCCGGGCATGGAGTGTATTCAAGGGTCACTTCTTTGCCACCAATGGAAAGAGTTCCCTGTTGAGACAAGGGGGTAAATGACGAATGTGCCCAGCACACGCAGATCACGCAGAGGCAAAGAAAGGGGTTAAGGCTCTGGTTCCTAAAGGCTTCACAAGTAAAACAAGGTGAAAGGGGGAGGAATTCTCCTGGTTCAGTCAGCTGGAGCTTTGCCATAGAAGTGGCAGGGAAAACAGCCTGTGCCCTACTCTAGCACAGGCCTACAAAGCTGTGTCAGCTCCAGAGGAACCAGGCAGGAGAGGCCACCTCCCAGGAAGAGCAGAGACGAGTAACCAGAGTGGGAAAATGCTTTAACCCGCTTTTGTCCACGTGCTGGCAAGGGGCAGCCTCCCTCACACCAGCCACCACAAGGCTGGCCTCAAGGCAGCTACTCAAGGAGGAACATGAGATAAAATGCTAGTGAGGTGAGAGAATTTTCATACTTGGGTTAGTGTTCATGTCCCTCATGAAACCATGGCTTTCCTTCGGAGAAATATGCCAGCACATGACAAGGAGGCTGGTCCTGCAGCCAGTCCTTCGTGGGGGTGGCCTCGAGCACCTGAGCAGCACAACAGGGACTCTACTGCCCACAAAGACACACTGCTTCCAGATCCACACATGATGCCTTGGAGAGGTGTCAGGAGCCCAACAAACCCACGAGCTTTGCTGAAATGCAGATGATGATTTAAAGGTGAAATGAAGGTGCATGTTCCCCAGCTCCTGCCTGGAGCAGCCCACCAAAGCAGTGAGCAGCAAGAATTCCTGGTGGTTCTCATCTGCTGTGGACAACAGACCACACCTGGGCATGCAGGATGCAGACTGAGTAGCAGATGCAGGGAGCCATGAGACATCTCCTGTCACTGGAGGCACTGCCAGACCACGCAGCCTGTATTGCCCAATACCACAGTGAGATTCAGTGTCAGTAATGAGATCCAGACCCAGGTCTCCCAAGTGTCAGGAGAGTAGCTGCTGGATGGCACAGGTGGATGTCAGGGAGCTGTAAATGGCCCCCAGGTATTCTGGGGACCTCTGGTGAGTCTGAAGCTTCCCAGGTACTCTGACCCAGTAGCCTCATCACACAAGAACCCCCAGTGCAAATCATGAACTTGAGAAAACAAGTTCTCAGAGTCATTATTCAGATGTCACGATACACCCATGCATGAATTGCTCTGCAGAACGTGAGGGAGATGCTAAGGAATATGTAAAGTGGGAGTGAAAAGTTCATGGGAGGGAATCACTGAGTGGCAGTACAACAATCCTTTAACTCCTACAAAAGAGCACAGCAGAGAAAATTTGAGACCAAAGACGCTGCCCTGTGAGGTGGGGTTCCACACCCTCCCCTCTCCACATCCTGCCTTTTATGGACCAAATCCCTCCTTTCCTACCAGGCCTATATGCCTTGAACACTCTGGGGGGTTCCTTTTTGCCACCCAGCTGCCCAAGCACTGCTTTCCAGCATGGATTTGCCTTTGCCTGATAGAAGCTGAGCTTTTCCTGTACCTTGCTGAATGCTGGTGTGTGCGCCCAGAGCACAGTGCTGCATCCTTGGAGAATCCACAGTGTGGAGCATTGCTCACTTCACATGCCTATGAGAGGGTTTGCACCTTCTTTAAGGCACATGAGGAAACACAACTGAGAAAGAGAAGTGAAAACCAAGGCTGTCCCATCAGGACTGTTGGTCCCTCTGAGGTGGACATGCTCCCTCTCCCAGGCAGGGCACCCATCACATCCCATCACACACTCAAGAGACGGGCAGTGCCAAGAGCAGGCTAGAATCCTGCGTGTGCCTCAGGACCCACCGAGCAGAGGCAGGGAGAGAAGGCAGGGTGCACATCCTCACGAGCAGAGCTGCAGCTGTGAGCCCAGGGAAGTCCTTGGAAACAGCAGCTCCTCAGCAGGCAGCTGCAGCCCTGCCTAGAGCCCAGGAAACAAGGAAACTCAGAGGACACCTCCTCTGGTGGGGCAATCTGTCCCACAGCTTCATCCTTCTACCAGCCATTGAGGACAAACCTTGCCAGAAAGCCTCAAGATTATTTTTGGGTTTATGGAAAATGGTACTTTAATGCATGTGGTGCTGGTCCCTTCTGCAAATTCCGTTCTTGGAGGCTGCAGAAAGTGTCACTTGCATAATTACTCTCTAATTTCCCAAACACCCTGCTGATTGCCTGCTCACTTTTTCAGCATGCTCTCTCTTACTGATTTCTTCTTGATAAAGTAATTTTCAAGGTTGCAATCATCATTTAACCCTCAAAAGTGAGTCCTTCATTTAGGACATATATTGTCAGGAGTCAGTGGCTTTAAATTCCTCATTTCCCCATTTTGTTACTAGATTCCATTCCAAATATTTTCAGAACCTTTATTTCCTCTAGTCCCTGTCACTGCTTATTCTTTTTCATCTAGATCTTCCTTTACTCCACAAAATGTTTTGGATAATACTCTTAAATTTCAGTTCACCACTTTCAGTCGAGCAGATCTTGGTGAAATCACAAAGATTTTCTGAAAATTTCAGGGAACAGTGGTGGGGGTGGAAAATAAAGGTAAGCCCAAGGTATGCCACATATACTGTCTGGTACTGAGACTGGAACAATCTCTTCCATATTCAGTCATTTTATCCTGGACCTCTCAGCCCATTAGTTCTCCTGGATTTTTAACATCCTGTACTTCGGAGCAGCTTGGTTTTTCCTTTCTAAATCAGAACGCTACAGAAATGTTTCTCTGATCCTCTCAGTCAGGAACCTCCCCCTCAAAACTAGCAGTAAACACTGAGTTGACTCACCAGCAAAGAGTTTAAAAGGCAGCACAGCGCTGCAGTACTAGTACAGAGAGCTCTCAGCCATGGTAATGCCCAGATTTCCAAGGGCATGAGCAGATTCTATTGTTTTCTGAATTGCCAAATTCATCAAAACAGAGCATCAGGACTTCACTGCTTGGAGCAATGATTTGTGCTACTGTTTGATACCTTTCAAACACAGCTATACATGTTCTTTTGCTTAGAGGTCTGTTGGCAATGCAATACTGGATTCCAGTCTAAGTGATACAATTCAGTCCCAGCCATTTCAGCTACTAAAAAATCAGCCCTATGGAAAAGTATGTAAATATTACTGTCAGCAGGCTGATCCACAGAGCAATCCCACCATGAGGTGGTTCTAGAGAGCACTGCCACAAAACCACAAAGCCTGTTTGCAGAAAGCACACACAGTGCACAGCCATGTCTCAAAGCTCTTCACTGAACAGGGACAAACCCCACAGGAACTGGTTACTTTTAGAGAGGGAAAGAAAGGGGAAAGTCCCTTAGCCATGACATCAATAGGTGATGAAATCCATTCAAAAGCACTTTGGAGATTGTGTCAGCAGGGCACAGGGCTTTGCCAACAAAACTCCAGTTTTAACTGGAGCAGTTTCCAAGCTTTTTGTCTCCAAAAGAAGCATTAAAGAATACCAGAATAGGATCTAAAGGGTAAAGGTAAGTCTAACTGTAAGAAAAAAGCCAGACCACACTCCTAGCACACATCATGCCCACTCATAAGGTTGGTTTTAGCTCACCTCTAGTTTAACCTGTTTGCAATCATACTGCTCTGCACAGAGCCCAGCTGACTCACTGCTGAGCACTGCAGGTACGTGAGCACAAAGCACTTTGATCCTGCTTCCTAAGGAAGCACAGGAGTTACTGCCAGGGCCAGGAGACAGCCTGCTGCAGGTCAGGCACTGCACGAGCTTCATCTGCTTGTCTGTCAATTAGCATTTACAGTTGGCACGCTGGGATTTTTCATGCTTGTTGACAGCCTCCTAATGATGATAACTGGGGGCTGGGGAGGGGGAGAACTTGCCAAAAAAGTATCTCTTTGCTCTCAAGACTGAGATGACAGAATACAAATCATCAGTGTCAAAGCTTTTGCTAACTGTTTCTCTGAAAAAAAATTAGAGCATCCAAGAGTGACCTAGAAAACTGGAAACATGGAGGGAAAGCTTTCGGAGCACAGCCAGTCAGTCTCTCAAATAAAACCAGGCTTTTGCTTTAACTGAATCTGTCCAAACATTAAAACCTTCGGCAAAATCTCACTTTGGAGCCTCTGAACAATGAGCTGACAGCTCTCCAAGTATTCCACCTCATGGGTCATGCTCCAGCAGCTACCACAGGGACTGTGACACCACAGGGACTGTGACACCGCATGGAGATGTGGATGCAGCATCCAACACCACTGTGGAGGAATGTACTCCAGCTCTTCCAGTGGAATGGGAACAGCATGCCACCATCCCTGGTCACAGGGAAGGCCAGGGGTACCTGACTCAGTGGAACAGCAACTGTCAGTCTCAGCCTTACCGATGACCCACCTGGGGCGGTGCAGGTCATTTTGGGAACAGAACCAAGGCTCAGCTACAGAGTACCCAAATCCACAAGGATTAGCAAACTAAACTTTTCTTCTTGGCTACAACCACAGCACAGAAACCAAAGCAGTGTGGGAGATGCCTGCACCACAAGTGAACCGTCCTCAAACCTCCTCCAGCAGCTGGCTCATGCACAAAACCAAACACCCCTTCAGCTAATTATTTCCTTATATTGTTCATGGTCTGATTAAATGGAAAATATCTGTGCCATGAACTGAACGGTTCGGGTCTCCTTCTCACTTAGTTGAGTAATAATGAAGTTGGAAGACTGACATTGCTGAACATGTTAAAAATTACCCAGAAATATCCTTTGCGAACACATAAAAAACTGCATACAAAGCTCATGACAAAAGAATGCTTAGAGGCAGCACAGCAAAGCAGCCACATTAAAATACCAGAACTAACCTTGTTTACATGATGTTAATTCAGTCCTCTTACGCATATTTACTATAATTAGGATGGTTACTCAAAAATCAGTATGCATCCATCATTTAAAAATTATTTAAACTGATTAACAACTAGTGTTTATTGCCTTGGGGATGCTCAGACAGTACCCCAGGAGGCAGTCTGGGAATGCAGAGGGAGCCCACGGTCCCAGCAGTACTTCCCAGAACAAAAAGCTCTCACCATCCTCAGGGTATATTCCAGTCCTGGCCTCCAAATGCCCTGGACGGCACAGCACAGGGAAACAGGCAGCTGACAGCACAAGTTGGGTTATCTAACTGGAACTGCAAATCAGAATGTTTTCAGGTTCTGCTCCTATTTGAGTACGGATTATAAATGCAAATTCAACAACCCCCAACTGCCACACAATATAAGTTATGTAATGGCATCCTATTCCACTGGCATGGCTCTCAGCTCCCTGCAGGGGCTGGATGGAAGCTGGCAGGGAGAGCACAGGGCTCTCTCCCTTCAGGTATTTATCTTCAAATTAGGCAGGCAGGTGGGGTCAAACACCAAAGGTCTCTTCTCCCGATGCTCAAGGAATTGAGAAGGCAGCACCTTCCTGGGATGGAGCACAGGGCCAACACCTGGGAGAAAAAGAGTCCAGCTGGGTGTATTTCAAAACAAGATCATCTCAGCCACAGACACTGGCTTCTCATCCCATTTTTTCCATATGCTGAAGTTTTTATCTCCGAACTGATCCACAGCTGTTGTACAAGGGACTCAACTCTACAGAGCAACAGGCAGTATGTCTGCTTACCTCTAACAAAAAGCAGATGAGAAAAGCTGTGAACCCACAAACCACAATCCATCTGTAATTAAACATTTAGAAAACGGAGCGTGACATGGAGAGCTGAAGAAACAAGAGCAATCCAGCCTGCTGCAGGGTACTGCAGCAATCTGGCATTTCCTACAAGAACACTAACTACAGGCGAATTCCTCGTCTACTGGGATTTTCCCCAAGGCTCTCAGCCCCCTTCTCCAGCTCCCTAAGCATTTGCAGGTCAGGGATTTCTTTTTATTGGCCTGATCTTAGCTGTGTTCTGTACTCTACTGCTGAGTGGCTGACAGCCAAAGCAGAAGATTCAACATATCTTGAAAGGATGGTCAGACAAGTGGTGGATCCCCAAGGAACTGTTACATTACCAAATGGATCCAAACAACCTTGCCCTGTATTATTATTAGAGATTTCTATCAAGACTTAACACTGAGATGACAACTGAAAACATAAAACATTGTGTTAGTGGTCACCTAGAAAGCGGGATGTTTGGCTCCTGGGCATCGGCGATGCCACAGAGCTGAAAGCACGTGGCATCACCTTGAAGCATGTAGCAGTAAGGTATTTATTCCAACAGGGATCCGATGCTATCCAGCAGTTCATGCTCAGGGCTTGTGGTCTTCAAGGTCAGGGGAGGCCTGAGACTGGGAACCCAAAGATATCACCATCCATCCTGAGCTGACAGAACAAGGCTTCGGGCACACCGCTGATGGACATGTGAAATAAAACCAGCACTAACACAGAACTCAGGCATTAGGAGGATAACCTAGAGAGTCTGAAAGATTTGGTAGCTAAATGTAACAGATTAAGATGCTGTATAAGGATTATTTTATCCCAGATAGCTCTCAGCACCTCTTTTTCAAACTCTTTTTATTCAAAACCCATTACCCACTTGCACTGGGACAGTCCACCGTGACACACAAGTTTCCACTTCTACTTGCTCCCTCCTCAGGCCTCCCTTCCTGCCTGGTTATCCAGGCCATTTGTCCTTTAGCAGAAGGTGCCAGTCTGCATCCTTTAAGTACCTTATTTCCACAGACACCCCAGCTAGCCTGCTGAGACACCTCCAGTTTTCTTCCTACGATTTCTAAATTCCCTGGATACCAGCCATACTCCTTTTAAACAAGTCCCAGGATCTCTGTACAGCTCATCTCCCCCCACTGACATCCTTTTTGCAAATATACACAGAAATTGCTTTTCAGACTATGCCAGCTCTCTACATTTTAATGCCTGAATTTTGAACTCCAATTCACTTCCAAGTTAGGACTCTCAAAGTGCTTATCTTTTAAACACAGCATTTGCTTCGCTTGTCAGCGCTCTCAGTCCTGCTCTGAGAACACCAAAACAGTGGGTTCAGGCAAGCTCCCAGTAACTGCTCCAGGAAGGATAACAGTGATGTGCTGCAGCTTGGGAAAACAGACAACATGCCCAGGACTTCACATGCTCTGGGGCCAGCTTTGGGAGGTAGGTGATATGAATGGCTTCTGCATTTCACCCTTTAAGGAGATTTCAACACATCTGAAAGTTTTCTTTGATCCAGTGAAGCCAAGGGGACTTTCACCTGCCACTCAGGGCCCTAACCCTGCCCGGCTAATGCTGACCTCCAGATCCCCTCAACTCTCTAAGAAGGCACCTTTGTGGATCAGCTTACAGGATCACTGGAAAAAAAGTGGAAATTTTAAAATGAGAGCCTTTCCTTTACAGTATGAAGTTGTCAGAAGAGGATTTCTAGAGTTCAGACAGTGAGGATGGGGGGGACATTGGGAAATAAGAGTTCAAAGGGGGCAAGTTCTGTGCTCTGGTGCTCCCACTCCACAGCTAAAGAGAAGCATGGATGGTTAAGGCCTTATAACAGGGTAAGTGAAGGAGACCATGCATATGACGTTCTTTAACAGTTGGACTCAATGATCTTAAAGGTATTTTCCAATCTAAGTGACTCTATATAAAATACTCATTCCCAAAAAAGTATGGTTCAGGTTGAATCCTCTATTTGAAAAACATACTTAAACTATCAAAACTTAAGAGTACTTAAATATTTAGCATATTGAGCATCACTACTCATAGATGGCTCTAGGAGAGGGTCCACATAGCTCTGCCTCATCAATATCTCTGATTTATCAAGGGCTACTGCACAGACACTGTGTTTGAACAACAGCTGCTCCAAAGACCTCATTGGCTCCCAACACAGAGACTTCCCTTCTCTCTCCAAAATGCTGCTCTAGTGACCTGGACATACTTCTCAATACTTTGTTACACGGCCACCTTCTTCCTCAAAGGTCATCTCATCCCATCACACTGTTAAACAATATAAAGCTTAATTCCATTACCACAATGCACTAATCCAGCCCAGGATCTTCCTGTGCACCTCCCTCAGGGACACCTTACAATTAGCAATGGCCATAAGGAAGCTGGGAAACAATGAGGAAAGACCCAGCTCCTTAATCATAGATTTGAAGGATAAATATCAAAACACTAAAGAGCAATTTCAATGTAAAATCATGCTGAAAAAAAGTCAGACTGGAAAGTTCTGCCTCAAAGGGGTAAATTTATTCCTAGACAATTCAATCTATTAAGCATTTAAAGACCCGACACCCAAACACACACATATGTCCTTTTATATTTACCTGTGGGATTACACACCAATTCCAGCACAGCTTGACCTGCACGGTGAACAGGATGTAGGATGTTCTGTGCAGCAGCTAAGAACTGTAAATGGGGGAGACAGTAGGCCAGAGGCTCCTCCAAACAAGCCTCCGAACTCACTTCTTAGACACTCAGAGCTGAGAAAGACCCAAAAACCCTGAGGAGAAGGAGCAGCTCTGAATAAAAGAAGGTTTTGTCCTTGGAGACATAATTTCTCAACATCCCTAAATTCCCAGTAAATGGCAAAAATGGGTGTGCCTGACACTGATTCCCACAGGGTAAAAGAAAGAGCCTTGATGTTTGCCAGGGAAATGCACCAGCAGTGCAACACTTACCTGTGCCATCCCAATGATTCCCAGCACATCACCCTTGAGGTGGCCTGTCCAAAAGCTAAATCCAGATCCTTAAAACTCACACCTGGACAGAACCACAAGGCAGCTGGCACTTCTTCAGAGTGGCACCTGCACCAATTTCTACATCTGAGCAGGCGCTGCCTCCTGAGAGAGCTCTTCTTAGGAGCTGATTTGAAAAACAGCTGCCTTAACCTATTGGGCCAGTATCTGTCCAAGAAACCTGGCACAGCATGAGAACAATTATCTGAGCCTTTTGGAAGGAAATGAGTTTCTCCTGCCAGCCCAGCTGGGTGCAACATAACACTAGTGGGTGTCACAGCTTCCCATAGGGCCCAGCAGCTCCACACAACTTCACTGAACATGCAGAGGTATGTCCAGATCCCTCCTTCCTAGCCAGTTGCCAGAACCACTGAAGAAAGGAATTTAGTGCCCCTGTAAAAATCCAGGCTCTGAGGCTCTGGTGGCTGACCTCAGCTCTTTGGGAGAGTATAGCCAGAGACGGGAGTGTGCAGGAGAGCAGCTCCCAGGATAACCCTGACACCCAGGAAGAAGAACATGGTTCCCTGCTGTGTCAGAACTGCCTCAGCTTGGCTGAATTCCTAAGGGATTGGGAAGGGGAAACCACATGCACAGACACCTCTTCAAACTAGTCAGATAAGCCCCACAGTAGTGGGTGGCTCAGGCATTGTCACTTGAACCACTTATTGCGACTGTAATACCTGGGGATTTAATATCTGGTGGCTCAGGAGAGACTGGCCCGTGCAGACCAAGGGCAGACAGGCACAGGTACTGCCTGAAGCTCCCTGTTTGCCACTCACCTCTCGGCAGTGAGCTCTGGAGCACTGGAGAGGTGATGCTTTCCACTGCTCCTCTTAGAATCAGATGGATTTGCCTGTCACTAAGAGATGTCAATGAAACATTTTGGAATTAACTTCTTAAATTTAGTGATGGGCCCACTACACATTGGAAGGAAGAAAGAGAGATGAGTTAGTGCAATGGACAGAGAAGGTGGCAGTGGCAGAGAACACACACCAATCCCACACAGACCAGGCACAGAAGAACACCTTGTCAGGGGAAAAAAAAAAAAAAACTAAATCACCTCAGCTCTCTTCTCCAGTGATATCACAGGTTGGGAAGAATCAATCAGGCTTTCAAAAACCTAAGGCTATAAACAGTGAAATACCTTAGTCATCATATCATTAATGTACAGCTTTGCACAGTGAGAAAGCTTCTTAGTGAGACTTCTCAACCTGGTATTATGTGTACAAAAATACATCTTGGGATTCTGAGAACTTAAAATTACTTTCTCTGTTAACTCTACTCCTGAGATCCTTGATGGAAAAGTACATCAAATGTTTGCTTGGGCTTTAAATGCCATCCTGGCTCAAATCTGGTTCATGAAGCCCATCTGGATATTGCTAATTTCCTGGTTAGACATGTACTGTACATCAAAAAAAACTAAGATTTCCCCTGTTGTCTATGAAAACAGGGGAGAATTACTCTCATCCTTTTGTTCTAAAGACAGTTTCAGTGTTTTAAATACTTAAATATCATGTTTACAGCTTTACAGCTTTGACCCTCATTAAAAATGTAATTCCTTACATGACAGACTTGATTTTAGACCCATCCTTTGGAAGCTGTTTGTTCATTCTAGGAAAGACATAACTAACTGAATTTATAGGTGGCCTGAAGGAATGGAGACGAAGGAGGACACTTGGATGCAACATCTGGTAGTTGTCAACACATACACACAGTGCAACACCGCAAAACAAACCTTAAGGCAGAACTCTCCTTTACATCAGACAGCTTCTGTCACTGCAGAAACCAGGAAGATCTTTCCACCTCCCTCCTGTGTCCCCTTGTATAAAACAGCTTCAGGATTTTCCCACATGACCCTCTTCTGGGAGCAATCACAGCCAGGATTCAGCTGGTCAAACAGTGGAACTGAGGACCCTTCAGTGGCTGTCCCATTCACACGTGTTGGGTTATCAGGTTCCCAGACACAATAGAAGAAGAAATTCTCCCCCTGACAAGAGAGGATCAGGGAAGATTGTGCCTTTTCTCAGAAATGCAGAGGCCTGTTGTCTGGCAGCACTCTTGGTGTTCTTCCACCTCACATGTTTTCCTGTCCTGCACAGATGCAGAATGACAGCAAAGCTCTCAAACTCTGATCCTGTAGCATACAGGGTTTCTTGTGATCTCCGTAAGTATTAAAGCTTTAATAAGAGTCTTGAAGGTGCCCTGTGGCTTGCAGGGGAATGGGGTGGATAATAACTCTGTGTCCTCCTGTGTTAAATACCTGTTTCCTTGTTGTCTGTGATTGATGGATAATGACACAATAGTTCACACAGGCGTGCCACCCCCATTTTCCACTGTAATAATTTCATTTCTAGACAAGAACATTAACAGCCCAGTTACAGTCCAATGGAAACAGAAATTCACAAATAAAAATTGCTGCCTGTCAGAGCTTTGATCTTGCATCTTCAAACTTGAAACATCTGAATTTAATCTTTTACATGCGTGAGCCTCATAACCCAAGAAGAATGGCACAATTCAAGGTACTTTTTTTGAATGTACCCCAGTTCCAGGTAGCTAAACTTCCAAGATTTACATTGAAAAGGTCCAATACAAGCTCAACTGGGAAGAAAACAGACTAAAATCGATATCTGAATGGAATTCCAGCTCTCTATCATAATCATAGTTATACAAAAAACATACTTAATTTCTGCAGAAAAGCAGGCATCTCTTTGAAGAGAAGGAAACAGTGCCTTCCTTAACCCCAGGGAGTGTGCACTGTGTCTTTTTTTTCCACCTTGACTCAATCTTTTACCTTCCTGTTCCCGCAATCTGACACCAACAGCGCACCAAGGAACGGAAAAGCAATTGCTGCTAAGATAGCACAAAAGCATGAACGAACAGTTCTGAGACTGAAGCTCACAACAACGACTCATCAAGTGAAAACTGCAACATTTTGGTGTGCTCCCACTTATCAAAACAGTCCAGATGGAGTCCTAGCATTATAATCTGGCTCATATGCTTGTAAAACATATCTGGTGTTCCCCTCGATGTTGCTAGAATTGGGCTAAGAAGGACGTGTTGGACTCAGCCCAACAACTTGTGTTGTCTCGTTCACGATGACGGGTCTTGTGCAAACCATTATGGCAAAACCGCGAGAGAAAATGGTCTTGCTCTGGAAATGAAAGTTACGGTGCACTCACTGAGATGCCTTGATTCATGTAAACTGAACCCACACAGACATTTCCCCTCTCACTGCTTGTTCATCTCCCTTAAGACACTTCAGTCATATCAGCACCATCCACTTCTAAGAGTACAGAGGGAATTTCTGAGAGTACAGCTCCAGTTCTGTTAGTCACCAGCTTACTTAAAGGATGACTTCAAAAGCATCAAAGCAAATTAGTGGCATGAGCCCTACTACTTTCATACAGGAGCTTGATCAAGGGGTTTTACATCCTAATCCAAAATCCCCTTCTGACCATGTACACAACCTATCAATTGCAGCAGCACACGATCCATCCTGCCGCTGATTTGCCACACTCCTTTGAAGCACTTTGAGGCTACAACAATACGCACTTTCCAAACGGTTACTTAAGGATATATTTAGAGTCTCTACAGATCTTCATAGAAGAATCAACTAATCATGAATGCAAGCACAATGAAAAACCAACAAGTGAGGAAATGCAGCCAGCAGTAAATCACCACTCTCCGTTTAAAGGTGAAATTGCACCTCTACGTAGCATCTATGACTAAGATTTCCTCGTTGTCACACAACTATTCCATTAACACGTTAGGAGGAGAGGACCTGACAGCTACATGACAGGGTGGCATTTGTATCCTGCCCGTGCATCCAAGGACTACTTCCAATCCTTCCTAGCTCAAGGCAAAATCTCACCTACAAAAGAATCCAAAGGATGAGTGTGCCAGATGCCACATCACTCAAGAAAACGCTTCGTGTGCTGACAGTGACTGAAACAAAGCCATTTCTTAGGAATGCTCTGCCAATGGATGCTCTACAACACAACTTTAGCCCGATGGAATGGGTGGAGAGCAGACTTACCCACCGGACACATCGCACTTTGCATTCACAAGCAGAAGTTTTCGAGTCCCCCCAATTTTACAACAGCCATGCTGGGCATGACCAAAGCTCCAGCTGTCCAACAGTGGTTCCTCACTGAGAGCCAACGGTGGAGTGAGTATCCAACCTTTGGCTGCCCGACAGCAGTGAGTGATGCACTGCAAGTACAGATTTATCACATCATACCATCAATCAAACAGAGAGGACTGGACACTTATCTTGTCAACCACCCGTAGATCAAGTTATTCAAACAAATGTCAGGAAATCACAATTATTCCCTCGAGCTTCTGGCATTGTAAACAGAACATCCATTCCAACAGAGAACTTGACTAACAAGGAGTTTACAGTCTACAAGGAAAGAATTGGGTATTTCAGAGTGACATCATCACACAGATTTATTAGTGTCAACTGGCAAAAAATCCCACCAAACCCATCACCAAAAAAGAAATGTGCAGAGGCCAGAGCAGTTTCATTTTAGAGAAGGGCAGGGAGGGATGCTTTATGTGGAACAACCTATTTATACAGTAGCCCAAGCCAACCTCAGCACACAGAATAGATAATTCTGTAATATACAGCAATATTTGAGTCCTGAGATAACCCTGCTGGGCCACACATCCCCAGCAACAACTAGAGAGACCAAGGAAGTCCTGCTGAAGCATCTGCTGCATGCTCCAGGCAGCTCACCAAGAAACTGTTCAATGGGACAATCCCGTTGCAGAACAGCAGTTCAGCAGCAGCAAACACATACTATCCCCATCACACGGTAAGGTGAGGCTGAAGGGAAAAGGAGGACAGGAATTTGGAGTATGAGCAGGGAGGTAGAGGGACGTGGCAAGCTGGGAATCACACAAGTAGAGCAAGAAGACACAGCTTCACAACTCTCCCAGTGAAAAGTGAACTTATTTTAAAACATTTTGCGTAGCATACTTTGCTTCCTGAGGCAAGGCAGGACAGAGCTGCCAAGAAGGAGGCTGTAGTTTTTTTATCTGGGTAGGGCTAAAAAAACTCATTGATGGGCAGCTACCACTGGCTGAAGGAAGAGTGTGTGAAGTCTCTGGCAGAAGATCTCTTACAACCTTCTGTGCCAGTGGAAGAGGGACTAAGAGGATTCACACAGCTTGAACAGCTGAGATGACAGAAGATGTTGAGATGACAGAAGAGAAGGTCCAGAGAAACATTTTCAGTACCAGAACTTTCTGGCAGTTACATTTCACACCAAAAGCCACCCTTCTCTGCACAAAGAAGGTCCCTGCAGCACACAGATAACAATCACTTAATGACAACATCCCTGCAGGATACACACATGTACACCCACACACCCAGCCCTGTCACAGGTCACTGCAGGCAGATCCAACTGCTTATTCAGAGGCAAGGGTCTGCCCAGCATTAGAAGCTTCCCACTGCAGACTTCCATACTGATTTCAGAGGCTTATAACTCCAATTAAATGCTGGTTTGATGGGGTGATTAGTGAGACACAAGAGGGAATGAACAGATGATTGGCTCAACACGTCAAACCTCAGTGATGTAAGACCAGGCTGAGCCCGTGACCAGGTCACACACTGAATCAGACACAAAAAAACCACCCAAATCAGCTCTGCTGCCTGGAAATCCACTCACTCACTAGCCTGTGGAGGGAACTTTCCATAGGTCAGGTGGCTCATAAAAATTCCTCCTCAATACGCATGTTCCCCAAACCATTAGGATGTTTATAGAAGAAACACTGTGTAGGTGTAGGTATACAAGCCTTTTCTCTCTCCATACACATGCTCCAAAAGGAAATTCTAGAAAACCACAAAGTCAAAAGCAGGACAAGCTTAACAGGGGAAAAAATGTGCAAAGCTACAACCTGAACAAAATCCACACACCTAATATGCAACAAGAAAAGCAGTAGATAACGTCAGCTGGTGATCCAAGGAGGACAGATTAAAAGCAAGCACCCTCAGCCTAACACACAAATGGATTTCAGTGTATTTGTGGACACCCTCAACTGCCACTACCACCCCTCTCGACTGCAGGTTAAAGCTAAAGAGATGGATTGACACTGTCAAGTGGATAAATGATGGATAGCAGACAGCCCGTGAAAATAGATTTGAGGCGGGTGTCATCTTCCATTACAGGGGGCATTTGGCAGATTCTAGAAAAAAATGCCAGACTCCACAACTCGGCACATCTTATCAAAAGGGAAACAATTATTTTTGATGTCTGGACACACATTTTCTCTTACTAATTGCAACACACTTCCTGCACCACAGGCTTCAATACATACTCCTCGGCTACAGGTCACAGGAGGAGTTCCATTCTCAGGATAACCACATGCTCCTTCTGTATTTAACTGGGAAGCCACACAGAGTTGTGACTTCTTACTGCAAATGTTTTCAGGACAGAAAGTCCTAAGCTTTGCCTGCTTGTCACAGCATCTTGTGGATTTTAACACCAACAGCTACAGCAAAAAGCCTGTGAAGTCTGATCTGCACCAGAAGCTCTGTTCACACGGAATGCAGAAAGGCACTGCAATGAATGGATACAAGGGCTCAGAGCATGAGAAACACACAGCTGATGCTTCCAGTTGCTCAGGGGTGAGACATGCTCAAGTGAGCACCCACAAAATCCAGTAAGAATCCCTCTTACCCTCCCCAGTAAGAAACAAGCAGGGAACGGAGGTATCACTGTGCTTGGCAAGCTGAACCACAACAGCGCTTCAGGGGAACCGCTCTGACACATTCCACCTCGGTGCAGGAAGTGGAATGACCACTCTAACACACGCCTGGAGACCTCCCCAGTAATTTATGATGGATGTATTTTAAAAAGTTCATGCTATAGCTCTTCTCTTGCCCTCTTACTTAAGAAACAGGAGGAAAGGATTACAAGGTTGTTAGTTACCAGCAACAAAAGCCAGGAAACATTCACGCAGCCAGTGTTGCTAAGTTTGAGGCCTGATAGGATTTGGAGACACTACTACAGAGTCAGTGAGACGAACCATTTGCTCCTAAGGTTAAAAAAAAATCTTCCTGCTTCCATATGTGTAACAATCACCATCATCTCAGTGAAAACAGTAAAATATCCAGGAAGCAGAGACAGGCTCCCTCCATTTCTCCTCCTCCGGCTGCCTTCACGACACACGACAGTACACGAAGGGTACTTCACGTCCCACCTGATTTTCTCACACTCAGTAACAATCTTGTTGTGTCTGTCTCTTCTACAGATGAAGGAGTGCAAAGAGATCCCAGCACATATGGAGAAGAAGAGCCATGGGATGTATTCCCAAAGTTGCTTCCAAGAAGCCAACCTGATGTCCCCAGACAGGAGCACTACACCTACTACATCAGGGTGTCAAAAGGGTGCCAAAGAAAACACAGTAAGAAAAATGCCACACCACCAGCCTTTCAAAAATGAAAATAAAGGAGGGAAGAATTGTTTAGGAGAAACCATGTGACTCAGCGGACAGAAACCCATCTTCCATTCAAAATACCTGTCTCTCCCCAAGAGAAAAGCAGCTCCTCACAGACAGAAGAGAGGTCTCACACAACTCAAATGACAGCCAGCATGTAACAAAAGGCCACCATGAGCATCACCAACCATGAGGCTGCAACAAGGGCTGCACCCAAGTTTTGCACAACAACTCAACAGCCCATCTGCTCTGCTGGGGCAAAGAGCCCCCAAAGCCAGCAGGAGAGCCAGCACTTGGTGCCCAGCACCTCCACACTGGGAATAACAGCAACCCAGCGCCTTTCACACACATTAGAGGAGACCCTGGAGCTGGAATAAATTGCCAATGCAACAATCAACAAAGCAAAGCAATTAATAAGGGGGATGTTGTCATTACTTTAGCTGCGGCAATTAATACAAGTGGAATGAAACTCTCCTCCAAAATTAGGGCAACACAGAAGATGGATATTTCCTTATCACAGTGCATGTAAAAAAGCCCCCTCGCATCTCAGTGGTCACACACACATGAATGTGTCACATTACTGAATGGAGGGAGTTGGACCTGGTAAACCTGTAGTTCATAAATTCGGGAATGATCTTAAGTGGGTGCCAAGTAAAACAAAAGGATTTCATGGTATTGGGATTAGACAACACAGGGACGTAGCAAATTGTTCTTCAGGCAGGGGCAGTTCAACAGGCATCAAACAGCATCCAAAAATGCTGGTTTTGCGCAAGCTATTTATTCCCAGCCTGCAGATGCCTGAGAAAGAGGCAGGTTGACTAGAGAGGGACCAGGATGTCATTTGCTATTTATGCTTTCCCAAGTGACTGAGTTTGACAGGGGTAGCTGATAACCTTCTGAAAATAACTGAACTATCAAAGAATCTGTGTCTTAGCTAACACAGGTTTTGCAGCTTGCAGAAATGCAGGCTGATTCTCAATCTAAGGAGACCATCTCAGAACTCTACCCTGGAAGTCATTCAAATGGGATATCTGTTCTCTAAGGAAAACTGAATTCATAACTCCCTTTCTGGATATCTCCATTTGGCTTTTGCTGAGAACTTAAAAGTCACCTATCTTCCCTTGCAGTATGTCAGACACAAATCTTGCTAGTTTTTTTATTTAAACAATTAGGAGGGCTCTTTTTCATGTCCAATCACAAGCAAATTAGAGAAGTTAACCTATGTGGGACAATCCAGAGGTTACAGCTCTCCTGACCAAATGCAAATAGCTTGGGTCACCCTAAACCTCACATTTCTAACTTCACTAATTACTAACTACTGTAGGTCTACTGAAACATCATGAAGACTGGCACATGCAGGCTCTGGAGATGATCCTCTCCAAACACTCCATCTTCCAGGTCTCCTCTGCACACACAGAGACATGTACAGCAGGAAGTAAATGGGAAGGCTTCATACCCTGTCAGTTTTTAACTGATGGAGTGCACGGCTGGGACCGCTACCCCTGCCAATAGGAGGGTTCTGGCAGCACCTGCCTGAATGTTGGAAGGGAACCACAGGAAAACATTTTCCAGCCTGCCTGCTGCAACTGCTGCTGGGAAGGTCACTGTAAGCAGCAATGGAACACCAGCCACAGCTTCTTCCCGTGCACGTGTGTGCAGTGAGTTACCGGGCACACCAGGAACTCAGTTCAGTTTAAGGATTGGTGCCTAAAGGCTCTTTGCTGTAGCAGTGGACCAAACCTGCCCAAATCTACGTACTCCAAATAGGAGAAGGGGCAGAGCAGGCACCAAAAATAGGAAAAAGAGGTACTCCCAAATTCCCAGGTACTTGGGGATTGCTCTTGTGCAGGGAGATGTTATTTCATGTCAGCAGAATATCTGGAGAGGCATTTGGTTAAAAGGAATGTCATCTGTAATTACAGATTCCCTAATGACAACAAAATAAATTGGGAATTGTAGCAACACTGAGGGGGAAATAGAAGTTGTCACTGATGGTAAAAGTAATAATTAATTCCAGAGCCTTCTCTCTCTATGCTCTGCACCACCACCCCGGTGGGAATGTGCCAGGCTCTTTCCCAGCAACAGAATTATTTCTGTAAAACATTTTTGTAAGTTGCAGTACCTCTGTAACTCAAAATAGAGGCAAATGCGAGTTCTTAGTGGGACCTTTGAAACCCCAGCTGTGAAGACTCATTAACTGTAAGTACATTTTTGCAGATGCACAGCTCTGAATCTGACTCATAACTCTCCTCCCATGACAGTGAGACCCAGGATTCAGGTAAAAAGGCTTAAGATAATTGATACGGATTCTTAGTCAGGCAAATTAGGAGGAAGAAGGCAGCAGAGAGGAAACTTAAGGGATGTAGTGAAGGAAGGGGGATCTCAATCGTTTAGTTGGTTTTGTTGAGTGATCCACCACCTACAGTTCCAAGGCACGAGAAGGGTGGTGTAGGATGGGAACCTGTTTTATCTAACAAATTCTATGCATCTTGCTCTTGTATGGTGGACAACAGCCCTAGCCTCAAATACCAGGTCAGAGTAAAGGCCCCCCATGGGTACTTACTCCCTAGGGATTTCAGCCATTTTTTCCTTTTAAGGGAACTTTCAGGTTTACCAGGCTCAACTGCATGGAGGGTTGTCCTCATGTCTGCAGCTCCAGTTTGCCAAAGGATGGGACAGATAAGGGGGAGATGCACAATAAACATCTCTCCCACACACCAGGCATATGGAAAAGTGGAGCCTGCAAGTCACAGTTGACTCAGAGCTGCATCCAGAGGCCTCACCTACAGTCACATGTGCATGTGTGTGTGCACACAGATGGGGGAAGAATCCAATGCTAGCAGAGCTCTTCCCAAGCAGATTGCAGTGTGAGTACAGAACCATCAGGGTCAAAACCTGCATTAGGAGTCTGTCAGCCACCAGCTTCTGACTCCAGCCAGTGTGCTGACACACACCAGGGAGGAGGGCAGACCATATGGTGTCCAGCAGCTCCTTCCCACTGGCATTTGTAAACCTTGTACAAGATTCTGGTAACAGCATTTAAACCGTGGTGTTGTGTATTATACAAGAACAGATCTTCCTTCACAAAAACCTCACAGGCTTTCCACCACCCCACCAAAAAAAAGTAATTAAAAATCTTCTAGCAGCATTGACCGAATTGTAAAGCAACCTGGTTGGCTTCCATGCATCCGATGGCCTCTTCCAAGAGTGAAAACTCCACGCAGACATAGCCATAGTCGTAACCTGGGGACAGCATTTAAATACAGACGGGAGTCATGTTAGTGCCTTGCCATAAAGAAAGCCACATTAAATATTCAATTTCCCTTTCCCTCCAATGACAAACCCTCTAACCACCACCCCTCTACTCCAGAATGAAAAAGAAAGAAACCAGGGACTAGCTGGATGATGATTAACTGTGCAGTTTATCATGAAGGTTAATAGTACAGTGTTCCCACTTCCCCTTACACAACCCAGTGACAGGCACACCCTTCCTTAGGGCAAGAAATAATTGCTTTGTTGGTTTTTTTTAAGGCATAGTGACTTTCCATTGCCAGTTTCACATTTTGTGCTACCTTGGAGGCAGCGCACTCCAAAGTAAGTGTTGATAAATCATTTCCAAGTACCTTGCTGCAAATGTATTTTACACGCATAGCCAGCATTTTAATTGGGCAATATTTCAGAAAGAACTAACACCATTCCTTTGCCTTTGCTATTTTTCCTTCAACACCTGCTTACTTTTTGAAGTCCAATCCCTTGCATTATGAAAAAGTACAGAGTACAGCAGAGCAGGAATGAGAATTCCAACTTTCTCATTTTGGTATGGATGTTACTGCACATGTAACAAGAGAGTGTGAGAGCTTTAAGTTTAGATTCAAGAAACTAGAGAGCCTTTCCTCTTCTCACTGCTTGGAAAGCTGTCATCTCAGTCACTGCAGAAGGATGCACTGATTTGACTGCGTACTCCAGTTACCTGCACCAAAATATTATGTCCCAAAGCAAAGTGTAGGGTGAACACTACATAACCTTAAGACAAACTGAAGATCCATCCTCGATGTTGAAGCTATCTCCAAGAACTGGAGCGCTGAGGAACAACCTAAAGTCATAACCTCACCTCTCACACGCCAAGGCCACTTCACTCCAAAAGAGTGCTTTCCAGATGACCATGGACCAAGACGCTCCTACACGAACACACAGTGAGAGGAAAGGCTTGGCTCCCTCCTCCTGCTGCTCTTTTGGTGAGTTTGGAGTGAGAGGAAAGCCGGTCTGCGTGTGATTTGTACCGTTTTAGGCACCTAAATGTCCTGGTGGAGAGCTTGTCTCCTCTCCTTAAGATGCACATTTTAACTCTGGTATCTTCAAACCAGGTTTATATCTGGCTCCTATTGCTTCAGCCCCTCACCTTCCATGGGAAGGTAACTCAACCCATGCTTCTTTCAGACAAGGCATTCCAGCCTGCTGGAAAACTACCCCCATCTCCCCCAAGTCTATGCCAAAGAACATTTGCTGCACTCTCTAGTTTTTCTTTCTCTGTTTCTTTACATCTTTGTACTTTACCACATCAGAAACAAGGCCACACAAAACTACTTCATCATTAAACTCTACTGATTTTTAATTCTTTTTTATTCTGGGAGCTCTTTGCACACAGTTCTAACAACACAATTCTGACTTTGCACCTTTGCCTTTAATAATGAGACTCCAATTTGAATCTAGCACATCTTCCACATCACACAGTAATTTATTCCCCTTTCCCACATTATTTTAGTCAATATAATTACACTAGAGGGAAATTTATCAATCTGGGTGCTTTTCAGCTCAGTGAAAGATGGAGTCCAGCAGCACAGCATCTGTCGTGGAAGGCAGCTAAAGCCACTTGATACTCTTACATGGAGTGGGCACCTGGAACTAGAGGTATGGTTTCAGCTGGCAGGATCGACTGAACCAAAATGATTCAGCTGTTCCCATAGCATCCATTCTGCCCCGCAGCACAGCCACACCGGATCACATTTTGCAAATGAAGGAGCTCTCCTCTCTGTAGAAGGCAGCTGCTCTCCAGGAGCAGTGCTGCCCCTTGGTGGGAGACTGTTCTGCATTCCGGGCAGACACCTCTGCTACTTCACACACAGCATGCGGCCTCACATGGTACATTTTAAAGTCTTACTCAAACCCAGAACTCTTAAGTCACTTCTTTCCATTCTGTTTAGCAAAGAACTGCATGAATTATATTTGTCAGCCCATAAGGCTCCTGATTCCCCTTCAGAGAAGGTTTTCGAAAGCTGCTGTAATCAACAAGGATCAGGGCACTAACTTACTTCCATGTGTATGTGAAGTGGGGGATCTCCTGACAGAAAACAAGATTGCAGAAGTTTTCACTCTGTTTGCTCTGCAACAAGAGGATGTTTCCATCCCAGTCCTCATGAAGGGAATGAGTGGTTTAGACATGGATTTAATCCAGCATGACACAACTGTGAGTGCAATGCTGAATGTCATACACATATACAAAAGCTCAGACGCTTGGAGGAATATATGCCAGAGAATCATTCCAAGCACTACGTGGAGGCAGTTAAGGAGAAGCCCAGCACATTTCTCCTTCTGCACTCTCCCACCTCTGCTCTCCCCCATCCAGCTCATAAACACAGCGGCAGTAACATGTACAAAAACAATAACCGTGGCCCCATATCCTGCCAAAAAGCAGCTTCAGGCCAGACGTTGGGCTCTTGTGGTCAGGTTGCAGAGGGACGCAGCGCTCTGGAATTCACTACGAGCTATCCCTGCACAGACAGCACCTAAGTAGTGATGCAAGAAGAGAGCAGCCTGGAGCCACTGCTCCGCTCCAAACCGCTGCTGAAGATGTGCGGGGGCTTGACACTTTCCCCCGCCCCCAGATCCAGAGCTTTGCATGGATCTGACAAGCACACTCGGGATGTGAGAACTACAGAGTAACATCAGCCTTGGGCGGCACAGCACCCCCGATCTGCCCCCTGCCCCAGCTTCACCAGAGCATCCTTCCATTTCAGACCACGACTGAAATGGAGGCCTGTGAAACAACGGCACCGCACCTTCAAAACACGGTATCTGCTGATTTTTCCACAATCACATTAATTGTAGCACAACACTTGAGACAAAAGCAAGTGGCTTGAGGCTGATTCTAAAGGGGGAGCAACTACCGAGGCTCCTGCCACCAACTGTTGTGCCTCTTCCCTGCCTCCTGCATAGGGCTTGTTCAAGCTCTGTGTAGCAGCTGGTGAGCTTTGATATTTTTATTTCCAAAACCTTCACACACACTTTGTCTGTCAGAACACAGCAATTCAGCTGCTTTTACCAGAGACAGGGAAGGGTATTTTAACAGAGGGATAAGGTCAGGCATCTAATGGCTGAAACTGGTTCAGTAGCCATCCCTAGGTAAGCTGTGCTCCCCTGTGAGTGAGAGCTCTCAGACACCTACTGCTATGACCTGGAGAACCAAAGCAATCAAACCAGCAGAGAAAAACCACTGCTGAAGATTACAGTGTGGTGGTTTTGACTCTAGGTGGCCTAACTGCACATGTAAGGTTTCACATGAAGATATCAGTCTTGGTATCTTCACTTACTGGTTAGCACAGCACCACAGTTCCAGGATCCTCAAGAAAGTAGAACAGAGCAATGATTTGCAGAAGTATATGTGATCAACACAGACTCTGACAAAAAGGAAAGATCAGTATTTCCCCCACCCAACCTCTGAGCATGCTGCAGCACAGCTACACTGTCCAAATGACCTCTCCAACAGGAACAGCCCTCCAACACTTGAACTCACCCCAATTTTGGCCCTAGCATAGCCCTAAAACATGCATGTCCTCATCTCCCCCCATGTTTTAGGTCAACTGTGTAAAAAAACTCTTGTACCTTATTTAGCTACTTCCTCTCAGCTGCACAAGTCTACAGTACCACAGGCTGTGTACAACAGGCGAAATCAGAACACAAAGAGAGTGAGCACATAAGATCCAGAGGACTTCTGCTTTCCCTTAAGTGCTTCTATGTATACACAATCCTTCACGGATGCTCCTAAAGCATGCTCGGCTGTTTTCTGCACTGAAAATTGGTACAAATGCCTAATACTTAAGAGTAAAGACATATTTAGAGCTCCAGAAAGCTGCTCTGCAAGTACTGGAATAAGGAATATTCTGGCTCTGAAACAGATGTGTTTTAGCAAAGTGAATTTTGACAGCAAATGGAGGGTCCCTGTTAGCATGTAACAGTTTGGATAAAATCCTGAAAGCTTGCCTTAAAATTACTGTTCTTTGGCTTCAGAGACAAAGATCAAAGACTTGGTATTTAAAATAAGACTTGTTTCTATACACACAGTTTCTACTGAACAACTGACACATTGTAACGTGTTACTTCATGATAGTTTGTTATATCAAAGATCTAAATAAAGGAAAACCATAATGTTATTCTCATAGGGGCTGTAAGCAGTGTGAAGACACAAAAAAAAAATATCTCCGGAGTTTTAGGAGGCCAAACGAAAAGATCATGTAGTGACAGCAGACCTGTCTGTGCCAAAGCAAAGATAGTTTTGGAAAGAAGGCAGGATGGCAACATGACAAAGGCATCCAACCCGAGAGGCGGTCCAGCTTCTGGATTCTAGGAGTGAGCACGCAGTCACTCGTGCCACTGCACACCTCGACAAGCTTAAGGCATTAGGTCACCCCAGTCCCTGGTGAACCATCACCTGCCTTCTCAAAAGCAACCACTACAAACCTCCGCCTGCTGTGGTGCTATATGAAAACATTCTCTCTCCTCTGGGTCAGGAAGAAGATGGTCTCCCATTAAGTAACTCCATGTAACAGGTCGACAAAGGACACTACACTAACCTGGGCAAGTAACCCGGGCAGCTGGGACAGCTGCAAACCTGGTGGAGGTCCTGGCACCTGCCGGGTGGGGCCAAGCAGCCTCAGAGCAGATGGCAGTGATGCAGTTTCCATGGACAGAGAGCTTCTCCACCATCCCAACAACAAACACTTCACTTGTGCTTTTTCCCCATAGGATGAGACAGAACTACCACAGAATAAAAGCATTTGCCATTCTGTGGGCTTCTAGGACTCTGAGAGGTGGCACATTAAAGCAGAGCCGTGGACAGCTGCAGAAGCAGGAAATTCTTGCTGCCTGCTCTCTCCAGAGACAGCACGGCAGAGCAGAGCACAGCTGAGAAAAGCCTCTGCAGAGAAGAAAGTTCTATTGCTCCAAGGGCAACTACAGCACAAAGTAAGGAGCGACTATGAAGGACCTGTACACCCTCTGAAGGAATCCGCAGTCTCACACACTTTGCAAAGCTCGGGGAGTGGCAAGAGGATTGTGCACACTGTTGTCAGAGAATCTGCCATTCTGCAGTTGAAAGGAAGATCTACCTCATCTGTGGCAGACTTTGGCCACATGCCCCTGACCCACTGCTCAAGTTTTCCCTGTTTCCTCCCAGGCAAGATGCAGATGTAGGTCATCTGTACTAAAGAGTAAATACCTCATCACAAGCAAATACTGGAAAACACAGTATTTCTCTGTATTTCTGTGCTATGACACTGGACTGTTATTAGCAGGCATCATACACTCAGTGCTTCCAGGAAAACAGGAGCTCCTGGACGTGCCTCAGGAGAGGCTGTACCTGTGCTTATACAGTGGGCACTGCCCTCAGAGTATTGTAGTGCCTTCTGTGGCAGGCAGAGGAAACAAATCTATCCACACAGTCTGAAAACGTGGGGGGCACCCCCACAGTATGGCAGGGAACAGTGGCAATCTATCTATGCTAACACAGAAGCCAAAATCATGAGCTCTCTCAATACCAGCTGGTGAATTCTGAGCATCCATAAATTTGTCAGATCTCTTTACTGCACAGATAAATTGGTCTTCAGAGCTACTAAAGCTGAAAAGCTGTACCAGAATAAACAGGACAATCTGCAACAAGCCATATCCCCAATTCCTTTCAAAGGCTGAGCATTTACAAGCCACACCTGCTGCTGGGAAAAGGCCTGTCACTTCCTGCTGTCCCTCTGTGTAAAGAAGTACACTCTTACACACTCATTCATGACAGAGAACAGCACTGAAACCACAGGATATGAAACAGAGCTGTATTCTGAAAGGTAGAGCACTACAGTTCATCCTCCTCCCTCCCTCCTGGAGACCAAGACACAGAAAGGACCTGCCTGAGATGCCCTCAAAGGCAGCTCCATAAACTACAAGAACTACTACAGTCAGAACTCCAAATGATTGTCAACCATTCTTGGCCCAAGGAGGGTAGCTCATACACCAGCAGAGAGGAGAGGAGGGAAAAACACACAATGCCAAGATTGTACAAACTGTAGTTTTATTACAGACGAAGTATTACATTATGTTTGTACAGAAACCTGGAACCTGAGGAAGGCTGGGGCGGGGCTTTCACTAAACTCCATGAGGGGACTGGAGCTGCATACCTGGGTAAGTGTTGCAGACAGGAGCTTGGTTTTCAAGTGCTGTTAATGTGAACCTGGTCTCCAGGATATATGATCCGTCATTCAGCACAAAGGACTCAGACCAATGAATGCAGTGTCAGCACACTGCGCAAAGCCTTGAAGTTTTGCTCTAGAGATGCAAAAGGAATGAGCACCTTTGTAAAAATGGCTACAGGGAGGATTCTGCATGTCAAAAGGGCTGTGAGCATGTTTTATGGATGAATGTATTTGTTGCCTTTTCTGTTGGACAGGTCTTATAACCCCGAACCAAGGTTGATCACCATCACAAACACTGACTTAAAACAGATTTGTACTTCCTATTTCCTAAGTCACCACATCAAAGATAAGGAAAGATGAGCAAGAATGCCTTTTGCTTCCAAGAAACAATGCACTACTGCCCTGAAACCAAGCAAGACAAGCCAAAAGCCTACTGCCCACACAGCTGGGAAAATTGGCAAGGACTGGTATTGATGACCATGGACTAATTCCAGCTAAGTGCTTTTTTAGTCCTTGGCAGGGCTATTCTGGCTACAAACTAGAACCAATCGCTTCACTCAGATCAGCACTGAAGACATTTCTGCAGCTCCTGACAGGTGAGCCCCTGCAGACTGCAGAACTCTGCTGATGAGCAGATGGCCTCAAGAAGAAACTCCACGTGTGCTACAGCATCTTGTGAGCTTGTGGATGATCACTTCAGGTCTCAGCAAGTACCCGAGTTGTGGCTGACACAGCAGAGTGGGCCACACAACCATCACTGTGCAAAGCACCAAACACAAGAGATTATTCGTCCTGTGGCGCCGTAGCACCAGCCTTGATGGTGAGCCAAGTTGTCTTCTGAATAATCAACAGGCCAGATGCCCCTCTGTGTGCTACAGACAACCCACAGCATGTTCTTTGTACCAAACCAAAGAATCTAAGTCCCTGTGGGACCTATTCCTAATCTAATTCCAGAGGGTTGGTGCCAAGCTATCTTCATAAGGAAGCCACTAGCTAGCCACACTTCAGAGGGGATTTCCCCAAGGGCACTGCATCACTCCAGAAAGGGAACAAAAGGACTCAGTCCAGCACAGTTCTGCTGCACACCTCCCCACACAGAGCAGAGCTCACTTCTCCAGCCCTACCACATGGCTGGAAGCTGCAGCACAATGGCCATGGAAAACAGAAAACTTATCCCTACCATGGAGAGATGCACCACGCAAAAATCTGTACCAGTTTTTCCATCACGAACTGGAAACTTTTGGACCCTTAGATCATGAGTGTTAGCAAAACATAACACTAAAAAAACCCCTCAATTTTAAATTCCAGAGGCTTCCTGATATATTCCTGAAACCAATGATTCACTGTTCTGATATACAAGATAGGCTGCACTACCAGGTAAAAAAAAAAAAAAAAAGCACCTCTTCCAGATTTATCTAAGGGGCTTATTAATATTTAACAGGGCACCAATGCGGCAGAGCTTAGTAAGAAAAAGCAAGGTAATACAGTTTCTCCTAGGACTTGGCCAAGGCAGTTTAGATTTAACACAGGGAGGGATAAGGGGGGCAGTTCCAAGTGCCACATTAGGGCCAGGTCTGGAGCAATGAAACAAAACATAAATGCCAGGGCAAGAAGGTGGCCGAGCAAGTAATAAAGTACACTTAGTGCCAATAGTACTTGCCAAAACAAAAGCTTTTCAAAACAGAGCAGGCAGCTGCCATAAAGCAGCTCTAAGTTAGTCATGTTTTCAGGTGACACTACATGTCCTGTGTGTTCCTCCATCACAGGCGGATGCCTGTCCCTTAGCATCAGCCACCTGTATCCATGTGGACATCACTCTGGCCAAAAGCATTACTGCTGTTCAGAGAGCTCCTCCCAGCTCCAGGTATCCCAGTTCCATGTGTGCTTTGCTCCTCAGGGGTGCAGAATAGTTTTCCCACATCCCCACTCAGGGTTCAAAAGCGAGTATTCGGAAGAGTCAGAAGAGGGTTAACAAAATTTCTGAAGTGCTACACTAATTTAGAGAGTATAAAGGGGCTGGGATAGACCTCACTGCTCCTGCTGACTGCAGTCCAGCTCACCTGATTCCTCCAGGTCCCTCCAGAGCTCCTCTCTGCCCACCAGGCTCTCCCAGCCCAGCAAAAACTCCTCAGGTTCCCCAGATGGGCTTGTGGAGTGAAATAGAAAAGTCTCATGGGCTGCCAGCAATTTCTCAAGCTTCCTTTCCCTGAACAGCTTTCACAACTGCTGATACCACCCCTAACACAAATCATGCTTGGAAAACACATGTTCCAAGCTTGTCCCACTGCAGACTGTGTGCAGGAGAACAATTTGAATAGCAGGCTCAGAGTACACTTTGTGTTTTCACTTATATACCACTGCAGCATCTTTTAGGAGTGAACAAATCCTAAAGCAGCCCTTTAAGATAAAGATGGCTCCACATGCTTCCTTCTCCAGGGCACATATGTCTGTGCTCAGCCAGAGTTCTGGGCACATTAGACCCTCAAGATATGACCTCAGGCTTTGCTTATGTTTGACATTAGGCAGGGGAGTGGAAATAAAACCTTATGAGAACCAGGCAGGAGATAGGTTTAAAATATGATCAAAATCAAAGCCAGGGCAAGGTGTGTTCACGTTAAGACTCCTTGAAGGTCAAAAGATTTTGGTTTCAAGTTCCTGGCAGTCACCACTGACGCAAGTCCACAGACAGTAACAGGAGAAGGACAGACCCAGGGCTACAAGCAGCCTGGTACTGTCACATGCTGCACTAACAGCCCCACTGAGGGGGGACCATGGTGTAAAGCCACATGAAAGCTCTGACCCCAGTGAGCAGAGATAAGCACCTTCAGATGGGACAGGGTTGCTACTGAGCTGTTACTGACAGACAAGTCTTTCCCAGAGAGCTGCTGACAAGTATCTCCCATGAGCATCTCCCGAATCAGGGGGACATCTGCACGAGGCAGCAAGAGAGGCACCAGGAGATACTGCACACCAAAGCAGCTGATGGTCTTTGAGAACATTCCACTGTCACCTCAGGGTTTGTTCTTTGCAGTGATTAATTGGACAGACATGACCAAACACACTTGAGAAAGTAAGCTGGAAGATAAGCCAACAATCTAATACAGTTATTTCTGCCAAGGCTTACACACCACGCTGGAAGAAGTCCTCTTCCCCCCACAAATGGATTTGTCACTTTCAGTCTGAACATACAGGCATCAACTAAATCTAACTGATGGAAATTACAAATAAATGTTTTTAGGGTAATACTATGAAGTCCAACTTTGACATCTTATCATTGTAAATATCTGCCTCTTTGATTTAAATAGAATTACTATGCCACTTCTTAAGGTCTCTCCTCTCACTGCCTCGTTTAAAATCTAGCCACCATTTCAGTCTGTGGGCTTCAGAGACAAAATAATCTAAAGAATCAACAGCTTGAATGCATACCAAAATCACACCAGGTATAATAAGAACAGTGTTCCATTCTCAGCACAGCCTTCAGTGAAAATAGACTTCCCTTCACACATACACAGTATGTAAAAAAGAGGGCTTTATAAAGAAGTTGAGCTGCTTTTCCAAGAAAAATCAACCATATATTTTCCCCCAAAACAGAGTCTTGTGAAAGATCATACAGTGGAATCATCACATAGAAGCTGCTGAGATAAGCTTTATGATAAGCATTATCTTTTTGTGAAACCAATCCAAACCTCACTTGAGTTAATTTTGTGTTATTTGTTATGGCTGTTATTGTTCTCCCACAGCTGCAGGCATTCTTCTCTGAAACACACTCAACATGCATACTCATGATTAATGTTATTTTTAACATTTCTGGACAGCACTCAAAAATATACAACCCACTCAGACTGGCTTAGCACGTGCTCCTCTGAGCCAGCCATCGGCCAATACAGCCCGTGGGCCCAGGTGTATCCCACAGACATCAGTAATCCAGAAGGTTTACTTTTCATTCTTAGGGATATTTACATACACACTCCACCACAAAAGCATTGTTTAGCCCATGACTGGCCTCTAGTTTCAAACAGGCTTAGCTTTTCACAAGTTATTATGAATTCAATTCTACACACTTCTCTAGGATGACCTAATGTGAAAGGGTTGGATTAATTTTACTATTGCTTCTAGTTACCCAATTTCAAGACCAAGTTGCCACAATCCAGGAAGCTTTTATTGCCCTAAATGTATCCATACTGTGTAAGAAGGATCAGAGAGCTGTTTAAATCAGCAGCTGCATTTGCAGTCTCAGGATTTAATGCAAAAGAAAGATTTTGGAGCATCCACATAACCTAGAACAATGTTACACCGCTTAAATGACTGATGTTGACAGCTTTACACAGCTCATAAAACATGAGCTAGTTTTAACTTCATTCCTTGCCTCTTCACAATTGCCAGAAAAACTTTTAAACCCCCCAACTTTGCAGCTGAAGACACAGACTGAATCAGAACGCAGCTTTTGGAGAGAGGGCAGAAAACTGCAACCCTCATGTAACATGTGACCACCAGCAGATACAGGAGCTTCTGCACATAACTTCACACACTGTGTCTCATCCTGAGCAGCCTTTGAGACAGGGAATGGGAAGGAAGACACAGCAGTTCTCTAATGAGGGCAGTAAGTCCTAATAACGTACATGGGAAGAGACTTATGAAGAAATTCCCAGTTCAAGTTAATTTATTACTGAAGAAAAAAAACCCACAACAACTGACAAATCACATCAGCACAGGCAAAAGAGGAGCGTGTTGCAATTACTGTGTTGCAGTCAGTGCCGTGGGGGGGGAGGCAGCCATGCTGAACTATGCTTAGAAAAGAGGAAAAGAAGCAAGACTGACTGTGCCCCTTAAGCTCTGCTTGCTGGGCCAGACCAGATTACGTGACACGGGGATGTTCTTTAGTTCAAAGGTTCGTGAGAAGGTTGTGAAATCTCCTTTGACAGCTTCCAGAAACAAAAATACACTTGAGAAATACCCCATTGCCCCAGTTTCTCTCCCCAGTTACTAAACACATTGGAAGACTTTATATAATGTATTGACACCAAGAACTCCAGCTGCTTCATGTAAAAACCATACTGGAAATAAGAAAAAGCACTGATGAAGGTAGAAGTTTCTGCTCTCCTAGGTTTAAAAAAATAAAAAATAAAATACCGGTTTCCAGGTATTTCATACTAATATTATCCAAACCAATCCCCAGGACTCACCCTGCATTTCCTACCATTGCACATCTTTGTTCCAGTACAACTTTCTCACAAAGCAGCTTTGTAAAATATTTCTTTCTTCAGAATCCTATACACACTGATCAGAAGTACAGCAGAACTTTATTCTTTGAATGATGAGGAGCATCCAGACTCAGGATTTGGATATTTGCTTATAAAACTTACTTTGTCCTGTTTTTTTAACCTGTCTTCGTACCTAAGCAGGGCACCAGTTTCATGTTACTGAAGGAGAAATGTTAGGATAGGAGAGATTTCCTGAGGACACTATTTGAGCAGGACATGTTCCACAGTAAGACCACCTCAGAAACAAGATTTAGAACAATCCAAAAGGATTTAATAATAATTATTTAAAAAAAAAATATAAAGGAATAAAGCTGCTGTCCCATGGCTTTACTCTTGATGGCTATTAGAACAGCCTTAATGTTCTTCCTGCTGCTCCTACCCCTCTTTCTAGAGGACACATGCTTTACCTCTGAAGCAGCAGTGAGTAAAGCCATCAGTTTTGAGGACAAGAGGACAAACTACAAAACTCTGGGCATTTTGCTTCAAAAATACCTGCAGTTAGGGCACCAAAGACTTTAACCAAACTGCCTAAGTGAGTATCAGTGCAAAAAAAACCCTATTTTGTAACTTGAAACCAGAAGCACTGGGAAAGCATTCTCACCTGAGCTGTAATCTTTCAGTCGCAGGTCTTTCACAGGTGTCCCATCAGGCCCTCGGAAAGCATTGAGAATCTACAGGAAAAATGAGATCCACTTCATCTCCAAAATCAAACCTCCAATAGTAAGGTACTTGCTAATGTACATTTCTCTTTCTCCAAGACTTCTTTATTTCTAGGTTGACTCTGTCACAAACTGACACACTTTCCTGATTAAGTTCTGACAGTACCCGAGAACTGTTACTGAGTTTGGAGAAGTATTTTGGGGTTTTGTTTGAAGTGAGCTCCATTTACATCACAATTCAACTGTGCAAAGGTTTATTACACTGGTCTCAGCCAGACAGTTCACCTCTGATCCTTATTTAAGGTCAGAGATGTCCTACCGCCTTTAAGAAGACCAAAGTACACGGGTGACTGTTCCAAGTCTTATCATCCTTTGAAGGACAAAGTTTCTGCCATGAGTTCTCCAGTATTAAGCCTCAGAAGCTGATCAACACAGCTAACCCTAGCAAAAACTGCTGCATGTAGGGGTTCTCATGCCTGGAACTGTCACCAAACAACAACAAAAAAACCCCTGAAGTCCTAATTCAAAGTGTAAGATCTAGGAAGGAGAGCTTCTTTTATCTTGTAGCCTAGACCATTTTATTATTTTTTACTAAAACCAGCAGTAACATCTTTTTCATCTTTGTAAGGTCTCCTTTAAGCAATTTCAAGTAACTAAGAACAAACAAGTTCACTTAGACATTACATGTCTTCTGAGCCCAAAATAGTAGTAACAATATTTGGTATATATAAAGCAGTGATGAAGTAAGGCATGTTAAAGAGTCTGGAGTCAAGGCTTCTAGCTATCAACACCCCACATGCAACTGCAGAAAAACTCAGCACTTCTAGACCCCCCAAAAACCCAGAATAATCAGATAAAAGGTAACATTGCAATGACTTCTAAATCTGGATTTTCCCCTGGGGAAAACGACAGACCATCTGATCTACATTAACCAGACTTAAAAGTGGTACCTTAGAAACCCTTGACAGAAGTTTTTGGATGAGAAACATCCCACTTACATCATCCTTTGTGGCAGTTTCAGGCACTCCTCCCAGCCGAATGAGCTTGCTTGGCTTCACATATTTGGGGCAGGTCCGGTAATCTTGGTCCTTGAGTTCACACAATCAAGATGATTTTACAAATCAGAGATGGTGGCTCACAAGGTACACAGGCAGTAGCAAAACAAAGCAGGGGATAATTCAAAGGCAAGGGCCCATAAGCAGCCTGGCTCAAAGCTTTAACCCCTGGGTGAGATTCAGAGAGCTCTGGAGGAGCTCTTCACCTGCTCACTGAGCTGCACAGTGAGATCTAGCTTCAGGAAAATGAAACAGGCAAATCATCTCTCTCTGCTTTCCAGCAGTGGGAGATTCAAATTCAGTAGTAGTTATTCAAATTCAATAGTAGTTATTAACTCAGTAGTTATCATTACCTTCAGATTTCCAAGTTAATGCTGAAGGAAAACAAAGCATGCACGAGAACAGCTGTATATAGGCCCACCCAAGCCAGCAGCTTCTCTCTGGTAGTGCTCATAAGCAATGTCCAGGAGAAAATAACAAAGTAAGTTCTTCTGTGCACCACATCTCCCCGACATCCTCCCTCTGCCTGGTCATTTTCAACTTGGGGACTTTCTGAACCAAATCTGGTTCTACGTATTTAGCAATTCTTGTTTGCCAAACTGCACTTCTCTTGAGAAGAAAGTATTTCTGAGACAGAAGGAGTGCCCACTAAACAACCTGGAGCAGAGAATGATTTTGGAGAAGGATGGTGAACTAGGATAGAACTGAAGTGGTGGGATATGGACAAAGACACCTCCCCAGCTCCTTCCGTTCTTTGGCCAATACACATTTAACAGAAACACCGACTGACAAAACCACCTACCTGAAGGCTCTTATAGGGCCTAGAATCTTTGCTGGGTTTTCCTTCTGAAAAGGACTTGCCATGTTCATAATCAAACATCTGGTTCCCTGGCAGCCGGTGATCCACATCACGATACTCCATGTTCCGGTAGTCTGTGTCTTGCCTTCCAAGGAAATCCAGGTCACCTTCACCCTTTAACCCAAGATCAGAATCGGATCTTTGCTGCTCCCCCCCCGAAAGCTGCTGCTGTTGCTGCTTGTTAGCAAAGGTCTGAGGTTGCTCCTCTTGGTCCTGAAGAGTAGGAAGACGTCCACGGCTATTTTGGAAATTGTGTGAAGTGTCATCTTCGAGACCCAGTCCAAGGGATTCCTCTTCTCTGGCTGGTGTTTCCGAGTGTTGAAACTCTCCTTTTTGGCTACCAAAGGGAGTTCTATCTAGACCAAGTGCAGACTCGTCTCTCTTGTTGGTGCTTAAACCAGAGCCCTCTCTTTCTGCTAAAGGTACAGTAGATTGGTTGCGCCTAAAATCTACAAGGCTTTGATCCATGGGAGGCATTTCCCTATCTGAAAAGTCCATCGGAGGAGCCACATCTCTGCTCCTAAAATCCTGATCAGACCGGGACCTGTGCCTATTTCTGAAGTCTGACGATGGTGCATTCCTGTTTCTGAAGTCCAAATCAGAGGTGCCCACACCCCTGAAGTCCAAATCAGGTACATCCCTATTTCTGAAGTCTGAATAGGAATGGTCTCTGCCCCTGTAGTCTAACTCAGACATGTTTCTTGCCCTGAAGTCTGAATGAGACCCATCTTGACCTCTGAAGTCTAGATCATAAGACCCCCTTCCCCTGAAGTCTGATGGAGGTTCATCCCTGCCTCTGTAATCCATATTATGTGCTTCCCTGTCCCTGTAGTTCATACGGAATGTCTCCCTGTTCCTGTAGTCCCCTGAAGGAATGTCCCCACCCCTGAAGTCCATAGGGGGCCCTTCTCTCTCCCGGAAGTCTCCAGAGTACATATCCCTGCCTCTATACTCAGAAGGGGGTGGCTCCCTACCTCTGAAATCCATCTGAGACTCATCTCTGCCTTGGAAGTCAGATGATGGGAAATCTCTGCCTCTGAAATCATGGTGGCCCTCCCCACCTCTGAAGTCACTACGTGGTCCATCTCTAGCTCCATAGCTGAAAGAAGGTTCCTCTCTGTTGGCAAACTGAGGATTGAGGATGCCTGAGAGTGCCTGGATATCAAAAGGAAGTGATTTTCTGCCAGAGAAGTTGCCAGAGTGTCTTTCTTGAGCAAGACTATCAAGGGAAGGAGGATATTCCCTGTTCCACCCGGGAGCAAACCTTTCTTCTTGGCTCCCACTGTAGAAATAAAGACAGTATTATTCATAACGTGCTTAGAGTCTGAAATCTACACAGAAGCACACTCTTCTCTAAACTTTTATAGAGCTGTGTAACAGTCTAAGATCCGCAGAAGATATTGATGTTTGGCAGTTTAAGATGAGGCAGCATACGACAGATGTGAGAAAGTAAACTTGGGTGCTCCCATTTCAGCACAATTTCCAGAAGCACTCAACAGGGAATACCTGCAATATTAATGGGTTAATGATGGTAGCAATCCACACAGTCCTGCACTGCACACAGCTCTGCAGCTGTCCGAGGTGCCGGCAGCTGGTGTGTGAGGAACCCCATGAGCTTAAGCTCTCTGGGCAGTACAGAAACAACTACACTTACACGTCGTCCTGAGGCACATGAAAGCAGAGATTACCAAACAGGCTTTATTGACATACTACAAAGACTCATTTATGCTTCCTTGTGCTGGAGTCCAAACTGGCAAACTGCTGAAAGCCACCAGTTCAGACACTGAGGATGCCTCACAGGACTGTGCCAACAATCAACATCCAAGAGGTCCCTGAGCTTGTGCCTCCAGATTGTCTTACACTGAGTTCACAACACTAGAGCTATGAGCTCTCCCAGTATCTGCATTAGAAACACTCAGGAAGAAGTTTCCTCTTAAGACAGTTTTTCAAAACCCAGTGAGGGCTGTTTGTTTTGGTTTGGCTTTTTTTTTGAGATGGAGCTACTTGATTTTTCATTTAAGCAAAGCTCCAATATATTTTTTAAAAAACAGAATAATACCGTATCAACACATTTTAAAATAACACCAAATGCCACCCGAAGCAGTGGACATTTCCTTAGCAACTAAAGCAAGTTATGCTGTACTTCGAGCTTCACTACAGAATCACTCACCAAGATTAATTAAACCATATACAGATTTCCTAAGCTGCACGGTCCATTTCACCACCATGTACAACAGTAATTAAAACTTGGATCAAGGACAGCAATCCCCACCCAATACACTAAAGAATGATGTCGATAAAATCCACTTAAAAATCAGCAAAACAGCACTATAGATATCACAAGACACAATCACTCCCTCATCAATACCATTAGGGCACGTTCTGGAGGATACTGGTTTTCATCAGCTTTCTCAACACATTACAGTAGACAAATATTTGAAGTATTCTTATTGCAGAAACCCAAGGTATGGCAAGAGCAGTACCTTTATCACACTGATAACTGAGGTGCACACATAAGCAAAGGATGAAAGAACTATGCACAACAGAGGAAAATCCTAGGTTTTGGTGGCTCCATTTTTGTACCCACAGCCCTCTTGCAAACACAGGGGCCAGTAACAACCAGAGAAACACAAAATAAGAGAAATATCATGGTGTGCAGGTCAGCTCCACAGGAATCTTTAGAACAGTTCCAGTGACATTCAGAAATGCCTTATGAAGGAGTATACGGGAATACAGACTTTTTGCAAGGGCATGTAGGAGACAGGACAGGGAGGAATTGGTTTAAACTGGAAGAGAGCAGGTTTAGATTAGGCATCAGGAAGAAATTCTTCCCTGTGAGATGGTGAGGCACTGACACAGGTTGCCCAGAAAAGTTGTGGAAGTGTTCAAGGCCAGGTTGGACGGGGCTTGAAGCAACCTGGGATAGTGGAAGGTGTCCCTGCCCATAGCAGGGAGTTGGAACGAGATGGTCTCCTTCCAACCTAAAACATTCTGTGATTCTATGATGTATGGACTTATTAAACTCATGGAAAGAATTAAACTCTCCAAGTTTTCATAAAATCCTGTGTGATATCCTGCGCAAGGAAAGTGCCAGGATTTTTGAAGTTATTTTCTTCTCCTACAGGTGTTAATAGCACATAGCACCAAAAGCCATATGGCACATCATCACCTTAGCTCACAACAGCTAAACTAAGTATCACTAGAAAAGGTGGCGTGGAGAAGGAATAGAACCATTAAAAGCAGTTGTTGGTTAAAAAACTAAATTAAAAACTTCACAGAAATGCAAAAAGTTACACTGTCAATTAACTTGCCTGTTGTTTGGCAATCACACCTAGCTCCACACAGACCTCACAACTTCTACCAAAACAGTAAACAGAGAGTTCTCATGGCTTACTGTATTTAAGAAAGTTGCTGAAACAAACTGTACATTCAAGTGCTTACCGAAAAGACCCCATTCTGTTGCCTTGTCGATGGTCTCCCCACATTTTGATCTTGTCTGGTAGGTTTCCAGAAATGGTTAATTCACTCTAGAAACACCCAGGCGCCACAACCTGTTGAATAAACAACATGACAATAAGCTACAAGGCAAAGAACACATATCACATGAGAAAAAACACTGCTGGTTGGAAGGGGTGTGTGTAACATCTGATCAGGATCCACAGATACACAAGATCACACTTAGGCATGAATGAATTCAAGTGTCACGTTTCTCCACGTTCAAATTTGCAAGCGTCAAACGACTCCTGAATTCAAACTGTCAATATGGTGGGCAAACAATTTGATATCTGCTTTGATTAACATAGAGCTTTCCAACATACTGTGCTGTCTGACACTATTTGGGGTGCAGATAGAAATGTGAGAACGCCAACCATCTATAAACAACAAGGACCGCAGCCGAACAACAGTTTGCAACTAATGTTTAATCAATTAATGTTTTAATTTTTGCCAAAAGCTCTTTGCTGTTCAAGGAAATGTTCACTACTACTGGTCTGCCATGGGGACCCTGCCCTCAGAAGTCTGTAGACAACAGAGGAGGCTTTGCCAATAAATCATGACAGGCACTGCTCTCCAGCACTGCCCTCATCAAGCTGAGTGACGCAAATAACACTTGCATCAACAGAAATCTAAAATTTCATCCACTTCCTCCCACCAGCGAAGAAGGTGAGGATATCCTGGCGATAACCAAAGCCAGGACTTGAAAAAGGAAGTACTTCCGTCTTTCCCCTCCCCAAAAAAAAGAAAAAAAAAAGGAAAAAAAAGAGCCACAGCAGAGCATGAAGCAAACTGAAGGAAAAGGCAACCTGACAGCCTCAAACCTGCTCTGGCCCATCCAGCTGTAGTGGTGCAAGAGGGTTGCCTGCCGTGCCACCAGACCAAGGCTGGGAGACCTGGGGCTCCAAGGCAGGATTATTTAACTCCAGTGGTTCGGGGCACAGAGGACAGCAGGGACAGTCACCACCAGGCCTGGTTAGAGCAGCTCACACTGAAGAAAAGCACACAAACGTCCTGTTCATTCTCACTTCCAAAGGTCAGCACTGCCATATGGGAGGCAGGTCGGCAGAGCTGGTTATGACAGACCTCACACCAGGGAGTGATCCCAGACAGGGAGCTGGCAGCCTGTGCCAAGGAGCTGAGGGAGCTGCCCCGACAAGAGAATCCACTCCTGCCGGGGTCCATCGCCCACCACGGAGGGCTCAGGTGGGAGCCAGGAATGGCAGAGACTGACAGGCCTCAGAAACCAAGGGTGTGGAGGCTGAGGAAGCCAACCTGTGCAACCTACACAGATCCATCCCCCCCAGCACCATTTCCAAAGGAACAGGTTTATTCAGGTGGCCACTAAAGCCCGAGAGCACTGGTCTGCTCATGTTTTACATGGTTCTCCATGCAACAGCAACCTCCCTGGTCCCAGGATTTCTTCCACAAGTTCTATCATATTTTCTTACTTGGAGGTGAATGTAAGAGAACCAAGACCACACCCTGCACGGTGAGGACAGGCAAAGGGAGACGGTTATGGCAGTCACCATTACAGCTGGCTGCCACCAGCCAGTCCTTTCATCCATGAACTTTTGCAGCCTGCAGACCTGGAGTTCCTTGCTCTTCCCTTCTGGGTTTCCTCCCTCCCTCCAGTTCTCATTAAGTCAACAACCTCACTGATGCTTAAAAAAACAAAAATAAAATCCCCTGCCAGCTGGGAACTGTTTAGACATAATATTGAAATTATCAGACGGGGAAAAAAAATACCACTGGACAGACATCAGGCCTGGCACAGATCCACTGAGCCAGGCAGCAACCTCTGTGGGTGTGAGGTCATGGTTCAATAACACAGGCAGCCACACTGGCTCCGACAGTCCCTGCTTAGCCCGATCTGCTCCCCTGGCTCTGCCTTTAGCAAGGCACAGGGTGTAAGTTGTGCCAGCTTATGCTTTTCTGGGTCTGCACCACGGATGACCCTCGGAGGAGAGTTATATTTAACCCAGGTCACTTCAGTGACACGCTTTACCACAGAGCCCCACAAACCAAGATGACAGCAAACTGCAGGACAGGGACAGAAGGGCCTTAGCCTGGCTTCTACCGCTGCCAAGATCTCCTGAAGGTGAGCCCTACTACAACTGCTCCAGAAAAAGCATACTGTGATAAGACACCGTGAGGATTCACCCTTCTGCCACAGGCAGGTAGGTGCCAGCTCAGCTCCCACCTCCCAGCTTGCGGGGAGATGCTGGGAGACAGGTCAGTGTGAGTGAGGCTGTTTCCAAGGACACCCCAACAGAGCCCAGGGCTAGGGCCAGGACAAGAGCAAAGCACAGAAAAAATCCACTCCTGTGTGCAGGGAACTGTTCATCGATTAGTTCTGTCATACTTTGGTCACAACCAAGTGTCTGAGGGATGGCACAGTAGGGTGTTTCACACAGTGACACAGCCTGATCCAGTCACAGGAAGAGCCCAGACTGACAGCTCTTTAGGACAATAATGAGCTGTTACAATTACACTGAACATTGTTCAGGAGGGCAGATATTCATCATCCTTCCCTCCTCCTATCCCAGCTGGCTCTACTCTCTGGTGGCAAAGCCTTGGCTGCACTGAAGATACAGGAGGCACAACTAAAGGAGGGGAAGCACTTCTGTGGTTTTAGTTCCTCCAACAACTAGTGGTTCTGCAACTCCCCCAGGAGAGTCAAGTGGAGCTCCAGATGTTCCCTGGCAATTACACCCAAGGACTTCCCCGGGACCGTGCCCCTGCCCTCCCCAGCACACTCCCAGACAGCTCTGGGAACATTCCTCATTCCGCTTCCCAAACTACATGTGCCAACCCTTACAGCAAACTCTTGCATCTCTTATTCCAATTTACATACTGCCATGGGAAAATAATGGCATTGTACATAGGAACTGTGCAGTTGAAGACTAAGCAACTTGTCTTCCTCAGGACTAATTACAGACTTCTGGCACGGGGCAGAGTGTGAAATGCCAGCACAGTCCTTGAGCATCTCCTCACCAGCTTATATCCAACTTCACACCTTGTTTTCCATATCTGGGGGGGTGAGGGGGGTAACTGGTGATGGACCGGGCAAAGTGAGGTTTCAAAGAGGTGCTAATTTCAGAAAAACATTCTGATATTCACAGCTTCCCTCCAAACAGATTTTGCCAAGAGGAAATCCAACACAGAACTACACAGGAAAACAGTCTGCATCCAGTAAAGTTTTTGTGAGGCTGAAGAAAAGAAAGGGCCTCTGTGAAATTCAAGTACTGCAAAAGGTACAAAAGAAAACATTTCCCTCGAGGGGAACTGCAAGAAGCCAAGACAGCCAATTATATCTAAAGTTGGATATATCTAAAGTTCTTCTAATTCAGAAGAAGTATTAAAAGCACATCACTGAAATCTGAAAGTGAAGGGAGAGGGAACCATTCTGGCTCTCATGGGAGTCAGGCTGGAGGATTTTAATGAAAAAAGGGGAAGTGTATGCTTTTGAGCTGTATGATGCTTCTAGAAACATGTATTAGAGACAATCAGGTGAACTTCTAACACACACATGTCTCCATTACCATCCTGACTTTGCATGTCCCAAAGGACTTAGTGAGCACATTCCCAGCTAGGGAGTGCTGGGAGAGACTCTCACACCTATCCCTGTTGGGACAGGACAGCGGATTCCACCTCCAGCAGCATTTCCAGAAGTAACACCACACACCAGCAGCAACACTAGACTCGTGTGGTGCCAAGTGTTTTAAAAGCCAGAGCATGAGAGGTCACTGCCATCACTCCCAGACACCGCTTTACTTACAGCCCAAAATCCCACTTAGCCGATCCCTGGGAATTACATCAACTAACGCACGGCCCCTATCAGCTCTTTCTGCATCCCGACATGAATCCAGCCCACTTCTATCCATCCTTTTTACAACCACGAGCGTTCAGAGACGGAAACACAAGTGCTCCGATGCCAAACAAACAAACAAACAAACAAAAAAAAAACAACAAAAAAAAACCCAAAACAAAACAAAAAAAGGCTTAATTCTGATCAGGGCCTCAGAACAACAAGGAGATAGCCAGAAACACCACGACAGTTGACAATGACACAGGCGGCAGGCCCCAACATTTCCACTAGGGATGTGGGACCCAGGGGCCGAGATTCCCAATCCCACATCCCACAGGGCCTGGGGTCCTGACGAGGACACCGAGCCTGCAGCGCCGAGCTGCGGGCCCACAGCGCCAGGAGCTGATGCTCCACACCCCGCAGCGGGACCGCCCCCAGCCCCAGCCCATCCCCGCACCGCGGGTGACCCCAAAACAGCCTCCCCCGCCATGCTCACGGACTCTAGAGCCTCCCCCCCCTCTACCCGGGACAAGCGCAAGCCGGGAGCCTCTCGGGACCCCTCCGCCCCTCTCACCACGCTAAGCGAACCCCACTTTACGCCAGGTGTCCCCTTTATCCGCCGGGAGCGCCCCTCACCTCCTGCTCCCGCTCCGCCGCTCCCGCCGTGCACAGGCCCCAGCGCCGCCACGGCGAGAGCCCGGAACTTCCGGACCCCCTCCGGGAGCGCGGGTGAAGAGGGGATTGCTGGGAATTGTAGTCTTAGCGTCCCAGAGTCGGCCGGTCCCTCTCGGCCGTGGTGTGGAGCGCATGGACTACAACTCCCATGATACCGTTCGGCGCGCACCGCCTACAAGCCCCATGATGCCGCGCGGCGGGTCGCCGCGATGGCCGGGGTGTCGCCGCGGTCGGGGCCGGGACCGGGACCGGGGGTAGGGCGGGAGGCGACCGCCCGCCGCCGGCTCCCAGCCCTCCTCCAGCCCGCCTAGGCCGTGCCCGGGGGGCTGCGGGGCGGCCCCGGGAGGAGCCGCCGAGGTGGGTCCCTGCGCGTTGTCCTTTGCGGGGGGTCCCGGGCCTGGGTCGTGTCGGGGCTGCGGGAGCGGTGACACCTCAGCGCTGGGGGTGAAGGGTCGGGGTGGGTCCGCGCTGGGCCGGGGGAGGGTCCTGGAGTGAGCCTCGTCCCCGGAAAGGTCAGCAGAGTGTGGGGGAGAGGCCTTATGTGCTCCCCAGAACCCTCCAGGGCTGTCACAGGCTCCCCCAGGGCAGGACGGAGCTCTGACCAGCTTCCCCAGCACCCTCCAGAAGTGTCACAGGGTTTTGGGGAGAGGGTCCGGCTCCCCTAGGTGAGTACGGGGCCATAATCTGCTCTAGGGCTGTCACAGGATTTTGGGGGAGATCGGGCTCCCTCGGGTGCAGTGTTACCTGGTGCTGGGTTTGGGAGCAGGAGGTGTCCCGGAGCACGGGGCAGAGCCGGCGCTCCATGAACTTCCCCCCCAACCAGTTTCAGAGGCACAGGCTCCCAGCCGGCCTGCCTGCCTCCTGTTGCTTTCAATTGTGCTCGCTTTTGGGCTGGTTTTCCCCCAGGGAAGGAAGGAAGGAGCTGGGCTGGAGGCACGGTCGGCAATGCCCGGGAGGGCTGGGTCTGTAGAGGACACCCGGCTTCTGGTGACGCCATCTGTGCCGGCTCAGCAGGAGTGTCACCAGCCTGGTCCCATCGCAGCCACCTAATCCAGGCCAAGGAGGGTCATAAAACCCGCCCTGTGCAAACATGAGGCCTCTGGGATCGCGGGTGTGCAGGACCTGCCCCATCCAGGGCCTTGTCCCTTCCCCCTTGCTGCCGGGACCTGCACGGGGAGGCTGAGCAGCTTTCACGGGGGAAATTGGGGCCAAGCCTGGATGAAAGGTGCCAGGGCCAGGGGACTGGAAAGAGCTGGGGCTGCATGAGAGAGGAAATCCTGCTGGATTAGAGCAGCTTTCCTGACGTCTCACCGGGGCTTGGTGCTGCCTGCTGAGCCAGCGGGATCGGGCCGCGGGTGCTGCCATGGCCCTGCTGGACAGCAGAGCATTTCAGGACCCACTGTGAGGGTGTGGGGACACAGGGGTGACACTGTGGGTCACACACAGGTCCTGCCCTGAGGAATGGCTGCGGATGTCCACAAGAAGAAGAGCTGGGAAGTGCCCAATGGGTCCCTGGCGCCAGGAGATGGGCAGCACACGGAGCGATCCGAGAGCCCCACGCCGGGGCTGGCGCAGGGCACAGAGCCAGGTATGGGGCACAGCTCGACCGGGGGGAGAGAAGGGGGGGAAAAGCAGGTCCTCACGTGGGCTAGGCCCTCTGCAGCCCCTCCGGCAGGAGGAAACAGGCCCACTGGAAACTCCCCGCGAGCAGGACCTGCACCCCAGGATGCTGCGGGATGGGAAGAGGAGGCAGGTCCTTGTCCCCTTTGCACCCTCTGCCCAGCACGGGGGACACATGGACAGATGCTGCATGGCCCATTATTCCAGGGGCAGGCCAGGAGGGAGCCATGTTCGTGCATACCCGCTCCTATGAGGACCTGACGAGCCCCGAGGACGGGGCGGCCACGGCACAGAGCCCGGAGGAGCGGCGGGGGGAGCCGGGGGAGCAGAGCAGCATGGAGCAGATCAGCAAGGACTTCAGCGAGCTGAGCACGCAGCTCACGGGCATGGCCCTCGACCTGGAGGAGGAGATGAGGCCGGGCAAGGAGGGGAAGCTGGAGCAGTCCCCGCAGACCCCCCGCCGCGACTCAGTGCTGTCAGGGAAGGAGGAGGAGGACGTGACCATGGATGCCTGGCGCATGCACCGCAAGCACGTCTTTGTGCTGAGCGAGGCGGGCAAGCCCGTGTACTCCCGCTACGGCTCAGAGGAGGCCCTATCCAGCACCATGGGCGTCATGATGGCCCTGGTGTCCTTCCTGGAGGCTGAGAAAAATGCCATCCGGTCCATCCATGCAGGTACGGCCCTGGGGGGGGGAATGGGATAGGGGGTTCACAAACTGCCTATCCATGCGCCTGCTGCCCTGGGCCGCGTTAGCTGTCTCCAGGGACAGATTGATGCTGGGGGAGAGCTGTAGCCCTGGGAAGCCAGGCTTACAGGTCTGTCCCTGGCCCCCCCGGGGACTCCCTCCCAAGCAGATGGCTACAAGGTGGTGTTCGTACGGAGGAGCCCACTGGTGCTGGTGGCAGTGGCGCGCACCCGGCAGTCAGAGCAGGAGATTGCCCATGAGCTGCTCTACATCTACTACCAGATCCTTAGCCTGCTCACTTGGACCCAGCTCAACCACATCTTCCAGCAGAAGCAGAACTATGACCTGCGCCGGCTCCTGGCTGGCTCCGAGCGCATCACCGACAACCTGCTGGACCTCATGGCCCACGACCCCAGCTTCCTGATGGGCGCCGTGCGCTGCCTGCCCCTGGCTGCCAGCGTCCGGGATGCCGTCAGCAGCAGCCTGCAGCAGGCCAAGGCTAAGAGCCTGGTCTTCTCCATTCTCCTGTCCGGGAATCAGCTGGTGTCTCTCGTGAGGAAGAAAGATCAGTTCCTCCACCCCATTGACCTCCACCTGCTCTTCAACCTCATCAGCTCTTCTTCCTCCTTTCGGGAGGGTGAAGCCTGGACTCCTATTTGCCTCCCCAAGTTCAACTCCAGCGGCTTCTTCCATGCCCACATCTCCTACCTGGAGCAGGAGATGGACCTGTGCCTGCTGCTGGTCTCCACGGATCGTGAGGACTTCTTCACCGTGTCTGACTGCAAGCGGCGCTTCCAGGAGCGGCTGCGGCGGCGTGGGGTGCACCACGCCCTGCAGGAGGCCCTGCGCACCCCCTTCTACAGCGTCGCCCAGGTGGGCATCCCCGACCTCCGGCACTTCATCTACAAGTCCAAGAGCTCTGGGCTCTTCACCAGGTGAGGACCCGGGGAACCATCAGGCCAAGGTTGTGGCATGTGGAATGGGCCAAGCTTCTTCTCCAGGGGGCTAACAGGGTGCTGTGTTCCTGCAGCCCTGAGATTGAGGCTCCCTACGTGCAGGAGGAGGAGAAGGAGAGGCTCTTGGGGCTCTACCAGTACCTGCACAGCCGGGCCCACAACTCTTCACGGCCCCTGAAGAACATCTACTTCACAGGTCCCCGAGAGAACCTCCTGGCGTGGGTAAGGCTGTCAGTGGGTTTTGGTGAGCCTGTCCTTCCTGGTCTTGCGTGGCGGGAAAAGGGTGTGGTGGCAGGACACAGCACCAGCTCCATGGTCCCCAGGGAGGCCCCCAGCCTGTTTTAGGGGTGAGCTTGCCCCAGTGTGAGGGAGGGACAGGCAGGGATAGCAGCAGGAGCTGGTAAATTTCGGCACCAAGGGCTGTGCCATGTGCTGTCATGAACTCAGTGCTGTGGAGAAAACCCACGCTGGGGGCAGACTCTGGGGTTTGGCCCTCCCCCTTCTGAGCAAACCAGATGCCACCCATTTAGGGTACCACCTCGTGTCCCTGCATTGGAGCCCCTGTGCCTATTCCCAGTAGTCCATGGTGGGAAGATGCAGTGGCAGATCCAAGTGGTGCACAGTCCTGTTCCCAGCACGTATCCCATTCTTTCTCACAGGTAACCAACGCCTTTGAGCTCTATGTATGCTACAGTCCCCTGGGGACCAAGGCTGGTGCCATCAGTGCTGTCAACAAGCTCATGAAGTGGATCCGCAAGGAGGAAGACCGGCTCTTCATCCTCACACCCCAGACGTACTGATGGGCATCACCCAGGGCGTGGTGCCAGCTGGGAGAGCCCCCGCTGTGCTGGGGAACCCATTACCAGTGATTCCCAGGCCATGTGTCTGGGGGAGAGGGCATGGTGGGACCCAAGAGAACAGGGAAGCCCTCCCCGTGGGACTGTCCAACCTGGATGTAAGAGATGGGGTGCACAGGGGAAGGGAAAGGAGTGAGCAGGACTTTCTCAACTACAGGCAGTGCCCCAGCTGGGGGGCTGCCCTTCCTCTGTGGTCCCCCGGCTCTGTCCCTGGAGTGGGGCTGCTGGTACCCCAGGCTGCTGAAGGGGAGCGGAGGAGCAGAGCCCCTGCGTCCTGCTGCCTGTGCCTGCTGTCTCCTCTGGCATCCTGTGGCTGTGCCAAGGGTGGGGGTCCCCAGGGGAGAGGTGGCAACACTCAGGAGACCTCAATGCTGCTGTGCCCGCAGATGGCGGGTGACACCACCCAGGCAAGGGACAGGGCTGGCCTGGGGGAGCTGGGCCCTCCAAGTGCCAGGGAGTCCCTGGCAGTCCCATTGCAGGTTTGTCCCCTTGGCATCTGTATGAGCCCTGACCCTTCTCACTGTGGCTGTGAAAAGGATGTCCCTGGGGATGCTGGCAGGCAGGGTGGGTCAGCCTGCCTCAGCTGGGACAGCAGGGTCCTGCCCACCTCCCCATGGGGACACAGAGCAGCTCCAGAAAGATCTGGGGTGCCGACGTGTCCATCAGGGTGCTTGTGGGCTCATGCTGGCTCTGGGAAGTGAACCCTAAAGGGGCAGCTCAAGCACAGCCCCTTGGAGACCCCGCTGGCACAGGGCCCTGGTGCCCCCCAACCCAAGGAGGGTCTTCCCCTTAGCACAGGAACACCTGCCCCCAAACCCAGCCCCTTGAGCCAGTTATGCTGAGCTTGCTGCACAGGGGCCACCTCCTCCCCAGACATCCCCAGGCAGTGGTGTGGGGCTGAACATCTGTGAATGGCCCCACTCCATTTTTTGGGGCTGTCTGGGTAGTGCTGGGACAGGTGTTTGAGGATGGTACTCTGACAGCAAGGGAGCTGGGAAGGACCCGGCAGGGCTAGCACAGGGATCTGCTCCTGTGTTTATCTTCCTGCCAGAGTGTAATTGCTTGTCTTTGCTCATAAACATTATATGGACCCTAAGTCAAGACTTGTTGCATTCGTTTTTGTCTGCTGGAGTGGGGGGATGACCAAGCCGAGGGAGAAGTTTGGTCCAAGATTGGATACGGTTCAGTCCAGGCCTGGGGACCCACTGGGAGCCAGGAAAGCTGGCCGGGAGCGGCGTGAGGCCGCTGGGGCTGGCAGGAGGCGGTGCTGGCTGGAGACTGGGAGCGTCGAAATCCCCGGGCTGAGCTGGCCAGGGCCAGCTCATGTCGAAACCCAGCCAAGAGGCGCAGCCGGAGGAAGGAGCTGTTGAGTAAGGCCCTGGGCCAGCGGAACTGCCGAGCCTTGCACAACGCGGGGCGGGAGCCTGGGAGGGCCGGGGACTGGCCAGGTGGCAGGGACAGGAGGGCCCATTTTTGGAGTGTTCAGGACCAAAGTCCACGTCTGCGTGAGGCAGCACCCTGCTCAGCTGAAGGAAAAATCCATGTACAAAGGGACCCGCAGCCCCAGGGTCCGACGGCAGCAGGGCACTTGGAGGGCAAATCCACGTATGGACCGGGATGTAAAGCATCTTCCTGGAAGTGCAGTGCTGGCACTTCCTGCCACCGCGGGCAGCTGGGGAGGAAAGGGACATGAGAAACAGAGTGGGCACAACAGAATTAACCCCCACGGCTGCCCTCGCAAAGTTGTGGCTGCCTCAACCCTGCTCCTGCTCCCCGGCTTGGAACCCCGGTGCTGAGCCTGCCACACCCCCCAAAGGCTGCCCCCTTCGCCTGGAAGTGAGAAGCAAACGCGGTGCCAGAGTGGGAGCTTTGGGGAAGTGGCAACTTCGATTCCACGCGTCAGGGTATCGAGCGCCCCTAGGGCAGGGGGACTGGGATCTGTGGCCGAGGGTACCAACATGCAGGACCCCACGCGTGTCCCGGGATGCCGGCAGCCGCCTCCCAGCCATCCGACGGCCACCCCGACCTGTGGCGGGCACCCCAGGCGCAGTGCCAGCCCTGCCCCCGCGTCCCGATCAGGGGCCCCTGCTCCCACCCGTTTCCCTCTCGAGCACCGTGCCCACCCATGTCTGTCGCCCCGAGGTGCCCAGCGGGCACTCCGAGCTGCGTGTTCCCCTGGGCACCCCGTATCCCCGGGCTGCGCGTGGCGGTGCCGGCCCTCGGGGAGCTCCGGGCGGTGCGGGGGCAGGACCCGCCCTCCCTGTCCCGCCCCGGCCCGTCCCACCTCGCCTGCTCCGTCCCGGCCCCGCTCCACTGCGACCGCACTGCCCTGGCACGGCACGGCACGGCAGCGCCCAGGTGAGCGCCACGCCGCCTGGCACCGTAGGATCGGACCGCACCGCACAGACGTGGTGGGGGTCAACCGGACCTAACGAGGACTCCAGACTCGGTGAGTTGCGGCGGGGCCAGGGGTGGAGACTGGGGATACGTCGGGGTCACTGTCCCGGGAGGCTGGCAGGGCCCTTGTCCCAGTCCCGCGGGGATCCCCGGTCCCCGTTGCTGTCCTGGGGGGCTGGCAGGGTACCCATCTCAGTTCCCGGGAGGGGTCATGGCAGGGCAGAGATGCCCCAGGGTGACAGGTGGGGTCTGGAGGTGGCAGAAGGCAGGATTTGTCCCCCTGTCACAGGGAGCTTGGCTTCACCTGCCACTCACAATATTTGGGGAGAGGTTTGGTGTGGCTGATCCTCCCCTGGCGGCACTCCTCATCATCTGACCCTTGGAGACACCATCACACCCGGCTGTGGCAATGCCCAGGGTCCTTGCCTAAAAGCAGTGGGTAAAACCCTTCCTCCTTTATTTCGGCAGATGCGATGGTGGCCTGTCCTCTGTTTGTCCTGGCCACACTGGGTGCTGAGCGCTGTCAATAACGCCACAGCAGTGGCACTGCACAGCATGGACCTGTTGTGCCTTGTTCGCCTCTGGCTGGTGCTCGCCCTGGCCCCACTGGGCGCCAGTGCCTGGCAGTGCCCCCACATCCCGTACAGCTCCACCAGGAACTTCTCTGTCCCCTACAAGCTGCCCAGCCTCAATGCCGGCAGCCCCATCCAGAATGTTGCTGTCTTTGCTGACTCCGACGGCACAGTTGCTGTCTTTGTGGCCATCCGTAACCGCATCCTGCTGGCCAGCGCTGAGCTGCGCCTCCTCTCCATCCTTGTCACCGGCCCAGTGGGTAGTGCCAAGTGTGAGATCTGTCACCTGTGCCCGGCCACCACGGATGGCCCTGAGGACACGGACAATGTCCTGCTGCTGCTGGACCCGCTGGAGCCGTGGCTGTACAGCTGTGGCACGGCACGGCATGGGCTGTGCTACCAGCACCTGCTGGAGGTGCGGGATGGGAAGGTGGCCATCACAGCCACACACTGCCTGTACTCGGCCATGGCCAACAGCCCCACACTGTGCCCCGACTGCGTGGCCAGCCCCCTGGGGACCAGTGCCACTGTGGTGGCCACCTCCTATGCCTCCTTCTTCTACCTCGGCTCCACCATCAACAGCAGCGTGGCAGCCCGGTACAGCCCACAGTCGGTGTCCGTCCGCAGATTGAAGGGCACCTTGGACGGATTTTCGGGTGATTTCCTGTGGCTGACAGTGCTGCCTCAATATCGTGACAACTACACCATCCACTATGTGCACTCCTTTGCCGATGGGGACCACGTCTACTTTCTGATGGTACAGCCGGAGCGGCCGGGATCGACCGTGTACCACACACGCCTGGCACGGCTCAGCACTCATGAGCGTGACCTCCGCCGCTACCGCGAGCTCGTCCTCGACTGCCGCTTTGAGTCCAAGCGCCGGCGCCGGCGGCGCAACGGCGAGGAGGATGCCGAGCGGGACGTTGCCTACAATGTGCTGCAGGCAGCCCACACTGCCCGCCCTGGTGCCCGCCTGGCCCGTGACCTCGGCATCAACGACACCGACACGGTGCTCTTTGGTGCCTTTGCTGAAAGCCAGCCGGAGAGCCGGATGCCACAGGAGAACTCGGCTGTCTGCGCCTTCCCAATCCGCCTCCTCAACCAGGCCATGGAGGAGGGCATGGAGAAGTGCTGTGGCATCGGGCACCAGCCACTGCTGCGGGGGCTCAGCTTCTTCCAGCCAGTGGAGTACTGCCCGCACAACGTGAGTGCTCTGCCGTGCGCCACATCCGGCCCGAGGGGCCTGGGGGTCGGCTGGGCTGTGGGGAGATGGGGAGAGCATGCCGGGAAGCGCTGGTAGAGCAGGGTGAATGGTGGGGTGCGGTAGAGCAGGGGGAGAGCAGCGTCACCCAGGTGTGAGTCAGCCCAGCAGCCACCCACCACCTATTATAGGGGCCATTGTGCTCCAGCAGGCCCGGCTACACCGAGGAGACAGGGTGCTGGTGGGGATCCGGTTGAACTCCCCACCTCACAAACATGTGTCCCAGCACATGGGCATGCTGTTGCATGCCCTGCACTGGGCTAACAGTCCCTCTCCTGGTGTGGCCTCCCCAAAAGCACCGATTCCAGCCCCCGTGGTGACTGTCCCTGGATCCCAGCCAACCTCTCCAGCTTGTTTATGTGGAAGAGGGACAGGGAAGCTGCAGGGCCTCGGTGGTCCCCAGAGTGGATGCAGGAGGTGCTGTGAGGTGCTGGCTGCTCCTGCCTTGTCCCCTGAGCTCAGTCACTGCCTTCTCTGGGCAAATAAACCACAGGCGGAAGTGCAATTAGTCATCGGGGTTCCTCGTTTGCCGCAGCCGCAGGGCAGGAACACTGTGTCCCAGGTACAAGCCCCGGCATGGCCAGGACACAAATGGGTGGGTGCCCCAGCAGGGCCCCCTCGTCCCAGCACGTGACACGAGTTTTGGTGTTCTCAGCCTGGAGCGGGGCAAGGTGCAGCCAAATCCCCTCCTCTTCCCACACGGAGCAGACAGCTCACTGCCGCTGACTCACTCTGCAGCAGGGCGAGCCCAGGGGGGACCCCAGCCCCGTTCATCGGGGGTGTTCAGTAGGGATGTCGTGGCTCCTGGTGTCCCCCTTCAACCTCCCCCCCCTCAACCGAGCTCCAGGGGTCAGGGAGGGGTGGGGTTGGGGTGTGCATTCCATGGTGCTGGCACCCGATAACAACATCCAGATGGAGTGGGAGGGGAGGGCAGGATCTGACGCTACACGGGGGTTGCGGGAGTGGCTGCGGATGTGGTTTTTTCCCCAAATTTTCCCAGCCTGGAGGGGAACTTGAGCAGTCTGGTGCTGCCCCAAAATGTCTCACAGCTGGAGCTGGTACCCACCTGTGAGGGTGTAGAGAAGTTGGGTTGCCAGGGCCAATTTCAAGGCACCCACCCCGTGCTTGGCTGTAGGTGAACCTCTCGGCACCAGTGATAAACACCAGCTGCTGGGACCAGCCCACCCTCGTTCCCGCCGCCTCCCACAAGGTGGACCTGTTCAATGGGCAGCTAGTCGGCGTCCTCCTCACCTCCATCTTCGTCACTGCCCTGGGGGATGTCACTGTGGCTCACCTGGGCACAGCAGAGGGACGCATCTTCCAGGTGAGATGAGGAGCCAAGTGGGGTGGGGGTCCCAGTGAGCCGTGGGGTGCACTCAGCCCCAGACTCTGCCCCACTGCAGATGGTGCTGCAGCGCTCCAGCTCCTACCTCCTGACCTTGGCCAACTTCTCCCTGGGGGAGCCGGGGCCGGTGCAGGGTGCCATGGGGTCACAGAACCACTCGCTGTTCTTTGCTGCAGGCACCAAGGTGAGTGGGGGGCCTGGGGGAAGTAGGGCGGATGCTGAGCCCCACGTGCCCCCCTCACCTCCACTCTCCATCCCCAGGTGTGGCGCCTGAACGTCACTGGCCCTGGCTGCCGCCACTTCTCCACTTGCCAGCGCTGCCTGCGTGCGGAGCGCTTCATGGGCTGCGGCTGGTGCGGGGGTAGGTGCACGCGCCGCCACGAGTGCACCGGCCCCTGGGTCCAGGACAGCTGCCCACCCGTCCTCACCGACGTAGGTCTGCGCCGCCATCCCCCTGCTCCCCACAGCTCCCATGCACTCAGATGGGGAGGGAGGTGGCAAATGGGGTGGCGTTTGGTGGGACGCCCTCCCCATGATGGGTGTTGTGTCCCTCAGGGAAGGGGCTTTCTGGACCTGCTACTGTCACTGATCAGGGCTCTCAGTGTCACGCATGCTTCTCCCACAGTTCCATCCCCGCAGCGCCCCGCTGCAGGGTCAGACACGGGTCACACTCTGCGGCATGACCTTCCGCTCCCACTCGGACCCTGACCCCAGCCGCAGACCCCCCAGTGCCTACCGGGTGACAGTGGGACAGCGAGGCTGCACTGTGCTGCCACAGGAGAGTGGGAGGTACAAGTGTGTGCCGGTGCTGGGAGGGAACAGTGGCAGAGAGGGTTTTGGGGCTGCCCCCTGGCCTGGGCTTGATCCCCATCCTTGCCCCACAGACCCCCAACCACCTCCCGCCGCAAGGGGTTTGTGGACATGCTGGTGTGTGAGCTGGAGCCGGGGGGTCCAGCAGCAGCGAGGGGCCCGGCCAATGTGGTGCTCACTGTGGAGGAGCCCACCAGACCCTCTGGCTTCCATGTCCAAGGCTCCGCCACCCTTGGAGGCTTCGTCTTTGTGGTATGGTCCTTCACTGGCAGTCACCCCAGCTGCCACCTGGCAGGGTTTGGGGGGTTTGGATCACCCCCCACCCATTCCACTGACCCCATCTCTGCTCAGGAGCCACACATCAGAGCCCTGCACCCCCCGTTTGGCCCCCGAGGGGGTGGCACACACCTCTCACTCCATGGCACCCACCTCTCTTCAGGGAGCAGCTGGAGGGTGATGGTCAATGGCTCTGAGTGTCCCCTGACTGGGCAGCCCAGGTATGCCCCTGCCCTGCCCCCACCAGTGGGCACAGTGGGGTCCCTGGCATGGGAACCAGCACAGGGAACCCCTGCAGTCCTGCTGCCCCCCCCCCAACCACGGCTGCTGTATTCCCAGTGACAACGGGACAATTCAATGCGTGGCTCCCACCGCCAGTGGCCTGGGTGCAGCCTGGGTGGCCCTGTGGATCGATGGGGAGGCGTTCCCAGCCCCCCTGCCATTCCAGTACCGCCCTGACCCCTCTGTGTCGGCCATCATCCCCAACTGCAGCTATGAGTAAGTCCATGGGCTCCCTTCCCTTGGGTGGGGGGACATTCCTGGCTTCCCACTGTGCTGGCTGGGCTCTATGAGCTGCTGGGGATCGCATACACCCCAGGTGCCACACACACCTTGGGGACCACATGCACCCCAGGGACCACATGCACACTGAGGATGATATATACCCTGGGGTCCTTATCCTTGCCCACTGTAGGGGCTCGATGCTCACCATCATTGGCACCCACCTGGACTCCGTGTATCGTGCCAAGATCCACTTTGAAGCCAGAGGCGTGATTACCAAAGCCACAGTAAGCACCTGGGTGGGAGCCCATCACGCCCCAGCCCTGCCCTGCCCACCTCAATCCCCTGGTGGGCATCATTCCGTGCTGGTGCCCAGCATCCCCCTGCCTGCAGGAGTGTGAGGACCCACTGGCACCAGAGCGGCTGCTGTGCCGCAGTCCAGCCTTCCCCATCAAGAGCAAGGTTGAGGTGGTGCTGGGGAACGTGAGCGTGCTGCTGGATGGCGCTGACGGCCGCTGGCTCTTCCACCTCCACTACTACTCCCAGCCCAAGATCATCCCCTTTGAGCAGGAGGGCAGGCGCCTCCGCCTCAAGCCTGATGATGATGAGATTGAGGTGCATGTACGTGGGGCAGTGTGGGGTGAGCCAGGGCAGGGGGTCCCACTGCCAGGACCCCCAGGCTTAGGACTCTGTGTCTGGGCAGCAATCGGGCCTGAACGCCTTGGCCACCTGCATGAACATCACCATGACAGTGGGGGGCCGAGACTGCCACCCCAATGTCCTGAACAATGAGGTGACGTGCCGCCTGCCCAGGGAGCTGCGCCTGCCCCCCGCTGGAGCCCCCGTGGAGGTAGGCACCCCCTAGATGGGCAACCATCCCCCACATCCCCCATTCCATCCCTGCTGAGCCCCTGCTCCTCCAGATCTGTGTGAATGGCGCCTGCGAGGCATTGGGCTGGGTGCTGTCCCCCCCCACCTCACTGGACCTGGCTGCCAGTCTGGCCCTGGGCATTGGCATCACCTTCCTAGTCTGCTGCATCCTGGCTGCCATGCTGCTCCGCTGGTGCTGGAGGAAGAAGCGAGGTGAGTGCCATGCTCACTGGGCACACTGATGCCCCCTCGGCCCCCTGCCACGCTGCCCCCCACCCATCCCACTTCTGCCCACAGGGACGGAGAACCTGGAGCTGCTGGCGCAGCCCAGCCGCAGCAACCCCCCTGTCACCACCCAGCGCCCCGGCGTCGACTACAGGGAGGTGCTGGGTAAGTGGGTGTCACTGGTGGGTGGTGGTGTGCTGGGTGCTGCCAGCCCTCACCCTGCCTCTGCCTGTCCTGGCAGTGCTGAACACAGCAGGCACTCCCAGCCCTGTGGGGACCCGCACACGAATCACCAGTGCCGGTGCTGGTGCCGGTGCTAGTACCAGTACAGCAGGAGGTGGATCCCCCATGCCCCTGCTCAGAGCCACATCCTGCTGCTTGGAGGACCTGCGGCCGGAACTGTTGGAGGAGGTGAAGGACATTCTCATCCCCGAGGAGCGGCTTGTCACCCACCGCCACCAGGTCATCGGCAAAGGTGACTCTGCAGTCTGATTTGGCCATGGCATCACCTGCTGGCTGTGTGTGGTGCCAGCTTTGTGCCATCTGTCCCTGCAGGCCATTTCGGCAGTGTCTACCATGGCACCTACTCGGACCCACTGCTGGGGGACCTCCACTGCGCTGTCAAGTCCCTGCACCGTGAGTAGCGCCTGCTCCCATGTGCTTTCCCATGGCACAGCAGCAGAGCGCTCCACAGCTCAGCTCTTGGCAGGCATCACGGACCTGGAGGAGGTAGAGGAGTTCCTGCGCGAGGGCATCCTCATGAAGAGCTTCCACCACCCCCAGGTGCTCTCGCTGCTGGGGGTGTGCCTGCCCCGCCATGGACTGCCTCTCGTTGTCCTGCCCTACATGCGCCACGGGGACCTGCGCCAGTTCATCCGCGCCCAGGAGAGGGTAGGGGGGTACCCCGGGGGACAGAGGGTGGTGGGGAGCCAAGATCGCCCTGCTCACCACTCCCATCCCACAGAGCACCACAGTGAAGGAGCTCATAGGTTTCGGACTGCAGGTGGCCCTGGGCATGGAGTACCTGGCCCAGAAGAAGTTTGTGCATCGGGACCTGGCAGCCAGGAACTGCATGTGAGTGTGGCTGTAACTGCCAGACCCCCACCAAGGGGTCATCCCGTGGGTCTGGATGTGCCCAGGGGTCCCCACCTCAACCCGGTGTCCTGCAGGCTGGACGAGACACTGACGGTGAAGGTGGCTGACTTTGGGCTGGCACGGGATGTGTTTGGCAAGGAATACTACAGCATCCGGCAGCACCGGCACGCCAAGCTGCCGGTCAAGTGGATGGCACTGGAGAGCCTCCAGACCCAAAAATTCACCACCAAATCAGATGTGGTAGGCACAATGCCTTTCCCTGTCCCCCATCCCCATCCCCCCTGCATCTCCACAGCAGCTCTCTGCTCGGCAGTGGTCCTTCGGGGTGCTCATGTGGGAGCTGCTGACACGGGGGGCATCGCCATACCCCGAGGTGGACCCCTACGACATGGCCCACTACTTGCTGCGGGGGAGACGCCTGCCACAGCCCTCCCACTGCCCTGACACACTGTGAGTGGGGCCGGGGGTGGGCAGGGTGGTGGGGGTTGTCCTAGGGGACTGCCAGCACTGACTGGGGTGTTGGGGCAGGTACGGGGTGATGCTGAGTTGCTGGGCACCGGCACCTGAGGAGAGACCGTCCTTCACGGGGCTGGTGGGAGAGCTGGAGCATGTCCTGGCCACACTGAAGGGTGAGCACTATGTCAACCTGGCTGTCACCTACGTCAACCTGGATTGGGGCCCCCCCTTTCCTCCTGCCCCACCGGGGCAGCTGCCTGATAGTGAGGATGAGGACAAGGATAATGAGGAGGAGGAGGAAGAAGAGGAGGAGGACACATCTGTGTGCTGATGGGATGCCCTGCACTGGAGAGGCTCCTGAACCCCCATACACCATGGGCACACTCCCCCAAGGAGGGATGCAGCATGCAGCTGGATGCTATGGGGCACATTCCCTATGGGATGGGTGCTGGGAGACAGATGGGTGCTGTGGGATGCTCTCCCATGGCTCACACCCAGACCCCGCTGGGTGCTCCCCAGGCTTGGTCCCATGCCACGAGGTGCTGGAGGCCTCAGTCCTGAGCTGGCTCGGTGCTGGGGGACTCAGCCCCACAGTGATGAGGCTGTGCTGTGGGGTTTGGGGCTCAGCCTCACAGTGGCAGGTGCCATGGAGGCCCAGGTGGAGCCCCACCAGGTGCTGTGGGGTGGCCTGGCCCTCCCAGGGCTCCCATGGCATTTTCAACCTGTTGGTTGCTCGAATCACTCATTAAAACGTAATTATATTTTTTCCCTGGCTGGGGCTGTGTCTTTGAGGGGGCCATGCCAAGATGGGCAGCACCCTTTTCCCCCTGTCTGGGGAGGGGATGGTCTTGCCACCACCCCCTGGGGGCACCCACCTCGCAGGGGGGTGCAGGTGAGAGTCCACCCACTGTTCCTGTGCCAGCCATGGGAGGGCACCTGCACACCAGTGCTGGCATGACCACGCCAGCACTGTCCCCCGGTGCCTACCATGCTGGGGCTCCCCTGCGTGCCCTGTGTCCCACCATGGCCCCCTGACCTTGGGCTGTCTGGGAGGTTTTTCCTAAAAGTCCCTTTCCCAGCCACATCAAGCTCAGGGTCAGTGTGGCTGTGGGGTGTGGGTAGCACTGTGCTTCTGGACACAGGGTGATGATGTCCCTGGGGTACAACTACATGGCACATGGGTCACAGTGCCCCCGGGATCACAGCATGATGGATGCCATGGAGCATGGGATTGTGGTGCCCATGGAAACATGATGCTTCTGGGATGATGGATGCCTGGACATTGGATCAGGGTGTTCATGGAGCCCAGGGCATGGGATTACAGTGTCCCTGGCATTGAGGTGCCCTTGGGACCACAGTGGCCAGGACAGGTGATCACAGTGCAGACATGGTGGCACCCAGCCCACCTACCGCTCCCCACCCTCTCTGCCTGCACAGGGTCCCAGTGGCATACATTGCTCCAACCTTGGGGCTGCTGTCTGGTGACCAAGAATCATTACCATCCTCATTTAATGACACCTTTATTGCTTCATCACTGCCCATGCAGGGGATGGTGCAGCTGGTGCTCCAGGGCATGCCCAGGGGCAGGCATGGCGCTGTTCCAGAGACGGGGAGAGCAGTAGAACTCCCCGCAGATCACTGCCTGGTGAGCTGGCTCTCTCTGCTTCTTTTGCTGGTGGCGGTGGCAGACGTCACATCTGCAAGGAGCTCATCCTCATGAGGAGATCCTCTCTGCTGCAATTTTGGGGTAAAAATGCCCTACAAGACAGTGGAAAAGACTGGGGCAGTGGTGGACATCACTCCCTTGGGTGCAGGTCCAGAGCTGAAGGCAGGGGGCAAGGGTAGGGTCTAGGGATGGATGGATGGGTAGGGGATACTGGGTGCAAGCCCAGGATGAGCAGAGAATGCTGAAACATGCCCAGTCCATGGCTGTGGGCAGCACCGTTCCTGCTCCATGGCCAGCCACGCAGGTTCTGCCACCAACACTGGCTTTAAATAAAACCTCTTTGGCTGCTCATTAAGCAGTGCCAGAGCCCGGGGCCGCGTCAGCTCCCATCAGCCAAGCTGTCCATCTCCGCTGGCGCCTCGCACCTGCACAGCTCTGCTGCCGTGCGCCGGAGGGTATTTTTAGTGCAGCTGGATCCCAGCATCCCACGGTCAGGGCAGCTGCCAGCACTGTGCCTCAGTTTCCCCGCAGTGTGGCCTCACTGGTCCCCGGGCCTGGGGTTTGGTGTGACCGTGACCCCCAGTGTGGGTGCTGTCCTCACCCACGTGGGGTCAAGCAGTGCCATTTCAGTTCCGCTGCCGAGTTGCTGTGGCAACGGGAAAGGCCCTGGCACCGCGTGGTTATTAGGGCTGGATCAGAAATGCAGGTGCTGGATGGTGCTGGCACTGATACTGGGGGATGCTGAGTGCCTGGGGGGCAGCAGGGGCAGCTGGCTGGGGCACTGACGGCTGATGGGATGCAGGAATCCAGGGATGGATAGAAGCATGGATGGATGGGTTGACAAATGGACAGAAGGACGAATGGGTGGATGGATGAATGGATGGATGGATGGATGGATGGATGGATGGATGGATGGATGGATGGATGGATGGATGGATGGAT